>JASEVX010000001.1:119670535-120212475 GCA_031761405.1 Serripes groenlandicus | reverse complement strand
GCGAAAAATGTCTGCTGCAGAGGCGTCAGAAATCGTATGTATGTGGTAAAGGGTAACAAACCATTCGTTCCAGAACAAGGTTCGAGCTAGACGATATAATCGATTCATCACATGTTCGAGTTATACAATATAAGTGATTCATCACATGTTCGAGTTATACGATATAATTTATTCATCACATGTTCGAGTTAGACGATATAATCGATTCATCACATGTTCGAGTTAGACGATATGATCGATTCATCACATGTTCGAGTTAGACGATATAATTGATTCATCACATGTTCGAGTTAGGCGATATAATCGATTCATCACATGTTCGAGTTAGACGATATAATCGATTCATCACATGTTCGAGTTAGACGATATAATCGTTTCATCACATGTTCGAGTTAGACGATATACTCGATTCAACACATATTCGAGTTAGACGATATGATCGATTCATCACATGTTCGAGTTAGACGATATAATCGATTCATCACATGTTCCAGTTAGACGATCTGATCAATTCAACACATATCGAGTTAGGCGATATAATCGATTCATCACATGTTCGAGTAAGACGATATAATCGATTCATCACTTATTCGAGTTAGACAATATAATCGAGTCATCACATGTTCGAGTTAGACGATATGATCAATTCATCGCATGTTCGAGTAAGACGATATAATCGATTCATCACATGTTCCAGTTAGACGATTATATCGAGTCATCACATGTTCCAGTTAGACTATAAAATCGATTCAAGACATGTTCGAGTTAGACGATATAATCGATTCATCACATGTTCCAGTTAGACGATATGATCAATTCAACACATATCGAGTTAGGCGATATAATCGATTCATCACATGTTCGAGTAAGACGATATAATCGATTCATCACTTTTTCGAGTTAGACGATTTATTCGAGTCATCACATGTTCGAGTTAGACGATATGATCAATTCATCGCATGTTCGAGTAAGACGATATAATCGAGTCATCACATGTTCCAGTTAGACGATTTAATCGATTCATCACATGTTCGAGTTAGACTATGAAATCGATTCAAGACATGTTCAAGTCAGACGATATGATCGATTCATCGTATGTTCGAGTTAGACTATATGATCGATTCATCACATGTTCGAATTAGGCGATATAATAGATTCAACACATATTCGAGTTACACGATAACAATTGATTCATCACATGTTCGAGTTAAACGATATGATCGATTCATCACATGTTCGAGTAAGACGATCTGATCAATTCAACACATATCGAGTTAGGCGATATAATCGATTCATCTCATGTTCGAGTAAGACGATACAATCCATTCAACACATATCGAGTTAGACAATATAATTGATTTATCACATGTTCGAGTAAGACGATATCATTAATTCATCACATGTTAGAGTTAAACGATAAAATCCATTCAACACATATCGAGTTAGACGATATGATAGATTCATCACATATTCGAGTTAGACAATATAATTGATTCAACACATGTTCGAGTTAGACAATATAATCGATTCATCACATGGTCGAGTTAGACGATATGATCGATTCATCACATGTTCGAGTTAGGCGATATAATCGATTCAACACATATTCGAGTTACACGATAACAATTGATTCATCACATGTTCGAGTTAGACGATAGTATCGATTCCTCACATGTTCGAGTTAGACGATATAATTGATTCATCACATGTTCGAGTTACACAATATAATCGATTAATCACATGTTCGAGTTAGAAGATATAATCGATTAATCACATGTTCGAGTTATACGATATAATTGATTTATCATTTGTTCGAGTTAGACGATATTATCGATTCATCACATGTTCGAGTAAAACGATATAATTGATTCATCACATGAGTTAGACGATATGATCCATTCATCACATGAGTTAGACGATATGATCGATTCATCACATGTTCGAGTAAGACGATATTATTGATTCATCACAAGGTCGAGTTAGACTATATAATCGATTCAAGACATGTTCGAGTTAGACGATATGATCGATTCATCAAATGTTCGAGTTAGGCGATATAATCGATTCAACACATATTCGAGTTACACGATAACAATTGATTTATCACATGTTCGAGTTAGACGATAGTATCGATTCCTCACATGTTCGAGTTAGACGATATAATTGATTCATCACATGTTCGAGTTAGACGATATGATCGATTCATCACATGTTCGAGTAAGACGATATAATTGATTCATCACATGAGTTAGACGATATGATCGATTCATCACATGTTCGAGTAAGACGATATTATTGATTCATCACATGTTCGAGTTATACGATATAATCGATTCATCACATGTTCGAGTTACACAATATAATCGATTAATCACATGTTCGAGTTAGAAGATATAATCGATTAATCACATGTTCGAGTTATACGATATAATTGATTCATCATTTGTTCGAGTTAGACGATATGATCGATTCATCACATGTTCGAGTAAGACGATATAATTGATTCATCACATATTCGAGTTAGACGATATAATCGATTCATCACATGTTCAAGTAAGACGATATAATTGATTCATCACATGTTCGAGTTAGATGATATAATCGATTCATCACATATTCGAGTTAGACGATATAATCGATTCATCACATGTTCGAGTTAGACGATATAATTGATTCATTACATATTCGAGTTAGACGATATAATCGATTCATCACATGTTCGAGTTAGACGATATAATCGATTCATCACATGTTCGAGTTAGGCGATATAATCGATTCATCACATGTTCGAGTTATTGCAGGTTCACTGTACTTATAATGAGGGACGAGCTTCTGTATCTACTTTACCTGATAAAAAGTTGGGAAATACAACCCCAGATCGACAGACTAGGCTGCTCCCCCTCTCAATAGGCCTCGGATTCCAAATAGACAATAGACAATTTTATTGACGTAAACGGTACAGTTTTTTGTCATTTTTATAATATATACACAATTTACAATATTCACACACATTAAAAGAATATTAAAAAAGATCATACATAATGATATTCTCAATCGAAATTGACTAATCTTGTCTTTGTAATGAGATACTACTTGAATGGGAAGAGTAGCCTTTTTCATTTTCCGTAGTTAAAACAAGAAATCAATATGAGAAAACACACAGAAATGGAACATGCGCATTTTATTTTACTTGAATATCAGAAAGGTTTTGTTAATAATCAAAACAATCAGTAATTTTTCATGAATTATAAAATTTGCGCAATAATGTGTTGTATATCTAAGAATTCGACAAGTAATGCATTACAATCGTGAACCAGTTGGAACATTGTTCGACCAGAACATTATTCTTTAAAATATATAGAATCGGTAATCGAATGTAGCTTTTTGTTTATCTCTTTCTTTTAGAACCACATGTCAGCTACAATTATGTAAACTCTCAGAAATTATTAAATACTAAACGGAAACGATGGAATCAATTTGTTTATATCTTTATCCCAGTATCAACTACTAAATCATAACAATACTCTATGAGTTTACCAATCTCCATCCAGCTTCAGTTTATATAAATATATTATCAAGGCCGAGAATACCCCGTCAAATGACTGGATATTACGCGAGGCTCCAAGAGGTGTATACATTTCAAATGACGATAAATAACTGAAAACTCATCATGTTTCAAAAATAATTAATATTTTGCTCTTAAATATTATATTCGTACGTTTTCACTGATTTCTTTCACTGATATTTATTTTTTAAGGAAAACATTTAACGGTTAGTATGCAGAACATTTCATTTTAAAACTCTACCTTAGTAGTGCCTCTCGTAGGATCGCCAACTTAACTATGCACCAATCAAAACGTTTCATTTCCTTTATTTCTTCGACATTATTCATTAAATACAACATTTGATTGGTCTACAATCTAGATCATTTGTTTAACACCAAGGTCAAAACCCAGGTTAATCAGCTATCGCTGTAAAACTGATCACTTGCTTACATTAAATTAACTAATTTATAATCCATTTGTTGCCAAAATCAAAGTAGTAATGTCTTATATGAAGTCAGAACCGAGACAAAATCTTTACACAATTACAAACAAAACCTATCTACAATATATACATGGTTTCATATATTTATATACATACATAAATATACATGTATACTTACATAAACTGTACATGCACAGATGTGCAAAACATTAATACAGGTAGTTGTGTCTACCCGCTTGTTCCATGAAACGTGTTACCTTTATTAAATGAAAGAAAACTCGGCAATGCAGATTTGTTAATGTTCCTTTCGAGCCTGAGGTCAAATTAACGGTTAACCTTATATAGCAGTGGACATTAACCAGTTCCCACATACAAAACGTGGGCAAAACATAGTTAAATGCGTCTTTTAGACAAACTGCCAAAAGTACACACTCTATATGGTACAAATCATGCAGGGAACAACTTTTATTTTACTGACATGTCTTTCTTCTGTGGATGAAATTATTTATGTCCTCGGGAGACAACTTTTGTCAAATAATAATTCACCGGTCTGATTTACTTCCCTTTGAACTAAACAGATATTGTACATAACTGTACCAAGGAGACGTGAATGACCATTTAGGCCCGTCCATGGGCGAGGAACACGTAGTCTTTTTCGTTAACAGTGTAGAACCAGATCAGACTGTGCAAAATATCAATATCTACACTGTTCAAATATTTTCTATATAAAGATTATGAATCAACACTATTCTCAAATGCCAACGTGTACGTGTTCCCATGGACGGGCTCATTTCGATTTTGCTGCTGAAACTTTCTGAGTTGTAGCCTTAAATTTTACAGTTTACAGTTAACGTGCCTATTAAACCTTTCATTGCCGAAATTTACAAAGTCGACTCTTCCATATTGAAATGTGAACCACTCCAATTTTTATCCACCATGAAATTTAGTGAAATTTAATGCCTAAGTGGCAAACAATGCAGATTTCAGCAGAGAGTTCGTTACGAGCTGTCTCACCTGAATGTGCATTGTTTGCAAAAGCCTTTAATTGCAGCTAAAGGGTTAAATGCTCGACTTCCGGAGACATAATATGCCCCCAAAAAATCCATACAACAAGTCAGCATCAGACGCCTTTGAAAACATAAAGAACAATTTATAGAAAATATATAGAATACCATTTTGATTATTGAATATAGTATAACAGATTGCAAAGGTAGACTTTGCTGATTATGCATTTGCTCTATTTTCAAACGTCTTCAGCTGCAGACGCTTCCAAATGCATATGCATTAAATGATGCAGAATAACATATGCGTATTTAATACCAATGATTCTCTTTCTTCACGACCACTGTTTTGGTAAAACATAGATTCAAACATGTGTTCCCTTTTTCATTACCCTGGAGTGTCTTCTGGAAGACTTGACCCTTTCACATCTGCAGTGTACTTTCATCATAATGAGCAATTTCTCCTGTGGCCACAATGTTTTCAACTTTATTTAATAACTAAGCTATCTTTTATGGAGACTTTTCCGGCTTTTAGCAAGGGGCTCGTTAGAACCAATTGCTATAGTAGGCGGAATCCGAAGACACTCATCATTTTGAGACTGTAATCTAGACTAGTGTTTTACAATATCGGCATTGAACAACTGTCTTTCTTTATCAGCTTTCCGTTTCTGAATACCATCTCGGGTTCAGAGAGATGTCTTGGTAGTTACAAATCGTATGTAATGTCAATGAAAGTGGTTGATCTGTGGAACATTTTTAAAGAATGAATGGACTGTTGCCAACTTATACCCATGTCGGTCCTTTCAAACCGCCAAATAGTTCCTGTCTAAAAATAGAAAGATCTCAAAAGTAAATTGCTTTTAAATTATATGAATTACACAATTGAAAATTAAAATGTATTTCTACGCTATCATCATACTTGATCACGCGTAAAGTTCATGGGTGATTCCTAAATATTGTAAATCGAGTGGAGTAAAGGCAGCTTTTCGATTCCGACTCAAAAACAAATTCAGATAATCGAGTACCAATGATTACATATATACTCAAATAATCAAATTATTGAAATGATAATAAAATAAATAGTTGACAAAATATAACATATACGGTAAATGTGTAAGTTAGCCTAGGCGTCGGAATTTCCAAAAATCCTTTAGAATACTTTTCAGCGGTTAATCAGGAATCTAAGTATACTAGAGTATATCATTCTAGATTCCTGCGTAAATACATCAGATTCTTAACCGAAATAACAACCCCAGAAGACGGTATAAGATAGTCAAGTTCCAGTGATAAAATATACTCCAAAAGATAATCTATTTATTTATTTATTTAAATGATAGCTGTTTTTTATAAAGATATAAAAGCTTCAATTATATATAATTCGGTAGCTCGTTTATCGATGTTTAATGATTTAATAAATGAACTCAATACAGTGGTGAAGTCCCGCTAGTGTAACGGTAAACATGTTCGTTTGTCACGCGGGAGACCAATGTTCGATTCCCGGTCTGGGCAGATTTTTTAATATATCATAATTCTCTTTTTCATTTTTGTCTCATAAATTGCTTATATCAGTGGCGCAATGCATTTAAAACTGTTCACCTATGCGTTGTGAAACACTTCAAGAAATTAATTAATTCGTCTGTATGATGTTTTAAATATTACAGTTACATCACGCGAAAGAACATGTAGATAAGACAGGGTTTTATTTCTGCTTTGATAGTAGGATTGGACTCTCAATATATTTATCATTGTTAGGAAATTGTGATTTTCATATGACACATATATGTGTTAACTGCATGAAAAAAACGGCTAAAATCCATTGTAAAACAGGGGGTGGGGGTGTGCTTAGTAGAAACTGTCAGATAGCAGATGAGCATATGCATGTCAAATTTGAGTATATCGATAGACCACCATACTGTGTGTACAGTTTTTTGCGTTCAACTCCGTTATCAGTCAATATATGGACATAACAAAGAGCTATTGTAAAGTGTTCAATTAGACTTTTGGGATCGGTAAATCCATGTCTAAATGTACCATGCTTGACGGCGTTTCCTAGGTAAGTTACCAGAACTATTGGTCCAATATCCTGACACCAGCAAGTCAGTTTCTATGCTAATCTCGCAACCCCGCAACCCTGAGCCCAAAGGAGGGCCATTTCTACCATTGTTAAAGTATTTGGTATGACGGCTGAGGCGGACGCTCTACCACTACAATACCGATGCCTAAGGCGAGGGAATGCACAAGAGTATGCGTTGTACGGATTAGAAAATGGATCAGGGTTTCGTGAAAAACGGGGTTTGCGAAAAAAGATTACCCATACGCATTTGAATAATAGATAAACATGACAATATACAAATAACTACATTTTAATAACCACGAATGTATTCAATATAACATTTATAACACTAAGACAGCTATTAAACAATCTCATTTCTTTGTACTTAAAGTTTGATTTATCGTACAGAACAAACTAAAGTAAACTCACTAAACCCTCATGCTGGTGACATTAACCGTCATTTTTGAAAACATTTACAAATACAGAGAGAAATGCTCATAACGATCAATTTCTCCTTTTTCCTAAACCTTTTTAAATTTGTATCAATTTCTCCAAAGTCTATCCTTTCTCTCGTTGTGATGTTTTCTTTGAAGATGACTGATACACTATCATATCAGGGAAACAGGAATAATTACCAATTTCGATGAAATGCATGTAGCATTAGTGCACAGTCATTCAGTGAACAAACGAAACGGGACTTGTCTTGTTTCCTTGTCGAACAGCAGAGTTTACCATATTGGAGTTTAAAGCCGTTTTTAACAACAATAATACAGTTATATTACTTACTTTCTTACAATTCACATATTCATGATCACTAGTTAACAAACCAGTACAAGGCTAGGAAATACACCTTGCTAAAAAGTACAGCAAACAGTAAAATATCAGGAAAAAATGTGCTTTTTGTCATAAACTTGTTGCTAAGCCGCCTACGTATTGTGGTTATTCTACCTAGATAATACGTAAACGTAGATGGTTGAAACATCACCTTCATGGCAGCCTTGTTGGTAAGAACATAAGGTTGACGAATTCAAAATGAACTAAAGAATACGTAAACGCAGGTGGTTAAAAAATATCACCTTCATGGCAGCCTTGTGTGTAAGAACATAAGGTTGGCGAATTCAAAATGAACTTTTCACGAGTTCGATTCTAATGCTAGGTGTACACTTTTTTCAGTCCTTTTTTATTCCTAAATTGAATATTTATCTTATTCATATATTTTTGATTCCGTAAAATGTCATTTAGGCAATCATAAGGTTCCATTGTTATCTTGTCCATCATACTTGTGCTTATATCTTATTTTATAAGATAAATTCGCAAATATAGAATAATTAATTGGCTTACTTGTACTTTTATTTAAAAACAGAATGACTGAAATTCTCTTAAAACACGAAAATAGTATCATTATTACAAGGTCACAAATTAAGTGAAAGACATTCCGTTTCAGAGATTTGAACCCGTGACCACTTTAATAACAACTGTATGGTCTACGTTCAAAACAAATAACGATATTTCACATTTTTTGTAATGACATTAGAATAACAAAGTTAAATCTGTAAAATTTGAGTCTTCAATGTCAAATAGTACTTATGAAATAAACTCTTTCCCGCATTCGACAAATCGGCAGCAGACAGCTCTGAAAACATTTAAAGTTGAAAATATTTTTGCAAAATGAAAACTTGCTTATGATGAGCAATTTATCATTTGCCACAACGTTTCCAATAGTCGTCTGCTGCAGAGGGGTGAGAAATCAGAATCTTTGAAATGATTTACTTTGTCAAAACATGACACATTACACACAAGGGCTCTCACTATAGCTAACCTACCATCGTGGGTTTTCAAATGAATGGCGATGGACCAGTTGGCATAGTACGTGTATACTTATGATATACGTTTTTTGTCAAAATAAGTTCTAAATAGGCTTTCAATGTGCGTTTACAACTAGACAGTGATTAAAAGAACCCAGATCGGATTGCACTGTTGTTTTGATTTGCTGTGGTCGTAAATTCTCTGATGTCATTTGGGGTCAAATGCTTTCTCTAGAAGCTTGCATGATGAGCTTACAACCCGATAGCGAACAGTGAAACCCCAGATCAGTTCTTTATTTGCTGTGGTAGTGCTCGCCCGATAGTCTATTGAATTGATTTGATTGATCTGGGTGTATCGCCATTTTCATAAATTTTTAGTCATATCACGGCGACCAGTTCACCTACTAATTTCCTGGTTTTCCAGCACCAGTACTGCACACAACCTACTATCAAAGCAACTGGCTGCTTTTCCACATAGACTGTTAGCCCACTGGTAGCAGACGAATGACGCTGGTCACAGTGACTTTTGTCAAACGTCGGAAAGAATGTTGGCCGAGCTGTGCTTCAAACTCACAATATCTGGAGTACGAGCCCGCGTGGCGGCTGACTGAGTTACCGGGGCTTTGCTAGCATATTGGTCACGCACGCGATAACAAAAGGAAAGTCCGAATCCAGACTTTGGACTACAAGTCATTGTGGTTTTGTTTTGGTTTGGTTTTTTACGAGACAGTAACACACCTAAGTTGCTTCCGTGATATGATAATCTATGAGTCGGCATTGTTGACATCCCTGTACACATTGTCACAACAGATAAATAGAAGGTACACATTTAATACACAGTTTAAAACAGTGTAGACAAACGAAAAATTGCTCATTATAAGCAAATTATCCTTTTTCCACAATCTTAGATTAGATGGAATTGTTGCTATACGTTGTTGAAATTATTCACAAAAGCCTTCTTATAAACAAGCCGCGTCGAGAGGTTTGAGGTATAAATAACACTCGGCTTTACCCTCATTAACCCTTTCCCACATACAACCAATATGCAGCAGATGACTTTGAAAACATAGTGCCAAAAACCTGAACAATCTCCATTAAAGATAGCTTAATTGTTAAATAAAGTTGAAAATATTGCGGTCAAAGGGGAAATTAAAGTCAAAAGTCATCTGCTGCGATTGCGTCAAAATACGTCCGTAAATGGGAAAAGGTTAAAAAAAAAACTGGCAAAGACCTAATTGGGCTACGGTGCATTTGTGCGGATGGTGTAGACTCTGGTGAGACACGTTTGTCTAAGTCTTCACTGTATTTAGATGCTTGAAAACCCCATATCCCTAGACGAGGCACGTACGAAACTAGTCCGGGCAAATTGAAATGTATACATACATAGATCAGTTTTACATAGAAAAAGGTGTTGTGTTAACTGTCATATCCGTCGCTGGTTAAATAAACACAGAGAATACTAAAACGTAATAAGTAATGATCATGCTCAATTAACATATACATATTTAGAATTGAGACTGTGTAAGTTTGATTTTTTTCTCTCAACACTGATGACCCGCAACCATACATTATCAGTCCTTTAAATCACATTCACCAATTCCAAGCGTAGTTGGTCATTACTATTATTTTGAACTATTACATTATTTAAAAAAGCTTTTGAATCACATTCACCAAACCATAGTTGGTCATAACTATTTTTGTGTTTCTTTTTCTCTCATTTATCTAAAGTCTGTTACAGTTTTGAAATATTTGCATTTTATTGGGATGCCTTTAATTTTGATCCTTTAGTAAAAAGATCTAAAAGCCCAATATTTTCCATATGTATTGCGTGTGTATGATGGAACTCAAATTATTTATGGCATTAAACATCTTTATTTTATAGGTTACATTTTAAACTGACACTTGTACATACAGATTCAATTTAATATTTCAAAATCCAAAGACAAATTTTGACACATTAAGCGTAAAAAGCCATTTTGATTGTTTAATTTCCTAAATAGTTAATTAGGCCACAAGAAGCCGCGCAAACGGCTAACCAATTTACCTGACATACATATTTAGCCATTTTCCGCTTTCTAACGCCTTTTGAAAAGACGACTCTTTTGAAAACATTGCAGCTAAAGGAGGAATTGCACAAAATGAGAAATGTCTCATTTTTGCCACAATGTTTACCACTTTATTCTATGATCATACTTTCATGTATAGAGAATTTTAACATTTTTGCTTAAATGTATTCAAATTCGTCTGCTGCAGTTTTGTTTTATGTGGGAAAGGGTTGGAGCCTACTTAAAATATCATCCGAGAAACATCATGTATTATCTTGACAGAAAAAAAATATAATTTTACACCAGACTTGAAAACGTTTTGAGAAAAGGCCAAATCTTTCGTTGTATGTAACGATTCCAAACAGGTCCGTAATTCACAAGGAAAACATCTAAAGCTTCTTGAACAATTCAAATTCATTCGGAATAATTCAGATCGGAAGTCGTTTCTTATAAGCGAACGTAGATAAGGTGAGAGGCCACTCTTCAGTTTTAATTCTGTACAAGCCAGAGAGGCACCCGACGCCGGGGCCGATTTTGCTTTACGGCAGGTCCCGCCGTTGAAACCCGCGTCCACGGCGAAGTGCGACGTATAACCGGAATGATCCCGTCGACTTGCTGATCTAAACACAATCTATAAGCATGTGCCGATCTTTGTTGAGCGCAAATGTTCAATATTTCTATCTTCGTATATTTATCAAACGCTAACACTTTCGCGTAGTACACTATGAAGCCAGCCAGTCACACTCTGTGGAACAGCAAATCGGATCACATCGGGTTTACTCACTCCTTGAGACCCAAATAAGAGCCCAGACCTCGTTCACAAATATAACCAAACTATGGGGAATTCATCTGGTTTCTACTGAATGTGGTCAATGAATAAATCCATAGTTCACGTGACGTATAATCCAAAGCATCCCATGTGGTTTATGTTCATTTTGGATATACCTCGGACCGAAAAGCAGCAATTGTATGTGTCAGAATATTAGAAAAAGGTGGGTTATTATTGCCAATGTCCTATTCCGTTAACAATCGAGGGGTCCAAATGTACACACGAGGTGGCATGTGGTCTCTCATTCCACATATATATTTAACACGTACAATCACTAACAGTTCTTTCTATTAATAGTTTAATGGTCACGTGATCTGATTCTCCGTATCATACAATATCGTTGTTCTTGAGATTCAGTTATCTGGTATCACTTGTATTGTCGATTCCAACTGTCAATTGTGTCTGTATAAGTAATAAATATAAATAATCCTGAAATAATAAAAGGAACAGTCTGTTAAATACCCACGATCTTCAGTTCAAACATTTAACACGTTTATACATACTTTGATTCAAATACAGAAGACCTTTGGCACAATATGTTTTCTCTACCAAATGGTTATACTTACATTTATAGAAAAGCTTACATTTTGTGCATACATTTTTCCATTTTCGTATGTTTCATGTTGGTAAGGATGGAATATGAAAATATCTCAAACGTTTAAAACAAATTCTCTCATCACGATTTATCTTAAAAAAACAATAACGTGAACGAACGCAAATAAGTTCTAGAAAAGAACATTATGTATAAAAATATACTAATATTATAACAGCCTTGTGGCGGTAAGTAAAAACTGCACTGCGTCCATTTAGCGTTTACGTAACTTAACAATAGCGATATAAATATTCAAGTAACAGCTATAATTGCGTTTCGTTTAGCGTATGTAAAGTTAACCCTTTCCCTCATATAGACGCTTTTTGACGCCTTTGTAGCATCCGGCTTTTTGAACACATGGCAACAAAAGAAGAAATTGCTCAAATACGGAACCTTTTCATTTTAGTAGTTAGAGTACTTTCAATTGAAAAACGGAATTTGAATTGAAATACGGAATTTGAATTGAAATACGGAACCAGGTTAGTTCAATAGTAAGAGTACTTTGGATTGAAATACGGAACCAGGTTATTTCAGTAGTAAGAGTACTTTGAAGTAAGATAACTTTGAATTGAAATACGGAACCAGGTCGTTTCAGTAGTAAGAGTACTTTGAAGTTAGAGAACTTTGAATTTAAATACAGAACCAGGTTATTTCAGTAGTAAGAGTACTTTGAATTGAAATATGGATGCAGGTTATTTCAGTTGTAAGAGAACTTTGAATCTAAATGCGGGACCAGTTTATTTCAGTAGTTAGAGTACTTTGAATTGAAAAACGGAATTTGAATTGAAATATGGAACCACGTTAATTCAGTTGTAAGAGTACTTTGAATTGAAATACGGAACCAGGTTATTTCAGTAGTAAGAGTACTTTGAATTGAAAAACGGAATTTGAATTGAAATATGGAACCACGTTAATTCAGTTGTAAGAGTACTTTGAATTGAAATACGGAACCAGGTTATTTCAGTAGTAAGAGTACTTTGAATTGAAATATGGAACCACGTTAATTCAGTTGTAAGAGTACTTTGAATTGAAATACGGAACCACGTTAATTCAGTTGTAAGAGTACTTTGAATTGAAATACGGAACCAGGTTATTTCAGTAGTTAGAGTACTTTGAATTGAAAAACGGAATTTGAATTGAAATATGGAACAACGTTAATTCAGTTGTAAGAGTACTTTGAATTGAAATACGGAACCAGGTTATTTCAGTAGTAAGAGTACTTTGAATTGAAATACGGAACCAGGTTATTTCAGTAGTTAGAGTACTTTGAATTGAAATACGGAACCAGGTTATTTCAGTAGTAAGAGTTCTTTGAATTTATACACGGAACCAGGTTATTTCAGAAGTTAGAGTACTTTGAATTGAAATACGGAACCAGGTTATTCCAGAAGTTAGAGTACTTTGAATTGAAATACGGAATCAGGTTATTTCAGAAGTAAGAGTACTTTGAATTGAAATACAGAACCAGGTTATTTCAGAAGTTAGAGTACTTTGAATTGAAATACGGAACCAGGTTATTTCAGAAGTAAGAGTACAATGTACTTTAAATTGAAATACGGAATCGTGGCAATAAATGAACGGTAGTCTGTGAAAACAAGCCTCATTGTAATGAATACACATGTTGAATACAATTTGCCTGTGCATCCATTTTAAGCATCAAAATGCATACTGATTTACATATGAACCGTCCCACGAGAAAACCAACAATATGGATTCTGCTTAATGTATCGACCCAGATCAGCATGTGCAGTCCGCGCAGGCTAATCCGGACCGACAATTTCTGTCTCAGTGGGATAGAGGTATAGAGTAATGATTCCTGAAACAAAAAATCCGTAGGAGGAGAAAAGTGTATGTCCGGGTTAGTCTGTGCGGCATGCTTAGGCTGATCCGGGTCGATACCTGACGCAGAGACTACAATGTTGGTATCTAGTGGGATGGTGCATATGTTTCTTGAAGCATTCATGACAAATCGGTGAACAGCGCAAACAAAAAATCAGACTACGCGGATGTATGCACTGTTCGCTAAATTCATTAGGGTTGGTATTTACAGAACGTAGCTCAAATGAAGTAAGTACTTACACATGCTGCTCATTTATCCAAAGGATGATAATGGTATGCACTGGCCATTCAAACAAACCTATGAAATAGAGAAGATACAATTTAAACAGTTACCCATACAACATGTCTGAAGATGACTTGTAAAGGATGCAAGCATAACTATGAGAACTCTCTAAAGAAAAGAGTATGATGATGGAACACAGTTGAAAACATTGTTGCGCATACTCTATTCAAAATATATACTTTACATTTAACTCTTTCAGCGCCAAAGTCAATATTGAGCTTTTTGCAAACAATACAGATTCATGTGAGTCAGCTCGTAACGAGCTGTCTCACCTGAAATCTGCATTGTTTGGCTGCGAGTTATAAAGATATTCCAAAAATCCTAACATGAAAATAGAGTCGTCCGAGTTGGAACATAGAAGAGTCTACTTTAAACACTTCGGCGCTGAAAGGGTTAAAGAGAAGTATATTTTCGAGTATACATCTCAATGAGTATTGTTCTTAAAGAAACAATGTTTAAAATCTAGATTCAAATATGACAATGTTTTCAAAAGTCGTCTGTGTCATGGAAAGAAATAGATAAGCGACCTTGAGGACTTCGACAAACATACAGGCGATTATCAGATGGACTTTAATAATATAACAAGAGGTCTTACGTTTCCTGTTCCGCAACTGGTTCCATCGACGGCTGGTTCCGATCGTGTGTATCTCCATTGACCTTTCGAGTCATCACAACACAAATGTTCACACTGCTTTGGACCGATCTGGTTAATTTAAAGAAATACGATTATGAGTAAGGTCGCTATCGTTAGATCAACTAGTCGTTAGAATATATCAAGACCCTATCATTCACTCTAGTTTAAATCCGATAAGAATTAGTTTGACAAGCGTCAATGAGTCAAATCAAAAGGCTGCTGGAACCATGGTGCAATTGACAAGAACATTTTGCAGTGTGCTAAACATAAATGCACATAAATGGTTTCACTTAGAACTACAGAGCTGTTAAATGTCATCCCTGTGTTCAATAAAATATACTCGTGACTACTTAAGAACCTAACACTTGTCTGAAGTCGTACACAACGGATTGTATCCCAAACTATGCGTATCATATCAAGAGGAGTTTGTGCCTCATATATTGAGCATTAGTATTGATTGGTAGTGTTAAATACGAAATAATATGTATGTATTTAATGGCTAGGAAACAACGACATATTCAATAACGTGTTTAAATTAAATTTACAGCTAAAAGATGTTGTCGAATTGAAAATTCCAACAGTTTTGCATAACTGTATTTAACTGTAAATGAATCTAATTAAATAAGACGAATAGGTTTTAAACAAAACGCGCGCATGCACATTCTATATACTTGCTATATCTTTTTTTTTTTTTTTTTTTTTTTTTTGCTTCTACGTATATTTGGCCACTTTCTCTTAACAAAAAATATGTTATTATTCATTGCGGGATGCAGTGAGAGCCATATGGGCCGCCGAAAACTAGTATATAAAACTTATTTATAATTTCATCACAAAAAGATATCACTTTTTGTCAGGGCAGCAGTTTGCCTCGAAGTAATGTGGAATGGGTGGAGTATTGGTGCAATTTGAAATATAACATCATTTCATGTGCTCATAATTGTGTTGGTGAATTTCAGGATTACTTTGGGCTAAAAGACAAAGACATGAAATAAAACTTGTTCCTACCTCACATGGTGGGCCGCCCGTAAATCGTCTACACTGTTCGTGAACGGACATATAAGTTCCCGGAAAAGATGTTGGAAACTTCATTATTTCCGAACTCCCTCTGCGTTTAAGACAGGCTGATCTCTCCATTCTGAAATGTGAGAGAGAGGGACATTATTAGGGAATTATATAGTTACTTGGACCCTTCTGCTGAATATGTGTATTTCAATCTCTCCATTTTTTATCTTTCAATTTTCTAAAGCGTTTTCCATATTCTCAAAAACCAATACAAATAGCTCAGTTGTATTGCTCCTCGTGAAACCTCATTACAGATGCACGCGTTTGTTATGCCCAATTTGCACTTAATAAGAAGTCTAGTTTCAAAAGTTGACACTTCAGAAGACCTCTAACAATCCTTTGCCTCATACAACAAACATACAGCAGACGACTATAAAGAAAGTCTCGATAATTGAAATACACTCATTTTTAAAATAGAGTGGATACATTTTGGCAAAATAACAAAGTTAAGAGCAATTTCTCCTTTTGTCTCAATGTTTTCGAAAATCGTATGCACTTGTAAACAGTTTACACTGACGTTAAACCCAGAGCAATCAATTTTGAGAATGTGAATCGTAATTTGATATATCTATATCTAACACGCAAAACGCAATTAATATTGTTTAATTCATTTTACAAAGTATGACATATCAGCATTTTAATCGGTTATTTATATGCACGGGAAGTTGTTAAGAGTATCAATCATTTACCCTTGATTTTCGATTTATAGAGCAAAACAGTATCGCTACTTCTCTCAGGTACAGATACAGTACAGCATTAGGAATAACAATACATAGATGCATTTTCGATATATAATTACAGTCACGTGAACACGTGTTCATAAACAAGATTTGGGGGGATTACACCAAACGAGCATTCACCATTTTTTTGGGTTTTTTTTGTTAACAATTTAAGAACATTACATATGAATGCCTGTGACTACAGGGTATTAGGACTCAGATAATGTTCACAGAAAAGAGATGTTTTTAAACAAACAAACTTAAGGGTATAAACAGACACTTACACATCAGGTAGAATTGTATAACGTATGTATATGCACCCACATTGACATCTGTATGCATATACTTATGTGACATTTTAGCTATCTAGCATATTCTAGAGTACATTTGATAATTCCTGGTTATAGTAATCAAAAGCTGTCTCATCGAACCGTTTAATTGTAAATTACCTATCGTGACGTCATGTACACACTTAATGCTTTAGGACAAACAAATAACACCACTGGTACAGGTACAGGTGCATCAGTCGTAACGTCATGTACACACTCAGTGCGTTAGGACAAACAAATGACATCACTGGTATCGGTGCATCAGTCGTGACGTCATGTACACACTCAGCTCTAGTAGTGTTATTTGTTTGTCCTTAAGAACCGAGTGTGTAAATGACGTCACGATTGATGCACCTGCACCAGTGGTGTTATTTGTTTGTCCTAATACACTGAATGTGTACATGACGTCACGACTGATACACCTGTACCAGTGGCGTTATTTGTTTGTCCTTACGAACCGAGTGTGTAAATGACGTCACGACTGATGCACCTGAACAAGTGGTGTTATTTGTTTGTCCTAACACACTGAGTGTGTAAATGACGTCACGACTGATGCACCTGTACCAGTGGTGTTATTTGTTTGTCCTAACGCACTGAGTGTGTACATGACGTCACGACTGATGCACAGATACTAGTGGTGTTATTTGTTTGCCCTAACACACTGAGTGTGTACATGACGTCACGACTGATACACCGATACAAGTGGTGTTATTTGTTTGCCCTAACACACTGAGTGTGTACATGACGTCACGACTGATGCACATATACTAGAGGTGTTATTTCTTTGCCCTAACACACTGAGTGTGTACATGACGTCACGACGGATGCACCTGTACCAATGGTGTTATTTGTTTGCCCTAACACACTGAGTGTGTACATGACGTCACGACTGATGCACAGATACTAGTGGTGTTATTTGTTTGCCCTAACACACTGAGTGTGTACATGATGTCACGACTGATACACCGATACAAGTGATGTTATTTGTTTGCCCTAACACACTGAGTGTGTATATGACGTCACGACTGATGCACAGATACTAGACGTGTTATTTCTTTGCCCTAACACACTGAGTGTGTACATGATGTCACGAATGATGCACCAGTACCAATGGTGTTATTTGTTTGTCATAAAACACTGAGTGTGTACATGACGTCACGAATGATGCACAGATACTAGTGGTGTTATTTGTTCGCCCTAACACACTGAGTGTGTACATGACGTCACGACGGATGCACCTGTACCAATGGTGTTAATTGTTTGTCATAACACACTGAGTGTGTACATGACGTCACGAATGATGCACAGATACTAGTGGTGTTATTTGTTTGCCCTAACGCACTGAGTGTTTACATGACGTCACGAATGATGCACAGATACTAGTGGTGTTATTTGTTTGCCCTAACGTTACTGAGTGTTTACATGACGTCACGAATGATGCACAGATACTAGTTGTGTTATTTGTTTGCCCTAACACACACTGAGCGCTCACCGAGTGCTAGTCTAAAGCTGAACTCTCATTGGTTGATTCGTCTAGTACATACCCGAATGCTCCATGTGTTAGGACAATCTGAATTGCAATTGTATCAGATAAAATGCTTGATATATAAATAAAACGGTGTGAGAAAAGAAAAAACCAACTGTTACCAAATGGCATCTGCTAATGCAGAGTTCAAATGATATAGTCTTATCGATGACAGGGGAAGAGTGCATGTAAATATTATGGTTAAAGGGTGCAGTGTAATTAATAGCCTCGTACGCACAATTTAAATATTTTATTTATGTCATCAAGCTTTCTTGTCGTTGGTTTTTCACATCATTAATCATCAATTGAATGTGAAGAACCTTATCGGTTTAATTGATTTAACCTTCAAAATCTATATGGTATGCAAATGTATTAATTATCCATTAATTATGTGCATAGCGATAGGAAATATGTATAGGGTGCATCCGAGTACAAGCAACCATTGATTGTTTTGACATTCTGTTAACCCTTTCCCTCATATAGACGCTTTCTGACGCCTCTGCAGCAGACGGCTTTTTGAAAACATAGTGACAAAAGAAGAAATTGCACAAAACGTGCAATTTATCCTTTTGCAACAATGTTTTCCACTTTTAGTCATAGGTTATCCATTCAATTATGGAGATTTTCTATCTTTTGACAAAATACGCTCAAAGTCGTCTGCTGCAAATTTTCGTATGAGGGAAAGGGTTAACGAGCCAGTGGCCCCAAGGACAAAGGGATTTGTTCCAAAATGCGAACAGTGAGACCTCTGATGAGCCTGTGCATAAGCAAGTATACTAATTGTAGATTTAAATACAGTCAACATATCGAAACTCACTTGTTTCCATACGGTGTACTTTTATCTGATATCAACATGGAGATGAAGTCCCAATTTCGCGCGATTAAATCCATTTTCATGAGATCATATGTTATGGTATTTAACCCTTTACCACATGCAAACGCACATCGCCACATCTATAGCATACGACGTTGAAATCATTGTGGCGGAAAAAAGAAATGCTCATATTGAACAATATCGTCTTTTGTCGCAATGTTTTTTAACTACAAGTACACTTGGAGCAATATTTACGGGAACCCCTTGACTTCTTGGAAAACATGAAAATGACCAGCTGTGTTTGACCGGTCACAATTATTGAACGCTTGTAGTAAAGTCGCTCAATTATCACACAATGCACGTGCCTTTCCTGTCGTCATCGATGTCAAGTATATGTGATTAACACTTGCCGATAAAAGACAAAAACGAATTGTTTATTCGTCAGGTAAAACGAAGGATGTGTACAGGATATGGGCTTCAGGGCTGTAACCGGAATACGACTATCAAAGTCAACCATTTACAACAGATTGAGAGTTGCGGGACAGAAATAAAGACGTCCAGTTATAGGAAGCGTCTTACTAGGGTAAACAGGTACCTCGAAAACCGGTGGGCACAACTGTTTGCAGGACGACAACAGCGGAATGAGCGATACACAACGTTTTCCAATGAATCGAGAGGAATCAATATGAATCGAGAGGTAGTAGTCCAGCAGCTCGATATGGATGGTGGTGGCAGCATCGTGGTTTGGATTCGCATCACTTGCGACCACACGTCGGATTTAATAATCGTCCAAGTGAAATATGACCGGTTAACGTTATGTGGATCCAATTGTACGTACAGTCGTCCTCAGATTTGCCTTGCGCGTCGGTCCGTCGGACCTTTGAGGTCCAGGATCACAATGCACGTACGCACACAGCTCGTGTTGCTGTTGCATCAAGGTTTCACCACATGTCAGCAATCGAACACATTGAATGTGAACACATGTTTATTGCAACACTTTGCAACAGCTTGGGCAGGCATTGTTAGAAGAATGGCGACGGTTACCACGGGAGACAATCTGCCGTAATTATTTTTAGTTTGCCCAGATGGTGTCCAGGATGCATCGATGCTCGTGGGGCATTGAACATATACTGACTTTCCTTTGTTTATTGATTTACACATCGTTAATTTAGTATGAGTACCTTCTTTCTGTTTAAATGCGGATTTCCTTTAAATAGTGTTGCCAGTATATATTTAAAAAGGTAAACTATTAATAAAGAGTTCTTCCATACGTTTAACGTGATGCTTTACAAATTCCGCTCCTTACTTGCTGAATGTGGGAAAGGGTCTAAAGTCACCTAATTCGATAACATCCGAGGTGAAGAATAAAAAGAATCACTAAACGAAAATCTAATATGTGTAGAGAAGTTTAACCAGCTATGGTAAAATTACTTCTCAATCGTCATAAATGAAGTCTGTAATAGTGAATCATTCTGTTTGTTAAATTTTATGTAGAGGACATTGAAAAAAAACTATGAGATGGGGAGACGATTTATAGATTTAAGCAAATTATTATTGTTATTAAAACAGTGACAAGATGTCTGCTGCACTGCCGAAAATAGTCGTCTGTTCGGACCAAACGTTAAGTAGACCACATTAATATATGTAATGACATTTCACATACTAGCACGTAACAATAAATTACAAAGATAGTTGAAACTCCATTAGAAGTAGAAACAAAACAATGATATACTACATTCGACCCGTAACCCTTTTCCACATAAAACAAATATGCAGCAGAAGACTTTCAAAACGTCTAAGCAAAAGCACAGA
Organism: Serripes groenlandicus; assembly: GCA_031761405.1. Taxonomy (NCBI): domain Eukaryota; kingdom Metazoa; phylum Mollusca; class Bivalvia; order Cardiida; family Cardiidae; genus Serripes; species Serripes groenlandicus. The sequence goes on along the minus strand of JASEVX010000001.1, from coordinate 120,191,146 downwards.
AAATCCCTTCAAATGAAAGAACAATATTGTAATTGAATTGAAAACTTGGTGACAAAAGTAGAAATTGCTCGTTTTGAGCAATTTCTTCTTTTGTCGCCATGTTTTAAAAATTCCGTCTGCTGCAAAGGCGTCTGCTGCAAAGGCGTCAGAAAGCGTCTATATGAAGGAAAAGGTTACCTAATTTACTGACAGAGACGCCTTATATACATAGGGATAAGGAAACTTGGAATAGATTGATAAAAGTGTGAACAAAGGTGACATTATTCAGAAATGTCTTCAAATTCGGCTGCTACAAATACATTTGAGCCGTTCCACGAGAAAACCAACATTATGGACTCTGCGTGAAGTATCGACCCTAGTCAGCCTATTCATGCCGCGCAGTCTAATCCGGGCAGACACTTTTCGCCTCCTGAGGATGTTCTGTTTCAGGAATCATTACTCGATACCTCTATCTATCCCTCTGAGACGGAATGTTTCTGCCATGATTAGCCTGCGCGGACTGTGCAGCTTGATCTTTATCGATACATTACACGTCCATAATTTTGGTTTTTAGCGAGGAACGGCTCATCTAAATTCGTCTGTATGAGGTAAACGATTTAAACAAGTAAAGAAAAAAGAAAACTCGACCTACTTTAGGAAATTCTGGAAACTAGTAATAGAGCAGGGTGAAAATCGACTGAACTTGTAAGCATCTTCTCTGGAATAGCTCATTATATATCCAGAGTTACTTGGACACGCCCTCGCCTCCGCCTCCCCGTCATGATACGCTCCTAGTCTGAAAATCATAGTAGGAATTTAGATATGAATCTATAATAAAAGGAACACGAAACAGGGACCTTTTGATGTTAAATATTTGTTCAGGATTTTCAGCACAATTCAATTTTATCTCGCCAGACTTCCTTTCGAAAGGGACACACAAATTTACCTCCAGTTTTCGACGTGTTCATATAAAGTGATTGATGATTTAATACATCATTCATAACATATTTTGTCAGCTTCATAATTCATTTTCAAGATATCAGTGTGTATTATAAAAAGAGAGCCGGTAATAGAAATGACAACAGACTATCAAGAAAACAGCGCAGTAGCAGTTCTGATGGCTAAGACAGATCTATACGTTCGAAGAATTTGTTCGAGCTAAAGAATACACTCGAGATATCACGAGTCATCTAGAGGCTTCTTTTGGTGTATTTAAAGCTGCGATATCGTCCGAATTAATTGCCTTGACATTCAGGGCTCTAGATAAGAGGCGTTTTGCATGTTCTAAAATCCTTATTTGACTCTTAAACCCTATGTTGTGGGTACTAAAAAGAATCGTCTCAGAGAGATGATTCTTTTGAGTACCACAACATAGGGTTTGCTTTAATAATGAGAGAGAAATTGTGGGAATAAGAGCTGAATACCCCTCCTTATCTGGACCTCTGCGAGGCTGAGTTGTATGTTGCGCCACAAGCAACAATGTTTCAGTTATATCACGGCGTTTCCTTGGCAAGTTACCAGTACTATGGATCGATTTATCCAGTCACCAGAGAGTCAGTTGTACGGCTAACCATACCGTGAAACCTGAGCGCAGAGGATTGAATTTTAAAGTATTAAGTATGATTCGGCGGGGGATCGAATCGACGACCTCCCGCACCGAGGACCTACCACTACACCACCGTGGCGATGCTATGATGGACAGATCGGATTTAACTCTTTCCAACATACAAACGATTTCGGATCTGCAGCAGACCTTTTTTGAAAATAGTTCTGAGATCACAATGAGAAAATTCTCTTTTTGCAGTAATGTTTTCAACTGTATGCAATAATTGTTCTTTCATTTATGGAACGATTCTAATCTTTTGACAAAATGTTTACAAAGTCGTCTGCTGCAGGTTTGTTGCGTATTTGAAGGGGATGGGGGGGGGGGGGGGGTTATGGGGGTAATTAAAGACGAATAAAGGTCTTTACGATCATAAAGTCCCAAAGGTGGGTTTTCTCGTGGTGGTCTAGTAACAATCTACCTAACCATTTCGCAAGATGCTTTCCACACTGTTTCAATTATCATAAGATGATAAAAGTTGAGGGATGTTTCAAATGACATAAAGTTACCAATTGTATTAACTTAGCTTATGGAATAATTGTGAATAATCCCAATTTACGTTGAAATGTTGATGCCACGTGACTGTTTGAGACATGTGACAGTTGAAAAAACATTTTAATAAAAGTTACATATTTTGTAATGGTGTCGATCCTTGTGAAAGTGTCAGTTAGTTCCGACTGATGAGACACATCCCATGTTATACTTCCCGAACAATATTCTGTTTAAAGGCACCTAGTCACCTAGTCACCTAGTCACCTAGTATTTAACTTGCTGATGGCTAATCAATCAGCCATATCAGAAATGAACCCTTAACCACTAGGCTATTGGGATCGATTGTTTTCCTTGCCCACAGACAACAAATATGCAAAAAATATGGAAAACTGTAAAATGAAAGTAAAAACCTGTTTGACAAAAGGACAAATTGTTCATTATGAGCAGCAATTTGTCCTTTTGTCACTCTGTTTTCCACAGCCGTCTGCTGCAGATGCGTCAGAATGCGTTTATAAGTTAGACATGGATATATCATGAACTTAATCAAGCAGGCGTAACAGTTCACAAATATTCCTCATTTGTCATTATCAGTACTTTTAAATGTTACGAGGTATGCATAATGTGATACTAAATTAAAAGATGAAATGTCAATAAAGGTCATATTTATTATATATCGAAGTACTTCCCGCTTTGAACTATTCGTCAGATATTTTTAAATATTCATAAACATATTTTCTAGGTGATAAATAAATGCTGTCTATGGTAACGGAGTTTTAAAACATTTAAACACTTTTAAATAACGTTTAACCCTTTCCCACATACAGCAAATCTGCAGCAGACGACTTTGAAAACATGGTGACAAAATCCTGAGAAATCTCCATAAAAGATAGCTTAATTGTTAGATAAAGTTGAAAACATTGTGGCCAAATGAGAAATTGCTCATCATGAACAATCTCACCTTTGACCACAATGTTTTCAAGAGTCGTCTGCTGCAGATGCGACGGAATGCGTCTGCATGTGGAAAAGGGTTAATCTTATGAATAGTTTGCTTTGAACTAACTTAGGAGAAACATGTAACATTTGAAAAAGAATAATAGGAATAAAAACCAAACTTGAAAACAATATGTTTACAAATGTTGTCTATCGTGTTTTAATCGTTAGTATGACGGAAATGGTCAGTGACGTAATACTTACAAATGTCCCACTTCGTGTGCAGCTATGATAACCCCGTTAAAACTCGTAGACGCTTCCCCGATACCGAAGTTGTACGCAAGTTTACGGAAATACGGTGCAGAGAGACAAGCACCTCGGACGTATGCAACACCTGAACGTATATAAAGTATTTAATCCGTTATATAATGTGACGTTTTAAGTGCTTTCAACCAAATAAAAGTCTTAATTAATATTTACATGCATCTGGAAGAGAATTTGTAAGTTTAAAATGCGAAATAGTTCATAAATATTAAAGTTTAACAGTTTCCCAACAAAACTGTCAAAAGTCGTCTTCTACAGAGACGTCAAATGGCGTCTTTATTAGGGAAAGAGTTAAAATATAAACGAATATGCTAATTCAAATTAAATAATGTTCAAAACAATGACACAGGGAGATATATTGGCGTGTAGCGCATATCGTTGGTTATGTGTAAAACGGTTTTAGCTAAATATTATTATAAGTTACTTTTAACCCTTTCCCTCATTTGACAATTTTGCAGCAGACGACTTTGGACATATTTTGTCAAAAAGTAGTAAATTTCTATAATTGAATGGATAACCTATGACAAAAAGTGCAAAACATTGTGGCAAAAGGAGAAATTGTTCGTTTTGAGCAATTTCTTCTTTTGCCACTATGTTTTCAAAACGCCGTCTGCTACAGAGGCGTCAGAAAGCGTCTATATGAGGGAAAGGGTTAAACCATAAACATATAAAAGTCCTAGTTTGTATGGTGATTTTCAAATATAGCACAGAGTTTCACAGGTAAGTTACCAGTACTACTAGTCCATGTTATCCTGATACCAGCGGGTTATTCGTAATGCTTATTAAATAATTCTGAAACCAGCGAGTTATTCGTAATGCTTATTAAATAATTCTGAAACCAGCGGGTTATTCGTAATGCTTATTAAATAATTCTGAAACCAGCGAGTTATTCGTAATGCTTACTAAATAATCCTGAAACCAGCGGGTTATTCGTAATGCTTACTAAATAATTCTGAAACCAGCGAGTTATTCGTAATGCTTATTAAATAATCCTGAAACCAGCGAGTTATTCGTAATGCTTATTAAATAATCCTGAAACCAGCGAGTCATTCGTAATGCTTATTAAATAATTCTGAAACCAGCGGGTTATTCGTAATGCTTACTAAATAATTCTGAAACCAGCGAGTTATTCGTAATGCTTATTAAATAATCCTGAAACCAGCGAGTTATTCGTAATGCTTATTAAATAATTCTGAAACCAGCGAGTTATTCGTAATGCTTATTAAATAATTCTGAAACCAGCGGGTTATTCGTAATGCTTATTAAATAATTCTGAAACCAGCGAGTTATTCGTAATGCTTACTAAATAATCCTGAAACCAGCGGGTTATTCGTAATGCTTACTAAATAATTCTGAAACCAGCGAGTTATTCGTAATGCTTATTAAATAATCCTGAAACCAGCGAGTTATTCGTAATGCTTATTAAATAATCCTGAAACCAGCGAGTCATTCGTAATGCTTATTAAATAATTCTGAAACCAGCGGGTTATTCGTAATGCTTACTAAATAATTCTGAAACCAGCGAGTTATTCGTAATGCTTATTAAATAATCCTGAAACCAGCGAGTTATTCGTAATGCTTATTAAATAATTCTGAAACCAGCGAGTTATTCGTAATGCTTACTAAATAATTCTGAAACCAGTGAGTCATTCGTAATGCTTACTAAATAATCCTGAAACCAGCGAGTCATTCGTAATGCTTACTAAATAATTCTGAAACCAGCGAGTCATTCGTAATGCTTACTAAATAATCCTGAAACCAGCGAGTCATTCGTAATGCTTACTAAATAATTCTGAAACCAGCGAGTCATTCGTAATGCTTACTAAATAATCCTGAAACCAGCGAGTCATTCGTAATGCTTACTAAATAATCCTGAAACCAGCGAGTTATTCGTAATGCTTACTAAATAATCCTGAAACCAGCGAGTCATGCGTAATGCTTACTAAATAATCCTGAAACCAGCGAGTCATTCGTAATGCTTACTAAATAATTCTGAAACCAGCGAGTCATTCGTAATGCTTACTAAATAATCCTGAAACCAGCGAGTCATTCGTAATGCTTACTAAATAATCCTGAAACCAGCGAGTTATTCGTAATGCTTACTAAATAATCCTGAAACCAGCGAGTCATGCGTAATGCTTACTAAATAATCCTGAAACCAGCGAGTTATTCGTAATGCTTACTAAATAATCCTGAAACCAGTGAGTTATTCGTAATGCTTACTAAATAATCCTGAAACCAGCGAGTCATTCGTAATGCTTACTAAATAATTCTGAAACCAGCGAGTCATTCGTAATGCTTATTAAATAATCCTGAAACCAGCGAGTTATTCGTAATGCTTACTAAATAATTCTGAAACCAGTGAGTTATTCGTAATGCTTATTAAATAATCCTGAAACCAGCGAGTTATTCGTAATGCTTATTAAATAATTCTGAAACCAGCGAGTTATTCGTAATGCTTACTAAATAATTCTGAAACCAGCGAGTCATTCGTAATGCTTACTAAATAATCCTGAAACCAGCGAGTCATTCATAATGCTTACTAAATAATTCTGAAACCAGCGAGTCATTCGTAATGCTTACTAAATAATTCTGAAACCAGCGAGTCATTCGTAATGCTTATTAAATAATCCTGAAACCAGCGAGTTATTCGTAATGCTTACTAAATAATTCTGAAACCAGCGAGTCATTCGTAATGCTTACTAAATAATTCTGAAACCAGCGAGTCATTCGTAATGCTTACTAAATAATTCTAAAACCAGCGAGTCATTCGTAATGCTTATTAAATAATTCTGAAACCAGTGAGTTATTCGTAATGCTTACTAAATAATTCTGAAACCAGCGAGTCATTCGTAATGCTTATTAAATAATCCTGAAACCAGCGAGTTATTCGTAATGCTTACTAAATAATTCTGAAACCAGCGAGTCATTCGTAATGCTTACTAAATAATCCTGAAACCAGCGAGTTATTCGTAATGCTTACTAAATAATTCTGAAACCAGCGAGTCATTCGTAATGCTTACTAAATAATCCTGAAACCAGCGAGTTATTCGTAATGCTTACTAAATAATTCTGAAACCAGCGAGTCATTCGTAATGCTTACTAAATAATTCTGAAACCAGCGAGTCATTCGTAATGCTTACTAAATAATTCTGAAACCAGCGAGTTATTCGTAATGCTTACTAAATAATTCTGAAACCAGCGAGTTATTCGTAATGCTTACTAAATAATCCTGAAACCAGCGAGTTATTCGTAATGCTTACTAAATAATCCTGAAACCAGCGAGTCATTCGTAATGCTTACTAAATAATCCTGAAACGAGCGAGTTATTCGTAATGCTTATTAAATAATCCTGAAACCAGCGAGTTATTCGTAATGCTTACTAAATAATTCTGAAACCAGCGAGTCATTCGTAATGCTTACTAAATAATCCTGAAACCAGCGAGTCATTCGTAATGCTTATTAAATAATCCTGAAACCAGCGAGTTATTCGTAATGCTTACTAAATAATTCTGAAACCAGCGAGTTATTCGTAATGCTTACTAAATAATTCTGAAACCAGTGAGTCATTCGTAATGCTTACTAAATAATTCTGAAACCAGTGAGTCATTCGTAATGCTTATTAAATAATTCTGAAACCAGCGAGTCATTCGTAATGCTTACTAAATAATCCTGAAACCAGCGAGTTATTCGTAATGCTTACTAAATAATCCTGAAAGCAGCGAGTCATTCGTAATGCTTATTAAATAATCCTGAAACCAGCGAGTCATTCGTAATGCTTACTAAATAATCCTGAAACCAGCGAGTTATTCGTAATGCTTACTAAATAATCCTGAAACCAGCGAGTTATTCGTAATGCTTACTAAATAATTCTGAAACCAGCGAGTCATTCGTAATGCTTACTAAATAATCCTGAAACCAGCGAGTCATTCGTAATGCTTACTAAATAATCCTGAAACCAGCGAGTTATTCGTAATGCTTATTAAATAATCCTGAAACCAGCGAGTCATTCGTAATGCTTACTAAATAATTCTGAAACCAGCGAGTTATTCGTAATGCTTATTAAATAATCCTGAAACCAGCGAGTCATTCGTAATGCTTATTAAATAATTCTGAAACCAGCGAGTTATTCGTAATGCTTACTAAATAATTCTGAAACCAGTGAGTTATTCGTAATGCTTATTAAATAATCCTGAAACCAGTGAGTCATTCGTAATGCTTACTAAATAATTCTGAAACCAGCGAGTTATTCGTAATGCTTATTAAATAATCCTGAAACCAGCGAGTCATTCGTAATGCTTATTAAATAATTCTGAAACCAGCGAGTCATTCGTAATGCTTACTAAATAATCCTGAAACCAGCGAGTCATTCGTAATGCTTACTAAATAATCCTGAAACCAGCGAGTCATTCGTAATGCTTACTAAATAATTCTGAAACCAGCGAGTTATTCGTAATGCTTACTAAATAATTCTGAAACCAGCGAGTCATTCGTAATGCTTACTAAATAATCCTGAAACCAGTGAGTCATTCGTAATGCTTACTAAATAATCCTGAAACCAGCGAGTTATTCGTAATGCTTACTAAATAATTCTGAAACCAGCGAGTCATTCGTAATGCTTACTAAATAATCCTGAAACCAGTGAGTCATTCGTAATGCTTACTAAATAATCCTGAAACCAGCGAGTCATTCGTAATGCTTATTAAATAATTCTGAAACCAGCGAGTCATTCGTAATGCTTACTAAATAATTCTGAAACCAGCGAGTTATTCGTAATGCTTATTAAATAATTCTGAAACCAGCGAGTTATTCGTAATGCTTACTAAATAATCCTGAAACCAGCGAGTTATTCGTAATGCTTACTAAATAATCCTGAAACCAGCGAGTCATTCGTAATGCTTACTAAATAATTCTGAAACCAGCGAGTCATTCGTAATGCTTATTAAATAATTCTGAAACCAGCGAGTCATTCGTAATGCTTACTAAAAAATCCTGAAACCAGCGAGTTATTCGTAATGCTTACTAAATAATCCTGAAACCAGCGAGTCATTCGTAATGCTTATTAAATAATCCTGAAACCAGCGAGTCATTCGTAATGCTTATTAAATAATTCTGAAACCAGCGAGTTATTCGTAATGCTTATTAAATAATTCTGAAACCAGCGAGTCATTCGTAATGCTTACTAAATAATCCTGAAACCAGCGAGTTATTCGTAATGCTTACTAAATAATCCTGAAACCAGCGAGTTATTCGTGATGCTTACTAAATAATCCTGAAACCAGCGAGTCATTCGTAATGCTTACTAAATAATCCTGAAACCAGCGAGTCATTCGTAATGCTTACTAAATAATCCTGAAACCAGCGAGTCATTCGTAATGCTTATTAAATAATTCTGAAACCAGTGAGTCATTCGTAATGCTTACTAAATAATCCTGAAACCAGCGAGTCATTCGTAATGCTTATTAAATAATTCTGAAACCAGCGAGTTATTCGTAATGCTTATTAAATAATCCTGAAACCAGCGAGTCATTCGTAATGCTTACTAAATAATTCTGAAACCAGCGAGTCATTCGTAATGCTTACTAAATAATCCTGAAACCAGCGAGTCATTCGTAATGCTTATTAAATAATTCTGAAACCAGCGAGTTATTCGTAATGCTTACTAAATAATCCTGAAACCAGCGAGTTATTCGTAATGCTTATTAAATAATTCTGAAACCAGCGAGTCATTCGTAATGCTTATTAAATAATTCTGAAACCAGCGAGTCATTCGTAATGCTTATTAAATAATTCTGAAACCAGCGAGTCATTCGTAATGCTTACTAAATAATCCTGAAACCAGTGAGTTATTCGTAATGCTTATTAAATCATTCTGAAACCAGCGAGTTATTCGTAATGCTTATTAAATAATTCTGAAACCAGCGAGTCATTCGTAATGCTTATTAAATAATTCTGAAACCAGCGAGTTATTCGTAATGCTTACTAAATAATCCTGAAACCAGTGAGTCATTCGTAATGCTTACTAAATAATCCTGAAACCAGCGAGTCATTCGTAATGCTTATTAAATAATTCTGAAACCAGCGAGTCATTCGTAATGCTTACTAAATAATTCTGAAACCAGCGAGTTATTCGTAATGCTTATTAAATAATTCTGAAACCAGCGAGTTATTCGTAATGCTTACTAAATAATCCTGAAACCAGCGAGTTATTCGTAATGCTTACTAAATAATCCTGAAACCAGCGAGTCATTCGTAATGCTTACTAAATAATTCTGAAACCAGCGAGTCATTCGTAATGCTTATTAAATAATTCTGAAACCAGCGAGTCATTCGTAATGCTTACTAAAAAATCCTGAAACCAGCGAGTTATTCGTAATGCTTACTAAATAATCCTGAAACCAGCGAGTCATTCGTAATGCTTATTAAATAATCCTGAAACCAGCGAGTCATTCGTAATGCTTATTAAATAATTCTGAAACCAGCGAGTTATTCGTAATGCTTATTAAATAATTCTGAAACCAGCGAGTCATTCGTAATGCTTACTAAATAATCCTGAAACCAGCGAGTTATTCGTAATGCTTACTAAATAATCCTGAAACCAGCGAGTTATTCGTGATGCTTACTAAATAATCCTGAAACCAGCGAGTCATTCGTAATGCTTACTAAATAATCCTGAAACCAGCGAGTCATTCGTAATGCTTACTAAATAATCCTGAAACCAGCGAGTCATTCGTAATGCTTATTAAATAATTCTGAAACCAGTGAGTCATTCGTAATGCTTACTAAATAATCCTGAAACCAGCGAGTCATTCGTAATGCTTATTAAATAATTCTGAAACCAGCGAGTCATTCGTAATGCTTATTAAATAATTCTGAAACCAGCGGGTTATTCGTAATGCTTATTAAATAATCCTGAAACCAGCGAGTCATTCGTAATGCTTATTAAATAATTCTGAAACCAGCGAGTTATTCGTAATGCTTATTAAATAATCCTGAAACCAGCGAGTCATTCGTAATGCTTACTAAATAATTCTGAAACCAGCGAGTCATTCGTAATGCTTACTAAATAATCCTGAAACCAGCGAGTCATTCGTAATGCTTATTAAATAATTCTGAAACCAGCGAGTTATTCGTAATGCTTACTAAATAATCCTGAAACCAGCGAGTTATTCGTAATGCTTATTAAATAATTCTGAAACCAGCGAGTTATTCGTAATGCTTATTAAATAATTCTGAAACCAGCGAGTCATTCGTAATGCTTATTAAATAATTCTGAAACCAGCGAGTCATTCGTAATGCTTACTAAATAATCCTGAAACCAGTGAGTTATTCGTAATGCTTATTAAATAATTCTGAAACCAGCGAGTTATTCGTAATGCTTATTAAATAATTCTGAAACCAGCGAGTCATTCGTAATGCTTATTAAATAATTCTGAAACCAGCGAGTTATTCGTAATGCTTACTAAATAATTCTGAAACCAGTGAGTCATTCGTAATGCTTATTAAATAATCCTGAAACCAGCGAGTCATTCGTAATGCTTATTAAATAATTCTGAAACCAGCGAGTCATTCGTAATGCTTACTAAATAATTCTGAAACCAGCGAGTTATTCGTAATGCTTACTAAATAATTCTGAAACCAGTGAGTTATTCGTAATGCTTATTAAATAATCCTGAAACCAGCGAGTCATTCGTAATGCTTATTAAATAATTCTGAAACCAGCGAGTCATTCGTAATGCTTACTAAATAATCCTGAAACCAGCGAGTTATTCGTAATGCTTATTAAATAATTCTGAAACCAGTGAGTTATTCGTAATGCTTATTAAATAATTCTGAAACCAGTGAGTTATTCGTAATGCTTATTAAATAATTCTGAAACCAGCGAGTCATTCGTAATGCTTATTAAATAATCCTGAAACAAGTGAGTCATTCGTAATGCTTACTAAATAATTCTGAAACCAGTGAGTTATTCGTAATGCTTATTAAATAATTCTGAAACCAGCGAGTCATTCGTAATGCTTATTAAATAATCCTGAAACCAGTGAGTCATTCGTAATGCTTATTAAATAATTCTGAAACCAGCGAGTTATTCGTAATGCTTATTAAATAATTCTGAAACCAGCTAGTTATTCGTAATGCTTACTAAATAATCCTGAAACCAGCGAGTTATTCGTAATGCTTACTAAATAATCCTGAAACCAGTGAGTTATTCGTAATGCTTATTAAATAATTCTGAAACCAGCGAGTCATTCGTAATGCTTATTAAATAATTCTGAAACCAGTGAGTTATTCGTAATGCTTATTAAATAATTCTGAAACCAGTGAGTCATTCGTAATGCTTATTAAAATTTCTGAAACCAGTGAGTTATTCGTAATGCTTATTAAATAATCCTGAAACCAGAGAGTTATTCGTAATGCTTACTAAATAATCCTGAAACCAGCGAGTCATTCGTAATGCTTACTAAATAATCCTGAAACCAGCGAGTCATTCGTAATGCTTACTAAATAATCCTGAAACCAGTGAGTCATGCGTAATGCTTACTAAATAATCCTGAAACCAGCGAGTCATTCGTAATGCTTACTAAATAATCCTGAAACCAGTTGAGTCATTCGTAATGCTTACTTAATAATCCTGAAACCAGCGAGTCATTCGTAATGCTTACTAAATAATCCTGAAACCAGTGAGTCATGCGTAATGCTTACTAAATAATCCTGAAACCAGCGAGTCATTCGTAATGCTTACTAAATAATCCTGAAACCAGTGAGTCATTCGTAATGCTTACTAAATAATCCTGAAACCAGCGAGTCATTCGTAATGCTTACTAAATAATCCTGAAACCAGTGAGTCATTCGTAATGCTTACTAAATAATCCTGAAACCAGTGAGTCATTCGTAATGCTTAATAAATATTCCTGATACCAGTGAGTCACTCGTAATGCTTACTAAATAATCCTGAAACCAGCGAGTCATTCGTAATGCTTACCAAATAATCCTGAGCACCTTGTAGGGACAATTATTACTACTATTCTTATAACAGGGGCGTAGCTTGGCAATAATCAATGTGTAGGCCGTCTCGTGAGAAAATCAACATTGTGGACATTGTGCGTAAAGTATCGACCTAAGCATGCAACACAGGCGTACCCGGATATACACTTTTCGCCTCCTGTGGATTTTCTGTTTCAGAAATCACTACTCTATCTATCCCCCCTTAGACGGAATGTGTCGGCCGGATCAGTCTGCGCGGACAGCGCAGGCTGATTTGGTCGATACATTACGCAGATGTGTATCGCCGCTGCTGCATGTTGGGGCATTTTTAGAAAAAATGTGTAGGCACGTCCTACAGTGCCTAAAGGGAGCTACGCCCCTGCTTAAAGTGTTTGGTATTAACCCGGCTGGAGATCGAACTCGCGACCTCCCATATCCGATACAGACGCTCTACCGCTACACCACCGAGGTGTTGGAGGTATTATCAGCTGGTTGGTCGAATTGTTGCTTGCACCAACTGTCTCCTTTTAAAGATACTACCTACGTGACATTTGAAGAGAGTTAACATTGTGGGAGGGCCGGATATAGTTTAGCAGTACGATATCTTCTTATTCAGCATAAAGAAATTCAAGTCAAATGGCGGTCGAAAATGCTAACCAGTAATTACAACAGTTTATTCCTTTTATTACGTCTGTCGCTTGGATTATCACTTCCGCTATGCAAGAATGCAACTAACACCAATAACATGAATAACATACATACCTGCTGTACCGGCGACACAGCCATCTATCTCTTCCTCGTCCTCCTCCGTGAATCGGCTGTCTTTAAACCGCCTCGTGTGACTCGTCATTCTACAGGCATCGTTACTGTAATAGAAACGTTTTATTTCGGTAAAAGTTTAAACATGAATGGTGTGCTTCTACTTTTACCGAAATAAAAACCTTTGGCTAAAACAATGGATATTTTTGATACAGAAAAAAATAAAATATTTTGAGTCAAAAAAGAAGGTATCATTATATAATATAACGAAAGGATATACTCATGGTTAGAATTTAGTTCTTTCTTCCACAAAAGAAGAGTCTGCTTCAAGAACGACAAAAGGGAATACGTCATCGTTTTATCAAGGAGCTTGGAAGCTAAGGTTACATATTTAAATAACATTACCTGCTACGGAGACCACATATTCTACCTGAATTAGGAAAACAGTATAAGCCCTTTGAGATGCGAATCCTGTGACACCAGTATAGATCAGCAAAGTCGGCTCATCTCGACCATCTAACAATACCGTGCCCCCGTAACACCACAGGCGTACGAATTTCTATTACAGCAAAAAATGCGAAAAATCACACAATACCTCGTTAAAATACACAAAAAGTCTCTCTATATTGTCTATACGCTTTGATAAAAAATGATCGTAATGGTAATTTGGGGAATCCCACACGTGTTACTATAAATAGCCCCTATATACGTCCATATAGTGCAATATTAATGACAAGGTGTGCTTTACCCCCTCGCTCGATTCGGGCTATAATTTCCGCAGAAAAAAGTCTAAAACGACCTGGTCCCAGGTAGAGACAGGTTCATAAATGATTTTTCTCGTGATCCACCACATCAATATTTGCCAACCGACAAATACGCCGGCGTTTTTAAGTTTAATGTTCATTATATTTGGAAATTTGCAGTTGTCCTTACCGCCATGCGCTGACGTCACAATAATCACGTTCCGCAGCGAATATTTAACGCGAAATGACGCGCTTTTTTAGAATATGTTTGTTGTGGTTGGCATTTAATCATTTTTCTTCCAAAAATATTATTATTCATAAAAAATACGGTATTTATTTGTACGTTTTCAAAAGAAGTATAAAAAATATTCTTTAGACCGTGTTTTAAATCGTTGTTTGATTAATCTGTCGCTGCGGAATGTTGCAAATTGTGACGTCAGCGCATGGCGGTAAGGACAACTGCAAATTTCCAAATATAATGAACATTAAGCTTAAATACGCCGGCGTATTTGTCGATTGGCAAATATTGATGTGGTGGATCACGAGAAAAATCATTTATGAACCTGTCTCTACCTGGGACCAGGTCGTTTTAGACGTTTTTCTGCGGAAATCATAGCCCGAATCGAGCGAGGGGGTAAAATGCCGTTGCACACCTTGTCATTATTATTACACTATATGGACGTATAGAGGGGCTATTTATAGTAACACGTGCAGGATTCCCCAAATTACCATTACGATCATTTTTTATCAAATCTTATAGACAATATAGAGAGACTTTTTGTGTATTTTAACGAGGCATTGGGTGATTTTCCGCATTTTGGGCTGTAATAGAAATTCGGACGCCTGTGGTAACACAGCCAATATCGACACGGCCTGTCAATTAAAAGGGTTGCGTGTTCCAACCCAAGCTTGGCCAACATATCTTGAAATACAGTCAGGTTTTTGGATAAACTTTATGAAGTACTTTTGTTACCATGGGTATGTTAACTGAACATGCCGTGAACATCACCGGCGTGATATGACTGACAAATTGTTGAAATCGGCGTTAAACGCCAATCAATCAAATTGGCTATCTAACACAACAGCTTACATTGATATCCCTAAACTTGGCAAGGAACTCTACAAAATACAACGCTGCACAAGTAAATAGTTCAGCTTTGAAATAGTTAAAACAACTAGTAACCTTACCCAGTTTGTAAAAATGCAACGTCATGAAGAGGTAGCACGGACTCGTATTTAATGAGCCACCGTTGTAGACTATCCATGGCGTCATACAGAGAGAAGAGACGACTCCCCCTCCGTATACGGTTTTCTTCTATAAAGGGCTGAGCGTTGGCGTCCCTAAAGACGCCAATTTCTCGGATTTTCACGTCTATATGCGGCCACTGTCTTTGTAAGGAGATAGTGAGAAATTTCCAGTTGACCTGCAATTGATAATGTTCATGCATGTCACTGAAGTAGTATCGCAATAGTTCAAAGTCGCGATAAGTCGAAGTCGCGATAATTCAAAGTCAAAAAATACCAAATAATAGCATTGAGTTAACAACGTGTTTGAGTAATCGATATTTGTTATGATGATTCCATTTTAGCCGTTCCACTAGAAAACCAACATTGTGGACTCTGCGTTTAGTATCGACCCGAATAAGCATAAGCATGCAGCGCAGGCTAAACCGGACAGACACTTATCAGACAAGAATCATTACGCTATACCTCTATCCCCCAGAGACGGAATGTGTCGGCCCGAGTTAGCCTGCGCGGACTGTGCTGGCTGATCTGGGTCGATACATTATCTAGAGTCCATAATGTTGGTTTTCTCGTGGAACGGCTCATTTTATTCATTTATTTATAGGTCAGTATTTGAATTCATTTATAATTTAGTTTCGTATTTATTTAAACATATGATATTTAGCCAAGTTAAATATTTTTCAGCCGCCCCCTGAACACATTTAAATTAGGTTATTCTGAGACGACCCTACGCACCACCTATGTCGTGATTATATGATTTGTGTTGTGTAAATTGTTGCTTCCTTTTTAATAGCTGCTTTTCGTCATTTAAAATAGAATTACATTTTCACATTTCACAGTGTTTGTAGTATTTATTATTTGTAAGCTCTCACATATGAACTTCACCTCGGAAGTGTAGACACTGTCCCTTATTGCGCGGGTGCATCAGCACCGGTGCATATATTGATTGTGAAAACACTAAAACTGGTGCAATTGGCTTGCGCATAATCGTCTTGATCGCGCATGCGCCGTATTTTACCGTCAGCTCTCGGATATTTCCGTAGCAGTTCGTCACTAGACTGGTTCTCGTTCGAGTTTGCAATAGAAGATTAAGATTAGTGAACCAGTCTATTTATATGCGAGTAGTTTTTTTACAATTAAGATGTAAATTAAAACCATAGTTTTTTAATAACACCCACCGCTGCCACCATTTGTACCGGCGTTAAGCCATCGCGGGTCACCTATGAACGTTGCTTAACTTTACACCAAGGTCAACCACTCTACCAACGTCGCTATAAAAGCCGGCTTCCACAGCAAAACAGTAGAAGTGATATGTATACCTGGTACCTATACCCCGTTCCCGTTACATTAGGAAAATGGGAATATTTTCATAAATGCAAAGTTATTGTGCTAAATTTTGCGATTTTAAGAATATATTAAGGGGGATGGGGGAAGGACGCGCATGCGCAGACAAATGTTTACAATACTTTTGGGAGATCGAGGTCAACACGTTGGTAAAAGATATTTTTGTTTTCGTTTTACGTATTTAATTTTTTTTTAAAAGCGGGTTTCGTGTTTTTCGAAACAAACAGTATTTCTCGAGATATCACGAATCCTCTGAAAGTAACTGACCTTTCCAAACATACTTTGAGGTAGGTCTTTTAAGCATGGTATTTAAAAGTTGTTCGGTTGGACAACATTTCAGGATGAAGGTAAAACTTTGAGTTATAATATTTAAGGAAAAGAGAGACATAACTTATATTGATATCTAGTTTACCTGAATGATGTGTATATGTCACTTCCATAAGGCTTTCAGTTTTATATTTGCGATCCCTGGTTTAGTAAGAAATCTGTCTTTAGATTCTACAATCAAGAAGATGAATATGAAGTCGTAACCTCAAATATCGTTTGAACAACGACGGCATTGCTTTCAGGAGCGTAGCTTTGCAATAATCAATGTGTAGGCCGTCTCGTGAGAAAATCAACAGTGTGGACTCTGCGTAAAGTATCGGCCCGGATCAGCCTAAGCATGCCACACGGGCCTACCTGGACTCCTGTGGATTTTCTGTTTCAGGAATCACTACATCTATCCCCCTATCACGGAATGTGTCGGCCGGATCAGTCTGCGCGGACAGCGCAGGCTGATCTGGTCGATACATTACGCAGATGTATCTTTTGGCATTTTGAGAAAGAATGTGTAGGCATGTGCCTACAGTGCCTAAAGGGAGCTACGCCCCTGGCTGTTGAAGTTGTTAACATACTTACAGCATGCCAGAAATGCAGCAAATACTCTAGGAGTTCGTCTGTATCGCCTTCAAATTGCTTTACCATAGCGTTATCACAGAACAACAACAACTCCGGCTCTATTCGACTGATGCCAATATTAACCTGACGTTTTCGTCTGCCTTTTCCTTTGAATGTGTATGGCACATCGGCGGGTCGAGCAAAACTCGGGATGTCCGACTGGTAATAAGAGGAATGTTTCAGCTTGTCTATGTTGTTAGGAACTGAAGTAAAAATTAAATGAAAATGAAAGAATAGATAAAAACAATTCCGTACGAAATTTACCTTTTTCAACATACAACAAATATGCAACAAACGTTTTTACAGACATGTAGACAGAAATATGGACAGTCTCTATCACTTAAAAAACACATATTGAATAAAGTTTCCTTTATGGGGCGATCACATTCGGCCGAATGCCCTTCCGTTTGCTTTCCGAATAGGGAATTTGTGTGTTCGGGGAGCGAACGGATCATATTCGGGAAGCATTCGGTGTGTTCTATGAGCATACTGGCACGGCATTTGGTAGCTCCAAAATTTGGTTGTGCATGTTCAAAATAATTTTCATCGACCATCCGAATCATTCGAATGTGGCGTTCATGTGTTTTCGAGAAGAATTCGGGAAGCATTCTAGGCGCATACGGCATGTACGGAAAACTTTCGGGAAACATGCGTCTAGTTCTTGGTGCATTCGGAATGAAAATTTGGAGGTGCTGGGTTCCGTATGCTTTCCGAACACCCCGAATGGACCTAGAACATGACGAATGCTTTCCGAACGCGCGGAAAGAGTTCGATCCATTCTAGATCGATTAGCCGTGTTCTGAAAGCATTCGGAAAGCTTACGGAAAGCTTTCGGAAAGAAAACATTTCGAAATCAACATGCGGTAAGTATTCAGTCTATTCTGAAAGCATTCTGAAACCATACGGAAAGCATTCGGAAAGCAAACGTAAAGCATTCGGTGATACATTGGGGAAAACACATTCGGAGGGACATGTGGACAGTTTCATATACGGAAAACAAATGGGATGGCATTCGCCCCATTATCCACAATATTGTGCAAATATAGTCTGCAACGTAGGCGTCACAAAGCGTCTTTATTAGAGGAACGCGTTTAAAATTAAGTTGATAATATACACATATCGATGGCTTGGTGTGAAACGGTTGTTACTAAAATTGGTATAATTTTACCAAGGTTTAATCACCTCACCATAAAGTCTTTATAATCATTTTTCTTGGTAAACCATGGAAATTTAGGTCCCATTGCTCGTTCTGAGCAATGGCACCTAAATTTGCATTGTTTACAAAGGGGTCAAAATTGCCCCTAAACCAGGGTTTTCCAAATAGGTTTTTAGTTACAACCGTTTCATGCCAAGCCCTCGATATATACATAAATAAATAAATATTAATTGTTAATAATGTAAATAAACAAACTGTCAGATGATAGTTTTATATAAGCCATGCAAAACAAGCTTATAAAGAGACATGTAGGGCAAAAAGGGATATTGCTGTGTTCTCATTTATTGACATGGTGGTATTGTTTTACTATGATTAATGTATAAGATGTTTGTCGCAAGTAACACCCACGTGATTTAATCAATTGTAGGCGGACAGGCACATTTCTAGTGAGAATGTGTCGGCCCAATCAACCATTAATCTTTTCACAAATGTAGACGCCTTTTCGCGCATCTACAGCAGACGACTTTTCAAATAATAAGCAACTTCTTTAATTGGTAACAATGTTTGCAACACTTTTTAATATTTAAATATATTTTTGCTAAAATTAGGATTTTCCATAGTTTGTTGTTTTAAAGGTTGTCTGCAGAAGATGTGTTGTATGTGAAGCCATGTTCTTCTTACAAAGGATGGACTTTTGAAGTTCTTTACCTATTATGTTTAATTCACAATTAATCGCCTTTGAAAATATGCGACTTGTGTCACCAAACCGATAAATAGACAATGCACGAACGGTGTAGATCAAATGGAGATCGCATGTATTGACTGACTGATCTTGATTTGCAAAGTTTGCACATGCTTTTCCAAGTCCCGTAGAAAAACATTAACCCTTTCAGCGCCGAATTGTTTAAAGTAGACTCTTCCATGTTCAAACTCGGACGACTCTATTCTCATGTTATAGGATTTTTGGAATATATTTCTAACTCACAGCCAAACAATGCAGAGTTCAGGTGAGACAGCTCGTTACGAGCTGACTCACCTGAATCTTCATTGTTTGCAAATGCTCAATATTGCCTTTGGCGCTGAAACAGTTAATATGTGATTATATGTTATACATTAGTGCTCTGCGAAATCCAACCTTAAACTATTTGAGACCAGCGTAGATCAAGATCACCTGCGCATCAGTGTTGCTTGATCATCGTCTGCACTGTTGGCCAATTAATTATAAAAGGGTTCAAGAAACTTCTGAAAATACAGAATCCACTTGGATAACTTAGCATGGATGAAAAAGCAGATCTTCATCTGCACTTGCAATTACTACGTTAAGTTGAGTTTTCTTGAAAGACCGCTTATATATAAAATGTCCGGTAACAGACAAACTTACGGTAGAGCTCATCGCCAACAAAGTCGTGAATCTCCGGTGCTTTCCGCCACACTGTGTGGGTTTTGTTGTGTAAGGACCTTCTATGACGTTTACGGGCTACAGGTGGCGCTATGATCAAATCGTCGTGTATTATGCCTTCCTGCGTTCATAAAGAATAATTAACATTACAATACAATTTAAATTCTATCTTAACATTTTGATTTTGATTGAATTTCTTTTTACACCTTTCAACAGTATTACAGTTACAGAGCACTCCAGCATACCCACCGCGAGTTGGACTCGTACGGGATGCCCGGTCTAGAAACCCCAATGCGTACCATTCGACCACGGGAGATTCTTAACCCTTTCCCACATACACAAGATGACATAGTAAATTCATTAAATAATATGCTTATAAAATGTGCAGAGATGTGTAAGAAACGTTACAAACTGTCAAGGTTGGTTTGATATATCAAGTCGAGAGCTGAAGCATGGGAAAATTAAAGCTCTAAGGCTTTACGGACTATAGAACGATCTCTTATTCCTATCCATACTACGATAAATGTCTTTTGTAAGATTATATTTTGTTGTAATGGGCCGATGGCGCCTCTAATCAAATAAAACATTGTATCTATCGTACAGCAAATCTGCAGCGGACGACATTGAAACCACTCAGACAAAAATAGGAAATAACTTTTAAGTTTAAATATTGAGGAGAGTTGAAAATATTGTGGCAAATGAATAAAAATGCTCATTATGAGCAATTTCTCCTTTTGCCACAATGTTTTCAAAATTCGTCTGCTGCATAATTGAACAAAATTCAAATAAAACGATGTGCTTTTAATTATCTTTTTATTTACATGTTAGAAATTAAGTTTCTTTTAAATATGTCCTTAAGTACAAGTCTAAGTTTGGTTTCATTACTATATGAGCGTATTCTGATACTGATGAGGCTGCAGGTCTACCTCTTTGTATATGATGGCGTACATTGAAGGATCTGGTGAGAATGTGCAGACTCTCCGGGGCTCTTTGTCCCGCATGTTTCGGTTGAGTTAAGAACATGAACATAGACTACTAAAAATCAAAGGGTACATCTGATCACGTGACTTACCACGTAATGCTGCATCATGTGTCCCGGCAGGTTGGTTCTTCTTATACTGATGAGGGTACCAGTCAAGACGTCATGGTAAAAATGGAGTTGTTTTGCTTTTGCATGTAATACATGCTGAAAAATAATGCATGATTATGATTGCAGATTTCAGTAATATAATTAGCCCTTTACCACATATAGACGCTTTCTGACGCCTCTGCAGCAGACGACCTTTGAAAACACTGTGACAAAATGAGAAGTTGCTCAAAACAAGCAATTTCTTCTTTTGCCACAATGTTTGAAACTCTTTTCAATAAGTATACCTTCATTTATAGAGCTTTTCTGTGTTTTGCCAGGATGTTTTCAAAGTTGTCTGCTGCAGATTGTTGTTTGTGGGAAAGGGGGTTAAACACAACACATGTTTATCTACTCGGCTCTGAAGTTATAACCCGGACACATTAACCTGGTTCACATGTATAACCCGGACACATTAACCTGGTTCACATGTATAACCTGTCCGTTGGAAAAAATACGAGCTGGCATATGAGCTTCATATAAACATGTCCATCTGCTCCTTCTGACATAATCTACACAAGTTAACAGAAGCTATTACTATGTATGTGGACAGTGTACATCTTGATCTACAATTTTCATAAAAGCCCACTTGTACCTATTCCTTTGAAAAATAATAGAACAAGAGAAAGTTGATGCAAGGTATCAATGTCGCCGGAAAAGACTGCATTGATTTTTTTTTTAACACACATGTATTCTTGATTTTCATTAGTTTAAACATACACATAATGTTTTCATAAGGACTGATTCCAGGATTTTTGAAATTCCACATAGATCTGCAAATTTCAGGATTTCTTTTGGTCAGGATTTTGGATGTTTTGTATTTGTCAATAAAACCACAACAAATACATTTTGGGATTTAAATCTACATGCAATAAAAAGCTATTGAACCCTTTCCATGTCTGAAGCAACAATGAAAACCTTTAAACGATTAAAACATTGAGAAAACGGTTAAATTGCTGAAGACATGAACTTCCTCCTTTTTAATAATAATTATAATAAATATTTCACAGATGTTAACATTTATCCTCATATGTTTAAAAAGTAGACCACACTTGAAACAACATATCAGCTAACTTGTTTATCTAAAGTTGATGCATACAATATATGTTTGGCGCAAGAGAAATGCGAGTTGCGAGTCCCATTACTATTTAATAGGTGGCAAGTATGAAATTAATTGGGTGCGAAAGAGCAGATTTTCTTTATTTCTAAATCTATTGTTTATCAGAGTTTGTTCTTCTCTTAATTGGTTTCAAGCCAAATAAACATTTAATATCACATATATTTAATCATTTAAGTG
This sequence comes from Serripes groenlandicus, assembly GCA_031761405.1. Lineage (NCBI taxonomy): Eukaryota > Metazoa > Mollusca > Bivalvia > Cardiida > Cardiidae > Serripes > Serripes groenlandicus. The sequence continues at coordinate 120,168,825 of JASEVX010000001.1, read as the reverse complement.
TGTAATATTAGCTATCTATCTGTAATAAGGTGTTTGAGCATTCTTTCGAAATGTTGACCCTCGTGTCAAGATCGAGTCGTAGTGTCAGACATCGAAGAAAGTGAATAAAACATCAGGCAAAGCATTTCTATATTATCTTTCTTTCTCCTACATTCGACCCATGTACTCGTCTCGTGACGTTTAAGAAATTAATTTGTCGTGCGACATTTTTTGTCTGCATAAACAAGTCACTTTTCTAAGTTTACATTTTACTTCCGGTTACTTCGCTATTACATTTTGGCAATATGAAACTTGCAATATGAGACTGGCAATATGAAACTAGGTCAGAAACTGAGGAAAAGGCGTTTCGACGTTCACGACCGATAAACAGGCTTATATTTGAGACATATTTTCACAAAATATTTCTTATTTTTGTTTCTGTTACCAGTTTATGTTGATACTTATCTATTAAAGGAGAATTTGACGTGATTTTCATATCGATAGTCTTCTGCAAGCAGGTGCGCGTATGTAAACAAATTAGACTGTGCAACGTAAAGGTTTGTAGTTATCGCCTTTTGATTACATAGTTTATGAAAATAAAGTATCTCAGTCTAGCTAATAGGGACTGTTTTGTCTTCGTAAATAAAACACAAAAACGTAAATGCCAGTCAAAATAAAGAAACTGCACATACTTAACACATCGGAATATTTATTTCATTTTAGATGTGTCATAACTTAGTGTTTTTAAACAAACGCAATTGTAATATGTTCAAGATATTTAAAAAAAAATCTAATAATAACCCCCCCTCCCATGTCATTTCCGAAAACCTATTAAAATTAGAAGTCACGGGCTTCAGCCGGGCGACTAATAATGGCGTACACATAGTTCTGTGTTTAGTTGTTCTCATTAAGTACGTTTTCACTGAATAAATCACAAGTTTGAAAACAATAGAATGAATGTACATGATGATCCTATAGCACAAAGGTCAATATTATTAAGTCATACACATTAACAATAATATGTTATGGCGTTAAACAAAAAATATACTTATAACAAAAAAACAAAAGTCATTGTTTTTTACAGAAGATCATTCAAATATTTAACAACGTGAACATAATTAGAAAAACTTTACTCTTTTCAAATATAAGCATAATCTAAAGATTTTCACCAATCGTAATATACTTTAATAATTCTGTGAATGTTTGTACTGATAGCCAAGTATATTAACATCGTTTAATATATTTAGTTCTTAAATCAGAATAGTTTTAATAAATAAGTAGAAAATGATTTACGTTTTTAATTTGGTTATTCAAGTACAATAAACATTCGTTCATTATTTTGATTAGGATGGGCAGTGGTTTACATTTGGTGACATTTACATCGTAATGGATTTCAAACCCTTCCCTGAAGACAAGACATTTCTTCTTTTCAAACTACATATTAAAACGATTGCCAAGAATTGGCTTAAATAAGACTTTTAAATGGTGAAACATATAAAAAATTCAGAAATCCTCATAATGTGTGCCAATCATAATGTGTGTAGCCGTTATAGCCGTTATGAATGAACATTGCACGTCGTTTAATGACCGATATATTGGCCGTAATTATCATTTGAGAAGCGCCACAGATTTTTTTTTTATTCTTTTTGTGGTAGAACAACCTTAATGGGCTCGGATATTTCCGTACGGTGTCATTTCTTATGAACAGTATATAGGCTCGAATATTTGCATCGACCAAAGTCGTTTGAGATCGGCATTATTCGTGGACTTGTCGGTAATTTCCGTTGGGAATGATCGGCATGCTCACGAACCATACCGCTCTCTAACGACTTCATATGGAAATCGCCGAGTGTATTCTGTCTAAATAACGATGAGAACGAGCAGTGTCCGTAGTTTCACCTGGACCCTCTGTGTCCGCTTTCAGTTACAAACCGGTGTTTTAGTAAAGAGATGCAGAGGTAAATAGTCTAATCATGTGAGCTCCCAAAAAACTCAATGAATAATAATGTCTCAAAGCATTCTGATTCTTCCATCATTCTGCTTTGAATTTAAGAAAGTTTTAAGGATTACACTTCAGACGAAAATATTGCATTGAAGCCCCGATGGTTCCACCGTCTGAAATGATCTACACAAATTGACAAGTTTATGTAAGTCATAAGTGAGAGTGTGCACTATTCACAAAAGCCAATGTGTACCCTTAAGCACGGACGGGGTCATTTGAGGGTCTTACAATGCCGACAATTTAAGCCTATTTTATAGTCTATTTGCACTGGGAGATTAACATTACTTTTTGTTTGTTTGTTTGGAGTTTAACGCCGCTTTCAACAGCTTTGGTCATATCACGGCGGTCAGTGCACCTACCCATGTTTTCCTGGCTTTCCCACACCAGTACTTACACAACATTCTTTCGAAGGCACTGACTACTTTCTCACATAGATCAGAGGTGAGAGGCAATGGAAAACATCGCCCGAAAGAATGTCGCCGCAACCGGGTATCGAACCCGTGACCTCCAGATCACGAGTCAGATACGCTACCAATTGAGCTACCCGGCCGGGTCTAGAAACATTACACAGAGAGAAATAATGCAGTGGACATGCGATAAACCTAAAGGTCCGATAACACGAATATAATGCTGCTAAACCAAAACCAATTCATGGAACAGGCATGTCCTTGGAAAACTGTGTAGCAGTAGTTAGTGTTGCTCATATGAGCCGTTCCACGAACATACCAACATTGTGACATCTGCGTAAGTATCAACATTGTGACATCTTCGTAAGTATCAACATTGTGACATCTTCGTAAGTATCAACATTGTGACATCTGCGTAAGTATCAACATTGTGACATCTGCGTAAGTATCAACATTGTGACATCTGCGTTAGTATCAACCCGGATCAGCCTCAGCATGCCGCGCAGGCTAACCCAAACAGACACGTTTCGCCTCCTGTGTTTGTTCTGTTTCAGGAAGCATTACTCTATTCCTCTATCCCACTGAGACGGAATGTGTCGGCCTGGATCAGCATGCGCGGACTGCACAGGATGATCTGGATCGAGTCCATAATGTTGATTTTCTCGTAGAACGGCTCATATCAATAATTAGAACTACAACTGGGATGCTTTCTTGAAATGATTGTATTACTGGCATTCTTTTATTTTTTGATAAAATCTGATTTTTTTAAATTATTTACGAAGCTGACAATATATTAATACAATTAGTTATAATTCAGCGGTCACTCGAACACGTCGATAACTCGAGATATTGTCTTCTGTGTCCCTTTCAACTTCGAGTTACCGCTGGTTTATTGTTATTAACTCTTTCATTGCCGAATTTCACACGTGGACTCTTTCATGTAGAAAATGGACCACTCTAGTGTTCGTCCTGAAGGGAATTTGGTAAAATGTAATGGTCAAGAGGCCAACAATGCAGATTTAAGGAGAGACAGTTCATTACCAGCTATCTCACCTGCATCTGCATTGTTTGCAAATGTCTTTAATTGCCTTTTGTAGCGAAGCGGTTAATATGTGTTTGAGCCTTCTACACGTTCAAATAGTTTGTGTCCGCATCCAGGCAAATAAAACTAGTAATATATTGAAATGTTTTGAATCGTAAATTGGGCTAAATTCTAATACAGCAACGTGTTTAGCAAAACGAAACTGCACATTTCCGACGTCGATGCTCAGTTAAGATAAAGAGAAATGGTGAAGTTTGAAGTGCTCATTAAGTAGAATTTCTGGTGATTATTGTTGTTAGTGGTTTGTTTTAATATCCCATAAGGTTTCTATAAAGATCATCAGTCTCGCTATTAAATCAGATATTAGCGCCATAAAGTATTTGCCAATGTCATAGGGATGGTTTAAAGTCTATACTAGTTTCAAACGACGCCCAATTAAACTACCAATCACCTCCCAAATACATGTCATTCAAACCATCAAGTGAGTGTTACTCATGGACCCAAAGAGGGCGTTAAAAGCACTAAAATACCATAACAATATTACATTAAATCATTATGTTTTAACTCTTTCCCACGTACATCAAATCTGCAGAAGACAACTTTGAAACTATCTATGCAAAAAGTCGAAACATTTGGTCAAATGGAAATTGCTCAATGTTTCCAAAATGATTCCACTGCAGATGCGTCAAACTGCGTCTGTATATGGGTAAGGGTTAAAAAGTCATATACAACTTGTCTCAGGAATTGAATGGTGTTTACTGAACTTGGGATATGCCACAAGTAAACTGACGATCAGAGGTGTTTGAAATACTGGGAACTACGATACAATTGTAATGTTTTATAATATAGTGTTGTTCATCAAAACCGTTTTTTAAAGGCCTTTATGATGTGTGTACGATTAGAGAGCGACCCCTCAAGAGCTATGTACGCCTACACCACAACAAAATCATTATGAAGGTATTTTATAAAATGCAATAAAATGTTGAATAAAGTATTTGATCATGAATAATGTATTACGATCGTAGTATCTTAGACAATTGGGAACTGTACACAAGAGAACCGATAATAAAGCCAAGTTTTTATTTAAGTTTAGGCCAACTTTTTTTTTTATTTTCTGTTTTACGAGAATGCCTGCCCAATTAAATAAAATAAAACAGTTTTGAGTTCATTTTATTTTTTTATTATTTGCCGACCTCATTATTTGAGTTGAACAGAAATAAAATTGACAATATTTTTGAGAGAAAACGCAGATAATCATGGTCTATCAGAGGTTTAAATAAAGCTTGTTATTCTGTATTTCTAACATTCTAAGCACTTGTTTCAAGGTTTCCCCAGAATTTGTTAAACACATTGTCGGGGTTGGTGGGAGAGGTACCCCTCCCGCTTTTGCAATATGAACGTTCATCTTGTAAGATGATAAAACTGCATTTTCTATCACTATTATAGTTGATTATAGTTGTAGTAAAAAAAAAACAGAATTAAAAAAATGTTGGCCTTTTCGTGTACCGTATTTTACCAAATAAACGTATTATAGAATTTTAGAATGAAAGACAAACCTTTGTACATTTTATTGTGCATGTTAACTACAATTTAATTATTTCTATTTTCGTTCCATTTTTTTTTTTCCTTCAGAATCTTTTATAGAACCATGAAGATAATACTATCTCGGTCAGACTATTTATCATATAACAGCACATTTTCCGGTGCAAAATACAAGCAGAATGATATGCTCAAATCGAACACGACTGATTAAAATTCCGTCTTTCACTAATACGGTCCAAATATGGTTGTGATAAGATGTTACGTAATTGAAATATGTTTTGACGGGGCCTATTTATATACAATAAAAGTCCTTGTTTGTTATTATTTATCTTGGGTATAGGATTTCCAAAACATTATTTAGATAGTTCAATCAATGATATAAGATGCTTTATTTTGCTTTCTCTACTTCTTGATCACCCAGATTTAAGGACTTCCATTCATTGATATTCATTGATAAAGAAGTGGACTGATCAATCTCCATCAGTGTTTGTATATCTGTCCCGCGTTCAGCAGATAGTATCATAAATGCTCCATAAAACATGAACGCCCAATATATATGGCCCTTTTACCATTTATTCTATCATAAATACACGTTTTAGGTGTATAGTTTACACGTTAAAAACACCGAAACATAGGAAATTGTGCATGGTCTTCCTAGCTACATGATGTAAAATCAAAATAATCATTCGCGCTCACATCCGGTCGTCCGAATGATTACAATTGAGCCATTGCATGAGACAATGTACAATATAACTTTGGTGAACAGTAATAATCCAGGTCAGCACGTGCATTCGCATAGTCCTATCACGATCTACACTGTTCACAAATTACTAACACAAGCTTATTTAAGGCACATTTCCTAGCCTAGTACTGGTTTGTTTACTCAGGGATCATGAATAAGTGAGATGTCGCCATGATATAACTGAAATAATGTTGAAAACTGCGTAACATCCCAATAAAACAAATTTCATTCACTGGCTCATATAATCATACAGGTGACCTTATACATGAGCGAAAATAATGATTTCGAGTATGCATATGTATGTAGTAAAACGATGCGTTATTACCCATGTTTCAGCGCTTAACTTCAATGTCCTGTCACCGATCTTGGCATAACGGACAATGCTATATGAGAAAACAATTGTCCTATATGACATTTAAAACGTGTTGGTTGGATATTACTGTCAGCCCACATGTGTGTCCAAGGGCTGCACTGAATAAAAACGCTCCCACGTGGCTGTTGCTCTACATCAATCAATTGATTCGGTATTTATGTCATATTTATATATGTACGCAAATATCTATCATTCAACACTATCTTTTTCCGTTTTCCCTTTACCACATACAGACGCATTTTGACGCCTCTGCAGCACACGAATTTTAATAAGATAGTGACAAAACGAGAATTTGTTCAACATGAGCAATTTCATCTTTTGTCACAAATAGTACAATTCTATTAAATAATTGCAGTAATGGAGATTCGTGGATTTTCACGTTCGTATGTGGGAAAGGGTTAACTAACCAATTCCCTGATGAGGACGACTTATGACATAGCATGTAATGGCGCTGTCACACTATTGCGTATCGTACTAGCGTATGACAGCGTATGCCAAGGTATGAAAAATATCACGCGTATATACGCTGACATACGCTAGTGGTACGTTATGCATAGGTTTTATACGTTTCAAGCACTGTCGCATACACTGGCATGCGCTGGCATATGGCGAGGCCGATTTTTTGTTTAAGCATACCTTAAAATGTTGTGCGTTTTCGAACGTATAGTTTATACGCAAAGCAGACGCAAGGCATACGCTGAAAACGCTCGAGTTACGCTAGAAGTTCGTGACTTATAGGTCGAGTACGCTGGTCATACGCTGACATACGCTGGCATGAATGTGTACCGTCAGCTAGCGTAGTTATGGCGCATGAGTAACGTTCTTCTAACGTATGTCTGACGTATTTGCAACGTATATAGACATATTGGCGTATGCCAACTAGTGCATAATTGGCGTATGGCAAGCGTATCTCCTGCGTATTGCCAGCGTTTTGATAAAGTGTATATAGAGGATCCCATTTCTAGATCTTTTACAGTTCTTCATGGGCACTTTGTCACGTAATAACGGTACGCTGGGCATGCGCAGTTCATACGCTACTCATTCGTTAGCCATACGCAGACTACGCTGGTAATACACTGGACATACGCTGGCGATACGCTACTCATAGGTTCAATACGGTAAGTATACACACAATTCTGTATTTTTAAGGGCTTTTTGTGCGTATGAAAATTAATTTATGAATTTGCATACGCAACTAATACATTTCTCTCATACGCAATAGTGTGACAGGGCCATAACGGACGTGAAAAGAAGAAATAACTAAAGACGAGTCAATTCTCATATTCCTACGATGTTTTTAACTAAATTTCAAATTCACAATTCAAAACTATCTAAATGTGTCGTTTCTCTCCCAAATTGTTTGCATAGCAGACGTCTTTGGAAATAGTTTATCAGGTAAACGGTTTAATTTTTAAAAAGTTGAACACCTGAAAGCATAATTAACCAGAACATGTTTTTGATCGTATATTCTCCGTCTTTCGCCTTTGATCAAAGATTACTATCTAAAATTAAAATTCCGTTTTGACATAAAATATGGCAGTTATTCACGCAAATGATGTAATTAAGAAGTCACGTATGCACTGATTTGCATGCATTTAATTCAGTTTTTTTGAATTTATGAATAAATTTGATATTCAAAAAAAATATATACAACACAAGTGAAATATTACATGTATTCCAACACATTTTTATCATATAACGGTAAACTACGGAATTCCGTTAGGGCCATCGCCTATGAATGAAATAATCTGAAAAGCGAAAACACGAAATCACGAAAGTACGATGACGAAAACGCGAAAACACGAAATCTCGAAAGTACGATGACGAAAACGCGAAACTACGATGATGAAAACGCGAAAGTACGATGACGAAAACGCGAAAACACGATGATTAAAATGCGATACAATTTCGCGTTTTCATCATCGTACTTTCGCGTTTTCGTCATCGTAGTTTCGAGTTTTCGCGTTTTCGTCATCGTAGTATCGCGTTTTCGTCATCATACTTTCGCGATTTCGTCATCGTACTTTCGAGTTTTCATCATCGTAGTTTCGTGTTTTCTTCATCGTACTTTCGCGTTTTCGTCATCGTACTTTCGCGTTTTCGTCATCGTACTTTCGCGTTTTCGTCATCGTACTTTCGCCTTCCGGTACGCATGCGCAAAATAATATTAAAGTGGCATTTCTATCCAAAGGGAAGAAAACTCTTTCAAAAGTTCGAATCGATTTTTTTAAAAGTAAGAAGCTGAATGGGTTTGGAATTAACCACAAACATGTTACCCAAGAGCCCACACTCACAAATTATACTTTTCTCCAAGATTTCAGGATTTTAAAAACGGAGCCGTTCATGTATATTTTCATTCCGGAATGTATTTAAAGGTTGGATGTCATATACAAACCGTGTTGAGATAAAATGTACATAACTGTTATAAAAACACACTCAGTTCAATGAGGCATATACATTGTATACACACTAAGTATGTGTATCTAGTGCTTTTAAAGTAATATAAATGCTGTATTTATGGAAAGTCACAGCCAACTAACTTTATCTTGTTTCCATAGTTTTCTGTGACATACCTGAAATTACTTACGCAATAAGTAAATGTTTATTGTTTGGTGTTAAACTCCGCTTTCAACATGTTTTATGTTATAGTACGTAGTTTCCTGGGTAAGTTACCAGTGCTACTGGTCTATTTATCCTGACATCAGCCAGTCAGTCGTAATGCTAACCCTACAACCCTCAGCGCCACGGAAGGCAGCTTTTTAATGTGGTATGACCCGGCAAGGGATCAAACCTGTGACCGCCCGCATCCGAGGTAGACGCTCTACCACAACATCATCGAGGCGGTCAAGTAAATGTTTATGTAGTGCTAAACTAATTATGCTGTTTATTAGATGATCTACGGTATGTCACAAAAAATACGATTCTCTTATTTCATAATAGTGAAGATCTGTATGTACTTATGCAGTATGATCATGGTCTTCACTATTAGGAAATAAGAGAATGTTAGTTTTCTGTGACATACCTGAAATCATCTATATCCCATACACAGCAAAATTGTTTAATGCTTTAACACTAGATAAACACACTTATTGTGTATCTGTGCTTCAATGAAATGAGTTATTGTTATAACAGTTGACATGTGTACACTTTATTCGAATCAAACATGTCCTCATAAAGATTTATAAGGGGAAACAATTGTTATTTAATTATTTTTGTTATGAATTTCTATAAGAGTGCAACTTTAACAAAACAAAACAATTGGACGACTTCATACAAAGTCATTTTGAGAGAGGCTATGCCTACAACGAAATAATTGTTTTATTGAAATCGGATATGGGTATAGACATAAGGTGAGCTTGCACCAATTGTACATTTTCACGTGGAAGGAGAATTCATGTATGCGCAAGCGCACCGGAAGGCGAAAGTACGATGACGAAAACGCGAAAGTACGGTGACGAAAACGCGAAAGTACGATGACGAAAACGCGAAACTACGATGACGAAAACTCGAAAGTACGATGACGAAAACGCGAAAACACGATGACGAAAACGCGAACACGCGAAAGTATGATGACGAAAACACGAAACCGCGAAAGTACGATGACGAAAACGCGAAGGTACGATGATGAAAACGCGAAATTGTATCGCATTTTCATCATCGTGTTTTCGCGTTTTCGCGTTTTCGTCATCGTACTTTCGCGTTTTCGTGTTTTCGCGTTTCAGATTATTTTATTCAAAGGCGAATATGCAGATGGCCCTAACGGAATTCCGTAGTAAACTTGTCATTGGCCTTGTCGTAGATAAAGTTGACTTTCGGAATATGGTAATCTGGCAAATACAGTGGTCTAGCGATAGGGACCCAGAAATCCGAATCTCAATAATAAAAAAAACACAGTGTAATGCCTTTCCCACATACATACGTTTTCTGACGCCTCTGCAGCAGACGACTTTTGAAAACATTGTGACAAAAGGAGAAATTGCTCATACCGAGCAATTTCTCCTTTTGTCACAATGTTATCAACTGTTTCTAGTATTTTTACATTTATGTTTATAGATTTTCCGTGTTTTTGGCTAGATGATTCAAAATCCGTCTCCTGCAGATTTTGTTTTATGTGGATGAGGGTTAAAAGAAATGCGTAAACGTTAAACGACACTATTTCAACTGTAGCCTTTCATTAGTTATAACGACACTATTTCAACTGTAGCCTTTCATTAGTTATATGTCAGCACTATTTCAACTGTACACCAACCACGAACAACCTAATGTAATGGGTCTAGTGCCGGTGAGCTGGTAATATGTAAAGGCATTATATCCTTTCCCTCATATATGCACCGTGACGCCTCTGCAGCAGACGACTTTTAAAAACATTGTGACAAAAGGAGGGATTGCTAAAAATGAGTAATTTCTCCTTTGTGTAACAATGTTTTCAACACTATTCTATTATAACAATTTAATTTCCAGAATGTTTCCTTATCGTCCCAAGATGTTTTCAAAGTCGTCTGCTGCATAGTTATTGTATGTGGGCAAGGCTTTATAAACACCTGATCACGTGACTAGCTCTAGGTAACATCTGGGTCCTTTCGATTTCGATTTTAATGTTTGCCAAGTTCTCTCTATTTAGTTTATAAATACCTAGATGGTAATGAACTTAATTTGGGATCGCTCATTGTTTTATATATAGGGAATAATAACACAACACGCACACATTAAGACGATCAGATTGCTTTGGTTTTCTTTATTCCTTTCACCAGAAATGGCACTAGTGACGTTTTTGCAAACACTACAGATTCAGGTGAGTCGGATTATCACGAGCTGTCTCACCTGAAATCAGCATTGTTTGCATTTTAGTTATCAAACTATTTCAAACTTCTTATTACATGGAATATGGATATGTTTACATTTTAGCTATATTTTAATTAAATAAATCCCTACAACCTTATTATGCGCTTCTAATGTCAGTGTCTTTTTTTATTCATTATTACCGGTGTGTATTTTGCGGTTCTAATGTCGATGTGCCAGCTTCGTAATTCATTTTCCCCAAGTGTATTTTGCGGTTCTAATGTCGGTGTGCAGCTCCAAAATTCATTATTACCCATGTGTTGATTAAAAAAGCAAGTCGGGGATAAAACATCGTCAAGAAAAAGGGGAAGCACCAGTACCAGTTCTCATTGCTAGTATTTACAATCAGAACTGCTGCTTCTCTGTTGTTCAAAGACAGATCCGTTCAAGAGAATGGTCAAAGTTAAACCATAAATTCGGGTTATTACATGGTCGAAGTCCATTGTATCAAGATCAGAAACATTGACCAATGTGTTTCCCTCCCATGATCTGCAACATGTTCGCATCTTGCATTTATATATGAGCCGTCCAACGATAAAAAAAACCAACATTGTGGACGCTGCGTAAAGTATCGACCCGGATCAGCCTTAGCATACCGCGCAGGCTAACTCGGACATACACTTTTGGCCTCCTGTTGATTTTATGTTTCATGAATCATTACTTTTTACCTCTATCCACCTGAGACGGAATATGTCGGCCCGGATAAGCCTGCGCGGACTGCGCATGCTAATCTGGATCGATACATTTCGCAGATGCCATACTGTTGGTTTTCACGTGGAACGGCTCATATGGTAAAGGGAAAGATCAAAGTTAAGCTACACATACCTGCTGAGAATCTTCATGGAACACTGTTTTCCCAGACTTATCTGTGAACACATTGAGCACTTTAAAATTATCGTGAAGTATATTACTTTCAAGTCTTTCTAAATTTAAATTAAACGTCCGTTCGGGTGTTCGTATTTTTACGTCCAACTTTTTATCAACTGTCGGGTCACCATGGATACTTATATCAGCTGGATGTTGACCTGTCGTGTTGCCTGGTGAAGAAAATAATAATATTTTGATAATATAAAAGTCACAAAAATGATATAATGGGTGTATAAATGAGTAATTTTCCAGGAAACTCAGCCGTACTGTAGTTATGAAAAGTGTAGATAAAGATGTACAAGGTCATGTATGGTACCTGGACGTATTGATATTGTCCGAAGATACCGAGCACTCGGACATGTGCTAACCGAAACACACTACAACGTTTAACACAGCAAAAAGTGCGGCAAATTTGAAAACATTGAGGCCAAAGGAGAAATTGATCATAGTGAGCGATTTCTTCGTTTTTCACAATATTTTGAACTTTATACAATAATGGTTCCTTCATTTATAGAGAGTTTCCACATTTTTGACTAAATGTCATTTTTTTGCAAATGTGTTACATGTTGGAAAGTATTCACTAGCAAACGCCCGAGTGATGGGTGTGTAAAGACAATCTGAATACATCCTTGATGTTGATGTGTTTTCAGACATTTCTTTAAACATTGTTATGGCGAACAGTGCAGATAAAAATCAACCTGTACATATGAGCTGGCCCGCGAGAAAACCAACATTGTGGACTCTGCGTAGTGTATCGACCGGACAAACTCCAAGGTTAAACTCCTGGTGTAAGATAGAGATTTGTTCATCCACTAAATCCCATTTTTGTGTAAGTATAACTGCGTTCGAATCTCAACCTCTACCTCAATTATTGTTATGTTTCACCTTTGGAAACAGTTTCATTGCTGTGTTTGTTTTAATTAGAATTATGGAATACATTGTCATTTAAGCGGCGGTTTTGTTAGTTAAAAATGCGTAAAAAAAACCACAAACGCACAAAAGAAAAAATAACATTTGGCGATTAAAAATGAAAGGTTTTGGGGTTAAAGTTTATATCAAATGTGTAAGTATGTGCGTTTCGGTCACATGATGCCGTGACGTAACAGGTCACAAAGCAATGAATAGACATTAAATCTAAAAATAGCCTTTTGGACATTCGTAAATACGATACATAATTAGCACGTGATTGTTTTTGCTGTCATGCAAATAGTTTGAGCTGCGTATTCAGAAAATGGGCTTTAATGTTTCATAATGTTGGCATCATTGAAAGGGTCACGGCGTTGATATAAGTGAGGCTACAACTCCAGTCTTTTCTCTGAATGTACATCTATATCTCCTCTTATTGTAGACTGACAGCGAAGGTTGAGTGTAGGAAGATGCCACGGTTGCACTGGATTCGTTTGTTTATTAACTTATTCGCTTAGGAAACGGGCCCAATCATCCCTAACGCGACTCAATTAATTAAGATGACGATCAATAACAAGTATGTCATGTCGCTGTTAAGCCAATTGTAATAGAGGTCAAATCGACAGGCGTACGTCAATCAAAATAAACATGCAATGATGTCCGTCTAATAAAACTCTAATTATCCCTAGATCCACATGTAACACTTGATGGGCGATAATATGTTGGTTCAAAAACGTGACGTAGGCAGTTTTCGAGTATTGCTAGCCGCTATCACTAATTAATAACTGTTTCCTGCATTGGGGCTTAATATGATTAATATACTTATTATATGTGATAAAGCTGTTTACAGATGTGCCGTGTTGGAGGAAAAGGAGTATTGTTGAATTTTCGAACAATCACAAAATTCATCGCTGTTCTCCTTTACACTTTTATGAAGTTAATGATTTGTTTGAAAGGTGTTTTACGCCGTGTTCAACTTTATTCCAGCCATAGCATGGCGTCTCTCGTATCATTTACCCAAGTACCCGTATTATTTTATTCTGACACCGATGGATAAATCGTATTGTTATAACCCCTTTTCTCGCTCCCGGGTCGGACGCTCTAACCACAGCACCACAGAGATGGAACACATTGAAAGGGCTACGTATGTAGCTTCTGACAAGAATAGTAGTTCAGCTGCTTTCACTCCCATTTCCACTTATAGCGGGGTTAATGGAAGGTTATGATTTAAATTAGATTGGCATAATATTTGTACATCATTATTCACAAGTAAGTGGTACAGATCTAGCAAATCCCGAAACAAATATGAAGTATGAGCATCGCATCACGAGAATATCAGTAGTGTTATTCACTGATGAAATTTCAGAGCGAGAAAAAAAATGACTCGCAGAAAAACAATCAACATGTCTTATATGCATCTATGCAGATCGAAAGCCCCAATCATTTCCCCTTCTAATTAGATTTTACATACAATTTGTTATCATCAAAAGCACGTTAAGTTGAATGATTGCAATTATAAGGTATTTCCTTACATCAAGTGGACGACGTTTGATGATTCTGCAATGGACGACTGTTTAAAATGTTGCGAGAAAATACTCAAAACAAGCAAATCTCCTTAACTGGCAATGTTTTAAATTCTGTTATGGAAGATAATGTAACTTATGAAGACACTGGAACATCATATACAGTTAATAGCGCGTGTAAATAAGAGCCTTTTTGAAAAAGTCTATTCAACATATGCATTATTTGTAGACAGAAGTATATGGCATAATACAGGACATAAATGTAAATCTTCGAAATAAACAATTATGTCTTTCTTTCATACATTTTACATTTTGCAATACCTTTAAAAGTCTCTTTAATTTAGAGAGATGCGCCTCTTACACATTATTTATGAAAAAATGTACAATTTTGAGAGACATCAATCTTACATTGAGATACATCTGTTGTTCTTAAAATTGCCACGGTATAGTTTAAACTTAAAGAAACATTTCTATATCTTCAACTGTGAGAGCTGATAAGAACATTACCTAAATTTCAGAGAAAATATCTCATTTTAACACATATCTCTTACAAAGACATATCTTTTTAGATTCCTGTTTCAAATAGCTCTCTGTCTGCGTTAAGTAGCTAACTCGTAAATTAAGAATACCGGCCGTGTCACACAATGTGTAAAACTAGTAGGCGGGTGTCAACAGCTTACCGGTTTACCTGGTAACCGTTTGTAATAAGATTGAGTGGTTTGTAATTCAATTTTTACAATACTAAGCGGCTATTTTGGGGGTAAATATGTATGGAATGAAACTCATTTATGGATGATGTTATTTAACCCTTTCCCTCATATAGACGCTTTCTGACGCCTCTGCAGCAGAAGGCTTTTTGAAAATATAGTGACAAAAGAAGAAATTGCTAAAAACGAGCAATTTCTCCTTTTGCCACAATGTTTTTCCAATTTTAGTCATATCCATTCAATTATGGAGATTTTCCATTTTTTGACAAAATATTTTCAAAGTCGACTGCTGCAGCATTGTTGTATGAGGGAAAGGGTTAAACCGGGTGGAATACAAAACCCCTACCACAATTATTAGAAGGCTACGCAGCCTTTACTGGGTGTCTTATTTAAGTTCAATGTTAATGTATAATACATTTTGAACGAATTAATTAGGATGTTTAAAAAATGGTATTAATATATGTTTTCGTTTTTATTTTCATATCGAGTAATTGCGTGTATTTACAAAAAAATCCCGTCACGAACTTTAAGAGTTTCTCATTTTAGTTCAAAGTAAATTTGTTTTCATTACATACTAATTCATATTTATTTTTGTATTTTTAAAATATAAGATATTAAGATCTGGTTTTCATATTTGTTTTCGTACAATAAATCACGTCACGAGTTTTAAAAGGTTAAGGTGTTTTCGTCTGTTTATTATAATTATGCAAATCTAACAATTTGAATAAAACATGCTTAAATTAACATTTTACATATCCTCTTTTTTTGTAAAGATACATTTACATTATTCACAAAAAATTATTCATAGCATGACCTGACATATATATCACGGAACAATGATAAGTAAATCGCATTGCATATTCCAGAGCATACGCACCACATGTATCTGTTAACAAAAACACAACAACTCTAGTCCTATGTTTATCACCGCCGTCTGGTCGTGTTGCATCTACGTACAGTGAAGACTGAGGTGAGTTTATAAATACACACTTGTCTCATCAGAGCCTTCAACTAATATGAACTTTTGGATTCCCCAAAGTAAACTTGAAATATATAAAAATAGTTTGTCATATTCCGGTCCTATAGTGTGGAATAGTCTTCCAAAAGAGATAAAAATGTGTCAGAAGCTAACCTCTTTCAAAAATTTGTATTTAAAATGGGCATTTAACTGAAGAGAAAAAAAACCGGGTTGATTGCCTTCTTTTCACGTGTTGATATTTCATGTAATTTTATCATGTACATATTCTATTATGTTTTATGTGTATATTTTTAACATGTTATTATGCTTTTATTGAGGGCCCCGTGGAAGATTAGTGTCCAGTCACTAAATGGGTCACCCTCACAAAATAAAGTCTTTACTTACTTACTTACTTACTTCACTGTCCGTCTATATCTAGGTAGATGTATATGAGCTATTCCACGAGAAAACCAACATTGCGTAAAATATCGACCCGGATCAGCCTAAGCATGCAGCGAAGGCTAACCCGGACAGACGCTTTTCGCCTCTGGTGGATTTTCTATTTCGGGAATCATTACTCTATACCCCTGAGACGGAATGTGTCAGCCCGGATTAACTTGCGAGGACTGCGCAGGCTGATCTCTCGCGAAACATTACGCAGACGGTCCATAATATTGATTTTCTCGTGGAACGGCTCATATATGTTTAAAGTAAAAACGGTTCTTGTTGTATCAGCGCACAGTGTAGATTCAGGGTAGCCTGCGTAAACAGACAGTCTCACCAGAGCCATTCACTGTCCGCCTATATGTAATATAGCCCTAAATGTATCTCTTTACAAGAGTGTCTTTTATATCACCGCCATTAGAGCCATTCACTGTTCGCCTATATGTAATATAGCCCTAAATGTATCTTTTGACAAGAAAACTATAAGTCAAGTCTTTTTTATATCACCGCCATCTGGTTGTATTGCATCTGCACATAGTGTAGACTAACGTGAGTCTGTTAATACGCGCAGTCTCATTTTAACATTCACTGTCCGCTCTACGATGATCTAATCAGAGCTAGTCCATTGGAAAAGGTATACGCCCGGACATCTTCTCTGTCAGAATTTATACACGTTGATAACAGTTTTTATCAAGCTTATGTAAGTAAAGTGCGATCGGTGCAGATCTTGACGAGACTGTACCGGTTTACAGGCTGATCTAGACATACATTGTTCGCAAAAGGCTTTTTGCAAAGAATGCAGATTCAGGTGAGACAGCTCGTAACCTTATCTCACATGCAGGTGCAAACTGGAGCAGATAAATTTCGAAAACATTGTTTGAAAAGGAGAAACTGCTTTAGCACAGTCTTTATTTAAAGAAATACGCTTGGCTGATGACAACTCGCTTTGAATTGTCTCTGTAGAGTTGAACTATTTGGTGATACATTGGTTATGGATACATTGGTTATGGATACATTGGTTATGGTCTGGTTCCATGCATTTGAAATTATAAGAACTTCACGGTTATTTTATTTAAAAAAAGGCAGAGAAATCGTCCCACAATATTACAGTAAATGAACGGTCAAATCGGTTTCAGATGCAAACCGCTTTTGATCCTTCTTCAGAGAACTAATGTCGAAAACGAAATGTTAGAAAAGGAGATATTGTAAATGATTACAAATAACAAATGCGTTGATGTTGCCCAGGGGCGTAGCTTGGCGATAATCAATGTGTAAGCCGTCTCGTGAGAACATCAACATTGTGGACTTTGCGTAAAGTATCGACCCGGATCAGCCTAAGCATGCCAAACAGGCGTACCCGGATATACACTTTTCGCCTCCTGTGGATTTTCTGTTTCAGGAATCACTACTCTAGCTATCCTCCCTTAGACGGAATGTGTCGGCCAGATCAGTCTGCGCGGACAGCGCAGGCTGATCTGGTCGATCCATTACGCAGATGTGTATCGCCGCAGCTGCATTTTGGGGCATTTTGAGAAAAAACTGTGTAGGCACGTGTCTACAGTGCCTAAAGGGAACTACGCCCCTGTTGCCGGTATAAAACCATGGGTTCCTATCATGAACTACTTTAAAAATAAGAGTGAGATTCTAATTTTGAAGAACATTCTAAAATGTGTTATTTCATATATTTATAATTAGACTAGTATTAAGTTTGATTGGTGAATACGTCCCCCGGTCTCTCCGCTCTCTCATTGGGATAAAACAAACATTAACAAACATTACCTGTATTATCTTCTTTGTAGTTAAATATATTATTTGCAGATTTGATTTGTTCTTGTAGGACGGGGGATTTGAGGATATCTTTCTTCGGCGTCTTGTCTATCCTTGCGAAAGCCTGAAATAGGTTAACAGAAATATGTGTCTTAGCAAGTCTTTGATAAAAGCGTATCAAGAAAACAGCACAGCAACAGTTTTCAGTTCTCGTCTGAGCAATCTGAATTCCTGATACACAGTTTAGAAACGACTAATCCGTTCCTGGAATAGGTTCGTGTTAAACGATATATTCGAATGACCACGGTGTTGTCTTGTGATAGCTCCACTTGGTTCACGTCTAAACCCCGATTGCTTCAGAACATAGCATATCAACCCATCAGTGTAACACCAGACCCCGGGCTTCTCGAAACTACTTAAACGTATGTACTTCACTGAGGCTGTAATGCATTACGTGCACTGGAGCAAGGACATTACACTTTCTTTACTCTGTCTGTATCAATCAATAGCAATTAAACAGCCTAAAATTCACTACATTTCTAAACAAGAATGTGCTGTCTAAACTTTGTTGAGTATACTCAACTGTATGCCCCGCCTAACTAACAACCATGTCAACATTTGCAGCTAGCTCTTTCCCACGGCTCTGCAGCAGACGAGTTTTGAAAAACATACTGGAAAAAGAAGAATTTGCTCATAATGAGCAATTCTTCCTTTTGCCACAATGTTTTCAACTCTATTCAATAATTTCATTTTCAATGAAGAGACATTTTCAGCATGTTTGCCCAGATGTTTTCAAAGTCGTCTGCTGCAGATTTGTTGTAAGTGAAAAGCGCTAAGAAATACTTAAATACTTAAAAGCATATTTTATAATTTCTGTTTCCGTAGAATTGTTTAAAACATGAATGGTGGAATGTATTAAACTAAATGAC
Source organism: Serripes groenlandicus (assembly GCA_031761405.1). NCBI lineage: Eukaryota > Metazoa > Mollusca > Bivalvia > Cardiida > Cardiidae > Serripes > Serripes groenlandicus. The sequence goes on along the minus strand of JASEVX010000001.1, from coordinate 120,149,798 downwards.
TAAGTTGACATAAATAGTTACCTTGCTGACTAATAATACTTGTTAAGAAATGAAATATTTAGGCATTTTTATAACGGAAACGAAAATGGTGAAAAATGCATTTAATTGTTTAACCCTTTCCCACGCTTACTGACGCCTCTGCAGCAGACGGCTTTTTGAAAACATAGTAACAAAAGAAGAAATTGCACAAAACGTGCAATTTCTCCTTTTGCCACAATGTTTTCCACTTTTTGTCATAGGTTATCCATTCAATTATGGAGATTTTCTATTTTTTGACAAAATATTTTCAAAGCCGTCTGCTGCAGAATTGCCGTATGAGGGGAAGGGTTAAGTAATTCTTAGCGCTAAGTAAGGTTGGTGGAATTTGAACGTGGATCCTGGACATAGACAGTAATGCAATAATAGTTCGATGCCCATGTAAAAAGGTACAAGTATTTAGGAATAAACATAAGTTGACAGATGCTTCGAACAGGCTTGAGCTAGTAATTTGTCAAAAGTGTGGTTCTTAATGAGATTGTGTGGATGCACAAGCTGATTTGGATATACAGTGAGTATTTATTAAAGCCAACTTGTAGCTGTACCCTCGGACGGGCTCATATACCATCAATCTGCGTGATGAATTAAAATGCATGATAAAATACTAAGTTGCAAGTATTCCATAAATCACATTTACTCTAATGCATTATAATTAGAATAAATCACCACGTGTATATCTTTCATGTATTCGGGCTAATGGATTTTATGCTTTGAAGCACAAGTTTTGCTTCAATTGTAGTGTAAATTACATTTAACTTCTAACATGATAAGTGCATGCTACGGCAGGCTTAAATGCAAAATATGGATCAAACGCAAACTGAAAACAGACATAAGAAAACCACTAGAGATAAATCTAATACAAAGGATTTTACAAAAAAATAATTAAGAGACGAAAGGGAAAAGACATAAGAAAACCATCAGTTGTAATTCTAACAAATGTGTTTTACTAAAAACAAATTGAAAACGAAAAGTTTTCAAGTACAGAAAGCCCAAAAGTTTTAAGTCTAACACTAGAGTTTAACAAAAATAAATTGAAGACGAAAGGGGAAAAGACATTTATAAGAAAAGCATCAGAGCTAAGTCTAACATGAAGGTTTACAAAAATAAATTGAATAAGAAAAGGGAAAGGACATAACAAAAAAAAGCAATGGGTTTAAAACAAGAGGATTTACAACAACATAAATAAAGAGGCGTAAATAAGAAATCAGCGCTAAATCTAACTCAACGGGTTTTAAACTAATAGAATGAAGTCCAAAATGGAACAGGCATTTGAAACGAAGAGAGCAAAGCAAACATAATGGGTTTTGCAAACATTTAGAGACGCAAAGATAACATTATTGATAGTGAATGGTTTTATTATGTTAGCTGAGGTGATTCGGACGATTGCGTGCATACGGAGAGTCTCGTCCGATGCTTCACATTTGTTTACATGAAGTATTTACATTAAGTATCGCATGTTGCTTGCAATTTCTAACGAAAAGATTAAATGTGTTGGTGAGGGAGAAGATGGTACCATTTCGAATCATAGTTGTTTTTCCCTAAAATAGTGACGTCTACGTGATGCTCGATCTCCAACTCAATTCGGCTACACTTTCAGCGTTGATTGCTAATTGACGCTAGAACGGACAGACGTGTCTAACTTGTACACTGCATGACATCGTGTCCTGTAAACCTTTGTAAACCAGTCTTATCACCATATATTGCAACAACCACACATTAAAGCGTTTATAATATTGAGATTTAAGAGCAATCGATAACAGTCTCGCGAGCTATTTATAGAACCTTTTGGAATTTCAGACGCATTCTACTGCGTCATTGAGGTGTTTTTAGTATCATGAGAGTTAAAGAACGCGCAATGATATTTATTATCTGCCCAAACATGAAGAAAGATAATATTTACATAATTTAACTCTATGTAGATATTAACTCAATAAATCTCAAATCTTAGTATCAATCCGGTACCAAAGTAGCACTGACACGATTCTCTGCATCACTGATGGAACTATATGTTTGGCGGTTAAACGGATGTAGATTAATTGGTTTGCAGTAAGGAATAAAAAGTCAACTGACTACGTTAATTTTTTCGTTGTTGTTGTTTCTGTTAGCATTGTGGCGATTGTCAAACCAATCGCCAGAAAAATGCAAAATCCAAGCCAAGTATAAATAAGAGACAAAAATACCTGTTTTGTGCAATTTGAGAATATTGAAGACTGAGAATTCTAGTTATTTGTCAAAAGATGCAACTTTTTCTTAATTACATGTAGACAAGGCTCTGATGCAATTTGAGAATATTGAAGACTGAGAATTCTAGTTATTTGTCAAAAGATGCAACTTTTTCTTAATTACATGTAGACGGGGGGATAAGGCTCCGATGAAACTGACCGGATGCACAGGCTCGCCAGAGTCATCATTATGCGCAGATTAAGACTCCGAGTCACTATACGCGGCTCATAAATATAAATAATATGAGCCGTTCCACGAGAAAACCACATTATGGACTCTGCGTATGTATCGACCAAGATCCGCGCAGGCTAATCCGGACCGACATATTCCGTCTCAGTGGGTTAGAGGTATACAGTAATGCACGGCATGCTCAGAGTCCACACTTTTGGTTATCTCGCGGGTCGGCTCATATATGTTCGTGTGATGTCATTGCGAAGATGCAACACATCCATCAGTCAGAAGGACGCAACCAAGTTATAAATAGACGTAATAGTGTTATCATTTTAAATTTACGCCTCATGCGGACTTTACGAACCGCAACGAATGTTACAAGTCACTTCAGACATTTATTGCACTAAGCAGTAATGATATGCCTTCACATGTACTTGTTTCAGTTTTGTTTTTGTTTCAACTTACATTGCATGTTTACTCTTTCCTCACAAGTAGACCCGAGATTTACTCACATCTTTCATTAAGCTATGGTTAATAGTTAATTTCGATAGTGGAATAAGTTGACAAATTTGTTGCAGACGACTTTTGAAAACACTGTGACAAGAGAGGGAATTGCACATAACACCAATTTCTCTATTTGTAACAACGTTTTAACTCTTTTGAAATAGTTATACTGTCATTATTCAGAGTTAAAAGTTAACTTGGAAAAGGAACCAGTTGCCTCGGACGAAAGGTTGTGTGGGGTACTGGGGCGAAAAAACAGGAATACATGTACGTGAAACGGCCGCCGTGATATAACTAAAAACCTGTCGAAACTACGTTAAGCCCCAATCAATCTATTTACTATTTATAAACGTTTTGCACTGTTTCTAACAGTAGTTCAGCTATATAACTCCATCGGTCCACATATGAACCGTCCCTCGAGGAAACCCACATTGTGGACCGACCCGGATCAGCCAATGCATGCCGCGCAGGTTTACCCGGATAGACACTTTTCGCCTTCTGTAAATTTTCTGTTTCAGGAATTAAGACTCTATACCTCTATCCTCCGAGACGGAATGTGTCGGCCCGGATCAGTCTGCGCTGACTGCGCAGGCTGATCTGGGTCGATACATTACGCAGAGGCCATAATATTGGTTTTCTCGCGAGACGGCTCATATTTTTAATTCACACGTGATTTACGCCCTTTTAACATTACTTCAGTTATTCACCATTCACGCTCTGGCCTGGATAAACAAAACCAATACTATGTCAGGATATGTACCTTGCCCAAGGACACTCCACAATGACCGCCGTGGTATCGAACCTCAGACTTCCGGTTCCTAATCCCCGATGCTTACCACTCGGTCACCACGGATTTGTAGATAAGCTAGAGATTGTGCATTGCCCATGGGTACTCTACCATAACCGTCGCGATTAATGATCGAACCCGGGACGCTAGGACTGGGTGGTTACATTTGTTTGGGCATCCGTGTATAATGGAATCAACCCTACTTGACGTTTAATCCTTTCCCACATACAGACACATTTTGATGCAACTATAGCAGACTAATTATAAAAAACATTGCAGCCATTGGATAACTTTCCAATTTGTGCAACAATGTTTCAACTGCATTTACACTTTTATTTATTAAATGTTTCCAAATATGTATTGAATTATCTTATGTTTTCAAAGTCGCCTGTTGTAGATTTGTCATATGTGTGAAATGGTTAAAAGATTCATCGTATAAAGGGTAAACAAACATTGAGCATTTACATGGACAAAACAGAATGATAAGGGAAACACGTATTCAATGATACGTATATGACAATATTTATTACTTTTACGAACAACCGAATCATGGTTCGTGTTAATGCGACATTCAATATTACGTCGTTCAACGCTTTAATGTACAACATAAACCATAACTCGGCTATACAAATTGGCATCTTGATGTTTCTTCAAATCCCGACGGCATGTCGACAACGCCCGCAATAAACCAGTTTTCTTTCTCGTTTCACATTTTCAAAAAGAAATGAACCTAACTACGTCAAGCGCAAATTATGATAAGAGTACAGTCCAACATGTGTTTAAAGACCACCCATGGAAAAAGAACGAGCTGGTCTTTGTTCATATGTGGTCTTTAACAACAGGGTCATTTATGCAGTAAATGAGTAACTGAGAAATTCTAAGTGTGATTGCTATAGACAGGGAATTGCTATACAAAGGTGGTCTTTCGCATAGGTTTGACTGTATATGGGCCGAATCAGGAGATAGGGGATCTTTTCCATCTGCGAACAGTGACAACATAGGTTAGCTTACGCATACCCACAGTCTCATCAGAGTCTTTGCGGTTCACATTCATTTAAGATGTAGATTCGAAGGTTTTTACTCCTATATTTCTGTATGCGATGTCAAATCCAGGATGTAACAGAACCCGTTCCTCGCGTAACAGGCGTACGGAATTTCAAGTTAACTCTTGCATGTTAGAAATTGGCCCTCTCCATTTTTGTAAAAAGGAACATTTGGTAAAATGTAATGTCTAAGTGGCAAACAATGCAGATTTCAGGAAAGACAGCTCGTCACAAGCTGTCTCACCTGAATCTACATTGTTTGCAAAATCCTTTAATTGTTTTTTGAAGCAAAAGAGTTAATAGCTTAATTGTCAATGAAAATATAACATATGCCACTTCGCCTAAGCCTTTTAATCATTGACTTGAACGAGAATCCCAAACATCGATAAGTATTTTGCAAAGCAACATTCCGGCAATTGAAATCTTAATTAACAATTTTGAAAATAAGTTTATGGAATCTTACACACGTACCTCACATCAAGTAGAAAAAAAAACGATTAAAGAAATTGTTATCAAAGCATAGTAAAACATTTCTTGTTATAACCATAACATTTACGATAACATATAAGGAATCTAGATTATCGGTGCCATATATCTTTCATATTCCAGGGAAATACAACTTACAAGGCGTGGTTAAAATTCAGCTGTACAAAAGAAATATACATGTTCAACAAAATAATAACGGTTTCAGTATTCGAGGGCTCGGTAGTGTAAATGTGAAACCCGTATGCACACTTGATAAAGCTGTATTGGTATGACAGATAATGCAGACTGGTTTCTGTCCAAATGAATCACAATGCATGCCCTATCAAATACTATTATGTGAGTATACGGGGATTTATTGTAAATTCACAACACGTTTCTTAAAAGAATCATTTATTATTGCAACAACCCCTAAGCAATAAGCAAAAGAAATGAACAAATTAGACAAAAAACATAGCCATAAAACATTGACTGTATGACATAAATTATGCTTTAAGACATAATAGTACAAAACGCCACAAGCTTTCGGTTGTTTTATTTAGTGCTGAAGTTACAATGTCTACTTCAATAATTACTGTTTTAAAGGACATACAAACAAACGTTTTATAACATTTTCAATAGGAAACTGATCATTTAAGTGGAAACATAAGTAAAAGAAAGGCAATGCCTCATCATTGGTATAATGCTTCTTTCTTAAGTTGTTTCAGAAATACGATTCTGTTCAGTCAGATTGGAAAAAGGATTCAAGAGCGGATGAGTCATATCTGTCCGTAATTACCTTATGGCCAATCGAGCCACGCCAAAGATGTAGAGACCAATCAAAGTCCACATCAGTTTGCACCTGTGTACCTTCCTGTCTGACGCTTGGCTGGTAAGTTAGCTGTTCAACTATTCTTAAAGCTGTTTAACACATTTGATCGCAAGAGAAAGGAAATGAGCGTTTTCGGAACATTATCAGAATACATTAACTTTACCAACACGTATCGGCGTTAGACGAACTTGTGCAGTTTCTCCTTTTACTACAATGCATTTATAAAGAGCTTCAATATGTTTACCTAGATGTTCTCGAAGATGTCTTCTGCAGATATAGTAGGCGTGGAAAGCGTTAAACCTTCATGAACGTAAGGGTTGACGTACGTTGGACCATTTTAGGAGCGTAATGTCTTATCCACTAAGCCATAATGTTATATATACCATGTTGGTCTAAAGGTAGGAGAAAATACATGTATATGAGTCCGTCGGAAGAGTAGGCTTTTGTAAACTGTTTAGATCCAGATCTTATTACAATATGTCTATAATACACGATCTCTCTCTAAGTGTATCATACAAATTGTATAAAATATTGGTGTAAACTATTACAAATGCAAGAATATCGTTACCCTAAAAATTGTTACAAAATGCTCAAGTCACTTGATGAAGCTGGTAGGCAAACTTGAGCATCAAGTGTTAAAACACTCCTCTTTAGATACGGATTTGGTTTTGTATGGGTATCTCAAGATGTTGGAGAAATAAATACTTTTCTTAAACAGTTTAAACAAAGATTAATAGATTGCATGAAACAAAACTGGCACAGTAGTATTGACGATTCTCTTCGTTGCGATACTTATAAAGTTTTTAAAACTCTGTTAAACCCAGATAGATATTTATGCGTAGACTTGCCGTTTTTACATAAAAAAGCAACTGCCCGTTTTCGGTGTTCCAGTCACAAGTTAAAATTAGAAACGGGTCGACATCAAAATATTGATCGAGAAAATCGTTACTGTCCTTATTGCCAAACTATTGAAAACATTTTTATATTAGAAAATGAATATCATGTATTTTTTAAATGCCCTAGATACTCAGATTTACGTCAAAAACTTCTATTTTCTTGGTACTCTGGTGGAACTGATCATTTAAATTTTTACAAAATCCTACAATTAGAGGACACTTCCAAAATAAGGAAAGTCTCATATTACATATATTGTATTTTAAAAAGAAATGAATTACAAATATAGCATGGATATTGTATACGTAATTAACATAATTTGTTGTAAAAAATGTTATGTATTGTGGGCCGGAGGCCTTTATTTACAAAATAAAACTTTGTACAGGTAGTAATAGCGTAGCGAATATTAGGCTATGATTTTAATCAGATTGAAATGATTTGCACATGCTTGTTTTAAAATTGTTCCCTCAATTTTGCGTATATTCTGGTAAGATGGAGCAGATGTACAGAAACCATAGAGACACGTCTAATAAAGCAGTGGTGTCTGAGAAGCGAGGCAGATTGTGTAGGGTTAATGGTCATTGACAATTTTCAACAGTATTTCAATTAATTCTCGGTAGTTAATTCAAATATGAATGTGTTTCCTGGCTCTCTCATCACAGCCTAATGACGCGATTCGCAATGACTTTTGTCAATCATAGAGAAGAATGACGAAAATGATGTCGTGTCGGGATTCGAACTCACGACCCCTTGAGATCCGGGTTCGATCCTGGGTCGGGTTATACCAAAGAATGTAACGGTAACAGGGGATTCCCGTTTGGCCTTCATGATTGCCGGAATAGCGGAAATGCGTCGTAAAACACCAATCGAGCGGTGCTTCGGTAAAACCAACCTTATCATAGATAATACACGTGTGGATACGAATCTACCTGCGAATCTTTGCTAAATGATCTCAATGGATACTGCTTTACAGAAGATTTTATAATCTTGAGCAATTGGCGAAAAGTGCAGAACCAGATCAGATCTTGTGTTATACTGGTCGCAAATAACTTACGATTGATTTTCGCAGGATTCGCGGCGCCCATTGAAACAAACATTCCTTAAGCTTAATTTTGGTTGACATTTTGCTCTGACTGCTACAAGAGGTTTTCTTTATTTGTGTTTTACAAGGGTTTTTACGGCTTTTCTAACATCATTTCAATTCTATAACGGCAGCAGAACACTTCTTCATGTTCCCTTGATAAACAATCCAGTATTATGTTAACTCTTTCAGCGCCAAAGGCAACATTGAGTTTTTTGCAAACAATACTGATTCAGGTGAGTCAGCTCATAACGAGCTGTCTCACCTGTAATCAGCATTGTTTGCCTTTTAGTTATCAAAATAGTCCAAATAATTATAACATGTGAATGGAGACGCCCGATTTTGAACATGGGAGAGTCCAATTAAAACAATTCGGCGCTGAAAAAGGTAAGGGTATGTGCCTTGCCAAAGGGTGATTCACCGTGAGCCCCGTGAGCGGGGATCCGCATACCTTGGACTACCGGTCCCCCCCCCCACCCCCCCCCCCCCCCCCCCCACACACACATTTTCGCCCACATAAGTCGTCTGCTGCCAATTTGCTGTATGTTAGAAAGGGGGGTGGGGGGAGGGGGGTTAAACGTCGGACACATCCGACTAAAATCGTTGAAGAGTGATTCGGGAGATATCGGGTTAAACGTCGGACACATCCAAATAAAATCGTCGAAGAGTGATTCGGGAGATATCGGCGATATCGTTAACAAACGGGACAATTCGATTAGTCTTCGGGGAGCGAGATCGTTCGTGATTTTTCAGCACATTTTTGACGTCATTAATCATAGGCCAATTACCTGGAGACGAGATGAAAGTAAACTGGACTGGTATGATTAATCGTTTAATTATTATATATTGTATTGTGACAGTTTTAGTACGGGCCCCATGTATAAACCATTTATTAAACTCTATGTACGTTAAACATTGTTTAGGACGGTGATATAACATTTACTTTTAGTAGGTTAAACCAAAGTAACATTTTCTTAAGAACTTTGCTTCGGGGTTTAAACTTGTGCAATAGGCCACCGTCTGTAGAACCATTGTTTGAATTCGGTCATGTTGACCTTTGAACATACGTGTTTAACTCTTTCAGCGCCAAAGGCAATATTGAGTTGTTTGCAAACAATACAGATTCAGGTGAGTCAGCTCATAACGAGCTGTCTCACCTGTAATCAGCATTGTTTGCCTTTAAGTTATCAATCAACATAGTCCAACAAATATTTACATGAGAAATGAAGACGGCCGATTTTGAACATGGAAGAGTCCACTTTAAACAATTCGGTGTTGAAAGAGTTAACACTTTCCAACATTCAACAAATCTGCAGCTGACGGCATTGGAAACATGGAAAATCTATAAATGAAAATATATAAAATTCTATTGACTAGAGTTGGAAACATTCAGGCAACGTGAGAAATTGCTCTTATATTGCTACAATCATTTCAAAATATGTCAGATGAGGATGTGTCATCATGAATGGTCTACAGGTGGGAAAGGGTAAACCCTTTTCCATAGGCAGGTGACTTAGTCATAAACTTCAACAGCATTGTTTAACTACAACAAATGGAACACTTGTGTATTCATTCGGTATATCTCAGACTCGTATAACCACCTTTGTGTTCTAATTCATATAAACAACAAAAACAGTTCAGGTGTTCTATATTCTGTCAATTTATTTAATTGATAACTTTTCGCAGGATTGGCATAGTGATATTAATTGTTCTAGTCGATGTCACCACTATAAGAATTTTAAATCATTGCTTCAAGTTGAAAAATACTTAGTATTAGATCTACCATATAGATATAAAAGAGCTTTTTCTAAATTTGGATGTTTTGACCATAGGTTGGGTATTGAAATTGGTAGACATACCAACATTCCTATAGAAAGGAGAAGTTGCGTATATTGCCAGTCAATTATCAACAAAGAGGTAATTGACTGTGAATATCATGCTTTCTTCCATCATCTAAAGTTTTCTCTTGTCCGTGAGCAATTTCTTTTAAGTTGGTATAAATATAAAAGGGGAACATCTTTGGACGACTTTTATTTTCTTATGACGAATCTAAAGAATATTTGTATTTTTGTAAAACATGTCCTTTATATAAATTTTGAATATTCATAACACAATAGGGGACACAACATGTAATATGAAATGTATAACCAGGGGCGTAGCTCCCTTTAGGCACTGTAGGCACGTGCCTACACATTTTTTTCTCAAAATGCCCCAAAATGCAGCTGCGGCAATACACATCTGCGTAATGTATCGACCAGATCAGTCTGCGCTGTCCGGCCGTCATATTCCGTCTAAGGTGGGATAGATAGAGTAGTGATTCCTGAAACAGAAAATCCACAGGCGGCGAAAAGTGTATATCCGGGTACGCCTGTGTGGCATGCTTATGCTGATCCGGGTCGATACTTTACGCAGAGTCCACAATGTTGATTTTCTGACGAGACGGCCTACATATTGATTATTGCAAAGCTACGCCCCTGATAACAAAATATTTTGGGTCGGAGGCCTTTATTATCAATAAATATATTGACTTGACTTGACTTGATCTAATGAGGCTTAGTTCCACATTTATCTAAAGATTATTCTTTGTCTGAGGTGTTCTTGAAGACCGCCCCCTCTCCCCACAGAGAACGGTACTGACGTAAACCTTACTGTAGACGTCGCTGAAGGTCGGTTCTTGTATGCCGTGGATCAATTAATGTTAACCCTTTCCCACATACAGACACTGTATGACGCATCTACAGCAGACGACTTTCGAAAACAATGTGACAAAAGGAGAAATTACTATACAGAAAGTATAGAAGTGAGTCCAAAGTAGTCTGCCTCCGATGTGTTGTATGTGGGAAAGGGTTAAACTTTAACGATGGTTTTGTTCCATGCTTGTCTAACTCAATCTTGTCACAACCTGTGGCAGGTTTCGGAGACTGTTTATTTGTCGGTGTTATTTATCTCTCAGCGCTTATGTCGCGAAAGAAGACTCTTCCATGTTGAAATTCGAACGACTTCATTTCTCATTTATAAAGAGTTTTTAAACTATTGTGATAACTAAACTGCAAACAATGCTGATGAGACAGTTCGTCATAAGCTGACTCACCTGTATCTGTATTGTTTGCAAAAACCTGAATTATTGTAAATGGCGCCCTGAGAGTTAAATGGTTAACTCTGATCCGTGATCATCTAATACTGCAGGCGGTATGGTAATTAATGTGACAACACCTGCTCCTTTACTATGTCCTTGTCATAGGTCCTCTTTCCCTTGGTAGCCATTTGATGTAAGAGAATGTTGCGCCACATACTGGTGGTGGATTATAAATGGTTGGGAATCCGACCGCCTCGATACTACTATATTAATTATCTTTTTTAAATATCAGTCATGTTATTTTTGTTTCTGACGCTCTGTCGCGCGGATTTTCGCGATTGTGATAAAAGAAATCCCACATGTAATAATTTTGCAGCAGTAAATGTGGAAAAACGCAATAAATGAAAGTGTCATCGTTGAATAGAGTTGAAAACATTGTTGCTAAAAAGAGAAAGTGCTCGTCTAAGAGAGCAGCATTTATTATAAGAGGATGAAGTTGTACATTTTAGGGGAAAGTGTCATCTGTTCCATAAACAAACAATCTCAATAAAACCAGACTTAAACTTCGCTCGCTCGTATATATATATGATGATTGCCCCATACAGGTCGGCTCAGATTGACCTTGGCGATAGCCAATCAAATTGTCGCTTGCCAAATCGTTCGGTATAAAACAGGTAAGATACTTTATATAAATAAACGAGATAGAGAAGCGGAGATTGTCGATTGCTCCGATTGTATAGCACCGGTGTTGGTTGTATCTTGCGATTTCATTCGACATAATAGTATTTAAGAGTATTAGTTCAATTCGAGACGAATTTGTATAAGGAGTAGTCAGATCCAAACAACGTATAGCTAAGCTTTTTGGTCTTATTTCAGTTAGAGTGATATATAGACTAACGGATATATACGATGTTTTTGCGTCGAGTTTTATCCCCGTCTGCAATAGCATGGTTAGTCGTAATGCATGAACTGTCTTTCTGAGACTGTTTGATTACCCACAGTTCCAAAGTATGCTTTCGGTAACCAATAACTATATCCTTCCTCAAGGTTTAACAGATAACATTGAACATAAATAAGTGCGAAAACCAAACGCCGTTTTTACAATGTTTGCATTTTATAATAAATTTGAAGTACTACAAACAAAACAAAATTTATCTCTTTACTGAAAAGAGGAATAAACATGCGAAGATAAGTTTCGAAATGCGAAAAGCTGCAAGCCATACTGTTCAATTCTCTTTAGAATGCGAAGACTTTAAGACTTCGGTGATTCCGAGTCTTCTTCATATTTCATTCTTCGTATAACCATTGTTTGAATCAATGTGTTTACCCGTTCCCACAGACAGACGGGCGTATTTAATAGCATCTGCAGCAGACACCGTTTGAGAAATAGATGAGCAAAATGGAAATATACTCATAATGAAAATGTCTCTATTTGTCACAAGTTAGCTAAATATACTTCAATAGTTATGCTTAGACGTTTTCATAGTCGTTGTTGTGTATATATTTAGTGTATGAATATAATGGGGAATAGGGCGATCGCGTTTGGAGCTACAGATGAGTTCTTAATAACTGTAAAACATTAATCATGTCTTATTAATCAACATCCATATTCATATAAACCATGCTTTGAAGAAATCCTTTCAATGTCAATTTCAGTTCCATACAACTGATAACTAATCCATTTCAATAAGAAATATTGCCACCTGTTATATGGGACAATTATTGCTTCGAAGCTGATAGATCATGACAACGCAACTTCAAATATTTCAAATTCAAACAACGTCCATAAACAGCTTTCTTATTGAATATTGCATACAAATGATATCTATATAAAGATTTTCTTTCATCCTATTTGCATATGTGGATTCAATCGAATCTTAAGTGTGGAATCTCCACATGGACTTTATAAAACAATTCATTACGCGTCAAATTCATTTGAACCGCATCTGGTGAAAGATGATTTTAACGGTATTCCAAGTTACAGAATAACATACAAGGATAAGAGAGTAAAAACAGAGAGGGCTGCAATTTTAACATTTCGCAAAAAGCTGTATGTTTGGATCATCTACATGTAGATGGACAGTGAAGGCTCTGGTGAGACTGTTCGAATCTTTTACATTCATAATTGAGCCGTCCTACAATAAATCCAACATTGTGGACTCATTTGGCTGATCTGGGTCGATACATTAGAGTCCATAATGTTGGTTTTCTCGAGGAACGGCTCATATGTAATTAGATACCCCCTCGTCTGATCAACTCATGTCAATTGTAATAATCTTTCCGTTTGTTTCGGCTGTATGGTATTTTTCGCCCATTTCAACAGTTGGTGGGTTTTTTTTTCAGTACAAACACGACGTTTCCTGATTAAATTGTTAATACTATTAGCTTGTAACCCAACAATCCTGTGTTCCAAGGAGGGAAATCGATTACTACCATTTTTAAATCTTCGGTATGACCCAGTCGAGCATCGAACCCACGACCTCCTTTACCCGATGTGGACGCTCTTACATAACGGATGCGGTACATGTTTGTTCTAGTTCGTCGGGTTATCATTAAGCATCGCAGATCTCCAGCATACGTTATTTAATAAAAGCACTGCAGTGCTGACGGCCTGGGGGCTGCTGGAAGGTTGGATTTTTCGACGCACGGGCCCTACGCCCCCCCCCCCGGTTAATCCGCCACTGTATATTTCACGTGATTTCTTTCGTGAGGTGGGGGAGTCGAGCACGGGCCCTATGGGCCCCCGCTAAATCCGCCACTACATTTGCCAAGCTTTTTCTTTGTTTACCATTAATATTTCATCGCACAGGCCCTACGGTCCCCCGGTTAATCCGCCATTGTATTTTTCACGCGACTTCGTTCGTTTTTTCCGTTCCTCTTCGCGAATGTTAATAATGTTAACAAGCGTCCATATTTTGGCCTCTCGGCGCATTAATTTCTAAAGCATTTCTTAAACTTATATTGGAGTACTCACGCCTTAAGTTTTTCACTGATGTTCCAACAACATTAAAATGATATTTATGGGGGAGATCCTAACATTTTAAATGCAGTTTTGTTGTATCCATGATGAACTATTTTTCTCGCGCAGTTTCTCATGCGTTGTTTGGTGCTCTGCCAACTCCGAACAAAATGGTATTACTACTATGACCAGGGGCTAAAGCCCCAGGCCAAAAACAAACAATATGACGGCACGAGAATTTTCTCAGTATGAGCAATTTCTCATTTTGTCACAGTGGTCTCTTTTCAAAAATTATGTTTTCATTTATAGAAATTGTCCTCGTTTTATATGTTGATGTTTCAGCGTCATCTGCTGTAGGCTAATTAAATGGGAGAAAGGGTTAAAATGAATCAACAAATCGAACATAAAATAGAATAACAAAAACCGTTCCCTAGATAGCTTTCACTGATAGGGTATGATCACACTTGGTATGTATGTTATCTGGTATAAGTCGCTACTCATGTGTTCCTTTTGTATACGGTTGTTGGGTCTTTTGCAGTAAAACGTCTTTTGAAACGTTTTCCAAAAAATGAGAATAGTTTCTGTTGCAAACACATTTTGTACCACCGTGTAATATTAATACATTATAGTTTCAAACTCGAAGCTATTAACGAGTTTCTTGAGATGTTTTCTAAAGCAGATTACGGTAAAATCATAATGTGCAATCGTGCGATGGGCATACACAATCATCCCTACCTAAGAACCATGCATTGACGCCGCGTGGAAGCGCGGCGTCAGTATGGGATAGGTTTTAATTTTGTACCATGGGGTGACGTAATCGAAAAGGGAGCAACCAACACATATTATTGTAAAGAAAACTCTGTAATATGTTTGAAAAAAACAGCCTTTATGATTGAATAAATTGTATTAACTGATTTAAGAAACAACAAGATACAAAATATGTACATCTTTTACCGTTGTTACAAAACTTTAGACAAATTTAAATTGTTTTTAATAACTGTTCCCCAACTAACTAGGCTAAGCTTTTGTTATGACTTGGTTTACGGAGTTCACTGGGCTACGCTTTTTAAATTGTTTGGTTTGCTGCTCTGACGAGCTCAGAAAAAAGATTCGGGTGATCTTTTTTTCTATTTATTTTTGTTGTATAACTAAACTTAAAACGTTCCTCCCCATACAGTTGTTCATTCAGACTATTGTATTCTTGCTATATATTGATTATACATGATAACTTTTTCTTTTATTTTGATATTAAATATCTTTAAACTTGTTAGAATTATTTGTATTTTTTATTTATATACTCAGGTTTTTTGTTATCATACTTCTGCTCAACTGGAATGAGAATAGACTTCCCTCTCTCCTTCCGGAGCTTGTGTCACACTTAACTTATAACTAGAGGCATTAACACTTAAGTTAATATCTGTTAATATTTCAGTGTCTATGTTTTTTGGTTATCTAATTGATCTAGTTAGAGCAGATTTAAAATTAAGAAACTTCAGCTTGTATGACACTTTATTGTTGCAGTCAATGTTAAGCAAACGGTAAACCAAATGGTTTGAAGACTTAACTTGTCATTTCACGACTAAACTTTACATGCTGAATATCACATAGATCGTAGCATATAAAGTGTATAATCCCTACGTCAAAATGGACCCTTTTTGCTCTTGATAACATTTTATTATAGACTATGGTATCCAGGTGAGCAATAATGGAACATCTTGGCCTTCTTGTTTAAGATAAAGGTATATTTGGCCTTCTTGTTCAAAATAGTTACATCTTGTCCGTTTGCACAGGTTATTTTAATGTATTGAACTGCATTTGCTTCCCTTTAAGTCATGCTTTAAAATCATGCGCGGCGTCTTTGATGCTTAGCATCAAAATTCGTCTTGTAGTAATTTGGATACGGATTTAGCGGGCGCCAGCGTTCTTTAAGTTATTTCAGTAAACAAGTTTTGTTTTACATAACACTCGTGTGAAACTAATCAATTAATGTTATACCATTGAGGAAATGACATCTTTTGGTTATTTTGACACTTTTTAAAAATACTAGATCTATTTCCTCTAATTAAATGTCAAACATATAAAAAATACATTATTGTTTTGTTCCCATGACATTGTTTCTGAACATACTTGACTGGTAAAACAAGCCAATTAGAAGTTTCCACAAAAACGTATCAATATTAGGCTTACCCTTTAACATTAATCGTTAATATATTTCATTTTGATAGCGCCATACCAAATTTGACCCTCGAGATGCAATCAGCGAAGTTACCAATCAGTCTACACGCATGCTGAAAACGGTTTCCCTATTCTCGATCCTGTCGTGCAAGCCCTCTAGAGGTATCTAGTGAATTGTTATGAACACTAATATATTAACACTACACTAGTTTACAATTTGATCGTCCTGCCTTTGATTATAAAACCTGATAAGGTCGATTTCTAATTGACGTGGCTCAATGCGTATGATACATGAAATAACCTATAGGCACGTTCTCGTTCAATGTAAAACATAGTTCAATACAAAATGCTCCAATTACTCAGCAAAAAGTGTAAACATACGTCGACAATGTTGCATTTACACCTTCCGTTAAAACTGGACCCGAAACTATTTAACTCTGATTAAGTTCTCTATGCTCAGAAGAAACGCCATGCTCCAAAAAAAGACTTCTGATTTGTCAATTTCGAGAATTAATTTGCTTCTGACCTGCGACAACTAATTATTAGTTGTCCCAGTTCTGACCAATCACATACTTGAGCATAAATTCTGGGTAGAGAGTGACATTTCATAGTTTTAGAGCCTGCTGGAATATAATACCATATTTGCCCTGTTTTTCTTACACCAGCACTATATTAAAGGTCAAATTAGGCTTAATACATCCGCTGTCATGCTGATCTACTATAGTCCCTAAAAAACACATTTGTTTGCGTAGAAATGAGTGTATACATTCACCAGAATGTATTGAATATATGACATTGGGTTGAAATGCATTGTGAATGTGTATAAGATGCACTAGAAATGATTGATTTGATCACTTTTAGTATTTTGACCTTGTTTGAAAGTGAAAGTAGAGAATGCTAAACACCGGGTTTGTCCGGGCCCGATTTGGTCCAAAATATGACGGTAATCATTTTCACCTGGTGAGTTCTTTCTTGCATAATGTATGTGTGGAAACTATCTTTAAATTATAAATCAACTATTTTATAAAGTTGAAAACATTTTGGCAAAAGAAGGAAATACTTATTATGCTAAATTTCTCCATTTGTCCAATTGTTTTCAAACGTCGTCAGAACGCGTCTGTATGTGGGAACGGGTTAATCGACGTACAATGTGTTGGGAACTCAGCGAACGTAAGAATGACATTAAACTCCCTTTAGTTAAAACTTATTTGCAAATAAAATGAATTATCAAGACATTTAAATTTGTTTTTTTCTAATAATAATTTCTCCTCCCATGTCATTTCCGAAAAGCTATTTAAAATAGACGTCGCGGGCTTCTGCCCGGCGACTAATTATGCCTTATGTCGAGCCACGATAGCTTAGTCGGAAACGACGCGGGCTGTCAATCCAGGGATTGTGATATCGAACCCAACTCTACCAGCGTTCTTTCAGACGTGTGACTAAAGTCAATGCCAAAAACGATATACGTTTCCAACCAATGGACTAAAAGTCTATGTAGAAAAACAGTCAGTAACTTAGAAAGACTTGTAAGGAATATTGGTGTGAGAAAGCCAATGAACTGGCCGCCTTGATATGACTAAAATGTGGTGTAAACGTCATTAATCCCAATCTAGCAATCTAACATAGTATACTGATCATGTTCGAGGTTTGCTTCCCGGACACTCAACCAGTACTCTCGCCGATGATGTGGAGAATTCAGTTGCCCAAACGTTCATGGCATTTAATCCGGTTCCTTTTTATCGCGATATCCCCGCGCTACTCCATCATAGAAGATATCCTTTCTCTACGACACAGCCGATTTGTATGATAAAGGCCAACCTTCGAAAGTAATCTATTTAGATTAAACATAAAACAATTGGGTTAAAAAGCCATTGCAGGAAATAAAACTATTAGTTAACAGAAGTAATGGTTTGTTAACACGAGTGCCTGGTGGCGGTAATGATATAATCAAACATTTGACTTAATTAATTACTTCATGACCAAGTACATGGACAAGAATTTGCCAGTAATTAACATCCCTTAAACTCACCATTGATACACAATCCGACGTGCTAAGCCCAGGTAGCTTAGTCAGAAGCGAAGCGGGCTGTCAATACATCAAAGTTTTATGAGTTCGAACCCTAGCTCAGCCAACATGACAAAAGTCAATGAGACAATCGTCAAACGTTTTTCACTAGGCTAACGGTCTATGTAGAAAAGCAGCCAGTTTGTTTAGAAAGACTGTGCTGTGGAGTACTGGTGTGAGAGAGCCCCACATTAGTAAGTTTACAGGCCGCCAGGATATGACTGCAGATGGTTGTAAATTGGCTCTGAAACAATAGCATCTAATCAAAGGAATCCGACATGGCCGACTAGAAAGCGTGCGAGATATGATGCCGGGTGTCTTGGGTTCGATCCGTTCTGAGAAGATTGTGCAGGACACATGCCATAGTCTAGCACTGATTAGTCACATAAGGCCCTTCGGTTCTCAAAGTTTGGTGTCGCCGCGATTTGACTCGAACACTGGTAAACAAGACGCGAAACCATAGTTTACTCTTTCCCACAGGTAGACGCATTTTGACGCCTCTGCAGCAGACGATTTTTTAAAACATTATGGTGAAAGGAGAAGTTGTTCATAATGAGCAATTTTTACTTTTGCCACAATGTTCAACTCTTTTCAATAATTAAATCTCCCTTATAGCCCGATCAAACTGGGCCGAATGCCTTTCCGTTTGCTTTCCGAATAGGAATTTGGGTGTTCGGGGAGCGAACGGAACATATTCGGGAAGCATTCGGTGTGTTCCAGAAGCATACTGGCTGTTTGGCTCCGGACGGATGCATACGGAACGGCATTCGGTAGCTACAACAATGTGTTGTGCATGTTCAAAATAATGTTCATCGACCTTCCGAATGTGGCGTCCATGTGAATTCTGGAAGCATTCGGGAAGCATTCTAGGAGCATACGGCGTGTACGGAAAACGTTCGGAAAACATGCGTCTAGTTCTTCGTGCATTCGGAATGAACATTTGGAGGTGCTGCGTTCCGTATGCTTTCCGAACCTAGAACATGACGAATGCTTTCCGAACCTAGAACATGACGAATGCTTTCCGAATGCTTTCAGAACACGACGAATCGACCTAGAATAGGCCGAAAATGTGGTGCTGGGTTCCGTATGCTTTCCGAACACCCCGAATGGACATAGAACATGACGAATGCTTTCCAAATGCTAAATCAGAACTCGACGAATCGACCTAGAATGGACCGATTTTTTTCAGCATGCTTTCCGCACGCTTTCCGAACGTTTTAGGGTTATTCTGACATCCGGCCGAATGCTTTAAGAACCGCCCATATAACGGAACTTTTTCAAACACGCGGGAAATTGCGAGGAAGAGAGACACACACGAGCATTTTGGATTATATATTTATCGTACTGACAGAAGCTCCCCTATTTATAGGAAGTTTGCGGACTTTACCGGCATTCGGAAAGACTTCACCGGCATTCTGAAAGTGTTCGGAAAGGGTTCGTCATGTTCGATGTCCATTCGGGGTGTTCTGAAAGCATACGGAACATACTGTGCATTCTGGAAGTAAACGAGCAGTTCGGAAAATGGTCTAAAAGGATACTGGAAGGGTTCTGGCTATTCGTTATACGTTCGGCGGCATAAATGAAAAGAAATAGGGAAAGGATACTGAAAACCTTCGGAAAGCATTCGTCATGTTCTAGGTCCATTCGGGGTGTTCGGAAAGTATACAGCACCTCCAAATTTTCATTCCGAATGCACCAAGAACTAGACGCATGTTTCCCGAATGTTTTACGTACATACTGTATGCTCCTAGAATGCTTCCCGAATACTTTCCGAATACACATGGATGCCAAATTCGGATGATTCGGATGGTCGATGAAAATTATTTTGAACATGCACAACAAATGTTTGGAGCTACCGAATGCCATTTTGTATGCATCTGTACGGAGCCGAAGAGCCAGTATGCACCTAGAACACACCGAATGCTTCCCGAATATGATGCGTTCGCTCCCCGACCACCCAAATTCCTATTCGGAAAGTAAACGGAATGGCATTCGGCCCAATGTGGTAGCCCCGAAATGGAATTTTTTTCGAGAATGCACAGTATGTTCCGTATGCTTTCAGAACACCCAAAATGGCCATATAATGCATGCGGAAAGAGTTCGATCCATTCTATGTCGATTCGCCGTGTTCTGTTAGCTTTCTGAAAGCATACGGAAATCGTTCGTAAAGAAAACATTTCGAAATCAACATGCGGGAAGCATTCGGTCTGTTCTGAAAGCATTCTGAAACCATACTGAAAACATTCGGAAACCAAACGGAAAGCATTCGGTGATACATTGGATAAAACACTTTCGGAGGGACATTCGTACAGTTTGAAAAATCAAACCACTTTCGTATACGGAAAGCAAACGGAAGCTCATTCGGGCCAGTGTGATCGCCCCATTAGAGAATTCTCCTTACGTTTCCTAAGATCGTTTCAATCTCCTGATTTATTGTTTGTGGTAAACGGTTAAACAAAATTAAATAACAATAGATGTGTATGAGTGTATAACTATATATATCGTTAAGGTATTAATTTATTAACAGTTCATGGGGTTTCAACAAGACATTGATGTATCAGTACAAAATGACCATTAAACAAACAGGGAAGTGATCTGATTGGATAATTGTATTCGATTATTCATCATGGGATGGTTAACCTAGTAACAGACAGACGACTTTTAACTCATTAGTCATTACCGTTTAAAACATGTAATAAATCTGGAGCAGACGACTTTAAACTCATTAGTCATTACCCTTTAAAACATGTAATACATCTGGAGTAGACGACTTTAAACTCATTACTCATTACACTTTAAAACATGTAAATAAATCTGGAGTAGACGACTTTAAACTCATTAGTCATTACCCTTTAAAACATGAATACATCTAGAGTAGACGACTTTAAACCAGAGGCATGGTTTCAACAGTTACTGCGTTATTACGAAGTCATTCATACATGAAATTTGCCTAGTTTAGGTATTCAATAAGAATTGGTGAACTATTTGCCAGTGCGCACACCTTCTTTTGCGACTGCACGTTAAAATCATTTTGATTTCAATAGTCTGGTAACATTGCGTTGCAAATGAACCCGACTAAAATAGCATGGCAAAGCTATTGATATTCCTTTTAAAGGAATGTTTAATTATAAAAGGAAGTTGAAAACTGTTTGACAAAAAGTGGAATTTCTCGTGATGAGCAAGTTCCTCTTTTGTAAAAGTATTTTCAAAGCCGTCTGCTGTAGACATGTTAAATTGCAGTATTAACAATCTGAACAACGGAAGTTCTAATCTTGCAGTCTAAAATTGGCATCTATTGATCACATCTCATTTATATGTGCATCCTATAAACAATACCTTAGATATAGGTTATAACAAAAAACAGGGATGATGAAACCTGTTGCAATAATTCAGTGGGTTAGGGGTAATCGATTTACTGGCCCCTAAAATATGATTTTTCATTCACATGAATAATGTAATTAATGTCCAATTTCATGTCAAAGTAGTGGCGTCCATCCTTATCGCTCAGGGATGGTGTGATATTATTTCAACCGATGGGCTTGTGTCAGGATAAGCCTACCAACACTACTGACTGTTTACCCAGGAAATGTCGTGATATGACTGAAATACTGTAGAAAGCGGCGCAAAACACTATACATGTAGCACGTGATCTTAAGCAAAGAAATCATGTATGGCATATACAGTGAAATCGCCCATCTGATTGCGCAATGTAGGATAAAACAACTGAATAAATGTAAATGTAGATGTATATCACATCATTAATCACAAATTAACCGTTTGACAGAAATATGTTTACAAATTGAAAGGTATATAAAATCAATAAATGTAGGTGGTTTGCATTTCCGTATCCTAAGGGTAAAACAGAGTGTATTTAGATACACATTGCAAAAACAATATGTGTTCAAAACCAAAGTTTAGTTGTCTATGTGAGGCCAAATGGGTTACACATGTATAAGGAAACACATCTGTAGCAAATGACATTTTAAAACAATTGTGGCAACAGGTGCCTCAATGTTTTCAACTTTATTAAAAAACTATTCCTGTATTTATAAACATTTTCCTAATTCCTCCGATACCATTGCAAAGTGATCTGCAGAAGATTCTTACCACGTTGGCCCTGGTTAGAATGGACCTCTCTGTTACAGCTTCAAAGCTCACCAAAATTCTATGGAAAGCCACTATAAGTTATTTCGAATCTTAAATCTAAACTTAATTTTCTGATCTATTTGATATTTTATAGTTGAGGTTTAACAGTACAATTACTATCTGTAACGTAAATTAACATATGAGCCGTCCCGCGAGAAAACCAACGTTGTGACCTCAGCGTAAAGCATCGACCGACCAGCCTACTCATGCCGCGCAACTAACCCGGACAGACACTTCTCGTCTCCTGTGGATTTTCTGTTTCGGGAATCATTACTCTATATTTATATTATCCTGAGACGGAATGTGTCGACCCGGATTAGCCTGCGCACACCGCGCAGGCTGATCTGGGTCGATACATTACGCAGAGGCCATAATGTTGGTTCTCTCGTGGAACAGCTCATATGCCAATAAGGCTCTTTTCAAGTTACTTTATTTATAGATACGGATCGTAACATCAACATAGATGTCATTCAATGTCATTTTTTATAACTAATAGCATAATATTAAGAACAAGAGAAATCTGTGTGATTGAACCGCGTTCTACAAAAAACAAGCGTATAGTATTGTTTGACTTATGTACAAAATGATAACTTTGCACAGACATAGTATGTGATATAAGCATACTCGGTATGTCAGAGAATTCGTGCACGCTTCTTTAACGAAAGTAAGTAGCATTGTAGCATTGTACAACCAGATCAGATTGCGAGGATGCGAATGGTAATCTGGCTTTACACTGTAAGCAAACAGTGTGTGGTTTGATTTTCAGAAGCGGCGCTCAATGAGACATTCGTTGAGTGTGAGAGAGTGCATTCTACGTTTCGCTTTTTTGATTTTTAAAATTACTTTATTACATCCTTTTGTAACGTAATTGCTATAAACAAATGATGATCGCTTTTATCACATTTATATATAAAGGTGTATTTTGATGCATCAACAGCAGGCTACTTTACAAACAAAATCATAGTCACAAAAGGAGAAATTGCTCACCATGAGCTCATGAGCAATATATCATTGTGTCTACTCTTTAAAATAAAATATTCATGTTTGTATAGTGATTTTTCATATTTCCCGTTCATGTATTCTAATGTGTTTCAGACCATACTTGAGTGTCAGAGTGCATTCTAGGTCAAGCTATTCGGACTTTATTACTTGTATTCGACGCTATGAAAACGCTGATGCTGCAAACGAATGAGTCGTTCCACGAGAATACCAACAGTATGGACTCTGCGTAATGTATACAGTGAAATCGCCCATCATATTGCATAAAGTAGGATAAAAACAACTGAATAAAAGTAAATGAGCCGTCCCGCGAGAAAACCTACATTATGGTCTTTGCGTAATGTATCGACCCAGATCAGCCTGCGCAGTCCGCGTAGACTGATCCGGGCCGATACATTCCGTCTCATGGGGATAGAGATATAGAGTAATGATTCCTGAAACAGAAAATCCACAGTAGGTGAAAAGTGTCTGTCCTGGTTAGACTGCGCGACATGCTTAGGCTGATCCGGGTCAATACTTTACGCAGAGTCCACAATGTTGGTTTTCTCGCGGGACGGCTCATATCAATATTTCTGCGTAATGTATCGACCAGATCAGCCTGCTCTGTCCGCGCAGACTGATCCGGCCGACACATTCCGTCTAAGGGGGGATAGATAGAGTAGTGATTCATGAAACAGAAAATCAACAGGAGGCGAAAAGTGTCTATCCGGGTAAGCCTGTGCGGCATGCTAAGGCTGATCCGGGTCAATACTTTACGCAGAGTCCACAATGTTGGTTTTCTCGCGGGACGGCTCATATCAATATATCTGCGTAATGTATCGACCAGATCAGCCTGCGCTGTCCGCGCAGACTGATCCGGCCGACACATTCCGTCTAAGGGGGGGATAGATAGAGTAGTGATTCCTGAAACAGAAAATCCACAGGAGGCGAAAAGTGTCTATCCGGGTAAGCCTGTGCGGCATGCTTAGTCTGATCCGGGTCAATACTTTACGCAGAGTCCACAATGTTGGTTTATTCGTAGAACGGCTCATATGACGATCTCCGTCACGCAACGCCGTATGCTGAAAACATTAATTACAACACTTGCATTACATATCCCGCGTCGTCATGCGAATTATGCGTTCATAATGTTCTAAATGACTTCAACTCTAGCCATAATTTAACTTTCATTATAAGATTTTTTACATTTTAAGCGGCTTCCAAAGACATCTGCTACAGCTTTGTTGTGTGTGAGAAAGGGTAAAACGGACGATGAAGGTAACGACCATGATGCTGTAGAAATACAAACGCCTTCGTGAGAAAGTGTTAGTCAGTAATATGTGAACAATAAATTTCATTCCAAATGTGAATAACTGTCAAACTCAGCGTGTTTTTTACAACTGCAGTTTTGTCATATTTAAACGTTACAATTGTTCGTCGTCCATATAAACCCTTCTCACAATTAGCAAATCTACAGCAGACCATTTTAAAATCATCTGAACAAAAACATGGAAAATCTCTATAACTGAAAGTATAATTATAGAAAAGGAAAGTTGAAAACATTGTGGCAAAAGGAGACATTGATCGTTTGAGCAATTTCTCCTTTTGTAACAATGTTTTCAAAATTCATCTTCTGCAGAGTCTACACGTGAGCAAGCGTAAACTATGATATGGTCTGTATTAAAACCTGGTTCAGCGTACGGACTTTGATTATAGTGTTTGAAAAGGGGAAAAAAACAATCCTCATAACGAAACGTTTCTCTGTTTCGACAATGTCTTCAACTCTGCATTAAAACCATACTTCCCTTCCGTAGATATTACATTTACATTGTATTCTTTAGATATTCCAAAATCGTATGAGTTATCAAACATCATAGTAAACGGTCAATCTCTTGTACACGCACATTTTACGGAAATATTGTGGAAAAACATTCACATAATTATAGTTGAATCCGAACATACGTACTTAAAATATGAAATATTTAATGCCAAAAAAAACAAATATATCTTTCAAACTTGTAACCTTGTAACGCATCGGTCGTGTAGTGGTAGATGATCGTGCGGGAATGCATAGGTTCGATCCGCGACCGTGTCATACCAAAGATTTTAACAAATGGTATTAATTGCTGCCCTCCTTGGTGCTCAGGGTTCCGGGATTAGCACAACGACTGACTGGCTGGTGTCAGGATAAATGGACTGGTACCCAGGACATTACATGATATAACTCATGCTTTTAAAAGAGGCGAACAACACCAAACAAACAATCAATTGAACTTGGGTAGATGACCCGACAATCAGTCAGATGAACATATAAGCGGTGTTCCAGGAAAACCAACCTTAGTGATCTTTTTATAGGTGTCAAAAATACCTACCTGCGGTGTGAAATCATATGGAAACCCTTTCAGATATTTGGCAGATAAGGACAGTAGTATTCCTGTAACGTTTAGATTTATATTGGTGGAGTTTTATATGAGAATATGTCATTTAAATTAGAGTGTACATCACACATGAGTAAAGGTGTTTAAAGGAAAATGGGAACCATGTTTGGATTCCGGAGAAGCGAGGAACAATAAACGCTTTCTTTTGGACGGCAGTTACATTACTGACAACCATTTCCGTAATATTAGAACCAACAGCTGTTAGTTATGACCAGATTAGTGTATCCCTTTCCCTAGTACTACAAACCTTCAGTAAACGACTTTGAACGCATCTATGCAAAATATTAACCTTCCCTACAAATGAAAGTATATATGTTTCAGAAAGTGTCTATACCTTTGAAAGGTTAAGACACCATATGCCTAGACGCGACTCATATTTATTTAGGGTGATAGGAGTTCGGTGCATGTCAATCGTTCAATTATATAGTGGCTTAATTGTTATTGATTTGTTTATTTAATTTGTTTAGAAAATACATGCACTATAAACATAACTGAGGTTTGAATAATGCCCATGGCAAACACGACGATCCACCTTAACGCTGTACATGTAATAACAGTTTGAGAGAAGTCTGCTTTGAAGACATTAGAGGAATGTAATATTATATCTGGAAAAAATAATTGCAAGTATTAGTTTTTATACAGAGTTGAAAACGTGGTGGTGTAAATGAGAAATTGCTTAATGCTTACTTATCTCACACTGTTTCCAAAAGTTGATCTCTACAGTTGCACCAAAAAGTCGTCTTATTTAAGAAAAGGGTTATGTTATGACATAACATGTTGTAAAGATGTAAGTTTGTGACATGAAAATTGTTATGTGGCAATTAAAACATATATGCGCTATTTCCTCGTGCATATATATATGCGCGTTCAAACATTCTTTCATATCTAAGTATTTAACATTTTCCAACACACAGATGCATATTGGGACGCACCAGCAGCAGACTACTTTTGAAAATATTTCAGCTTAGAAGAAATTGCTAAAATTGTCACAATGTTTTCCTCCAGCATTTTTGGAACAAAACGATTCTTAAACTATATTATCCGGTTAACGGTTAGGAAACAATAAAACTGTATAAACACATAGCCAGAATGAGTGGAAAATGGGCAAATACATAGACAGAATGAGTGGAAAATGGGCAAATACATAGCCAGAATGAGTGGAAAATGGGCAAATACTTAGCCAGAATGAGTGGGAAATGGGCAAATACATAGCCAGAATGAGTAGAAAATGGGCAAATACATAGCCAGAATGAGTGGAAAATGGGCAAATACATAGCCAGAATGAGTGGGAAATGGGCAAATACATAGCCGGAATGAGTGGAAAATGGGCAAATACGTAGCCAGAATGAGTGGAAAATGGGCAAATACATAGCCAAAATGAGTGGAAAATGGGCAAATACATAGCCAGAATGAGTGGGAAATGGGCAAATACATAGCCAGAATGAGTGGGAAATGGGCAAATACATAGCCAGAATGAGTGGGAAATGGGCAAATACATAACCAGAATGAGTGGGAAATGGGTAAATACGTAGACAGAATGAGAGTCTCTTTGTGTGGAAAATGGGAAAATACATAGCCAGATGAGAGGAAAATTAGCAAATACGTAGACAGAATGAGAGTCTCCTTGAGTGGAAAATGGGAAAACTTAGATTCAAGCCAAATGACAGATTAACAGGATGGGCTTCTAGTTGGATTGAACGCTTCTCGCGCTCTAACAAAGAGTAAATGAAGCCCAAGTTTTAAATGAGTTTCTAACTAACAAAACTGCATTTTGATATTATAATTTCGTTTCTAAGACCCCCTACACTTGACACAAAACCCGGAGTACTGCTCATATATAAATAAATTGCAAAGTTGGTTGACAGAGGTGCAATGGAAGAGCGTCGACCTATCGTACCAAAGGCTCCCGGGTTAAAATGGGATGAGTGGGTTCTATAGTTTGGGATCTTTCCACAGAAATGGCCTGAGTGTTGGTAAAGTATCCACTAAGATGTCATCGTGGCTAGTTCATATAAGCCGACGCTTGTTTCGCTATCGATGTAAAATAAACTTGCATCGTTAAAAGAAAATTGCCATGTTAAAAGTATAATGGGACAATTAAATGACAGTGGACTCATGAATACATCATTTGGGCCATTGAAATCGAATACACATGTGGACCATTGAAATCGAATACACATATATAAGGTACCTTCGTGAATAGTCAGTTAATCATGAGCCAGTTTCCATATGCCACAACGTTTTTCAACTTTTTTATAATTAAACTCCCATTTATGGAAATTTTACGTCGTCTGCTGCATATGTGTTGTTTGTGGGTAAGGGTTAAGCCTAGTCTCGCCATATACACTCGTGAATGTACCATGTCTCACCTATTTTTGATTACAGTGGATCAAATGGTGTATTCACCTGTACGCGGTCACTTAATTTCGTAATACTCACTCTTACGAATTAATGTATTGTGTAGAAACATGAAATTTGTATAAGGCCGTCGTTCAAGACGTATGTTTATTACAAAAATTAGGAGCATATCATGTCAAATAACAACGTACACGAACTTTAGTCGACTGATCATTTTTCAAATTATTTAGAACAAAACGTCAAGAAAAAGAACAATAGTAAATCGTCTTGACCTAGAATGTTAACTAAGCGTCCGTATTATATTTCTTCAGACTATTTCTATTAAAAGGCTAACTCAATAAAATTACCTTATATGAAAACCGATAGTATGCATAGTCCATTCCCACATAGGACACGACTCATAAAAACATAGAATATCTCTACAAATGAAAGTATAATTATTGAAAATAGTTACAAATATTGTTGCAAAAGGAGAAATTACTCATCGTGATATATCTAAATGTATGTTTGGAAAATGAAATATTGGTCGATTTGAATATTTGTACATTTCTGTCGATGTTTTCAAAAGACGTATGCTGCTAATGCTGTTAAACTTCATCCCCCATCAAGGAAATAACTTTATAAAAGTAAATTTGCTCATCATAAACTGAGCGGCGCTCTGCGAAAACCAATGTAGAACCAGAACAGTCAGCGATTCCGCGCAGTTTGATCTTGCTCTACAGTGTTCGCCAATGACCCATAAATTGTAAAACCATTTTGATATCTTAGGACGTATGCACACGTGTATTAATTACATTAACCCTTTCGCACATACAAACAATCTGCAGCAGCCGACTTCCAAAACATATAGGCAAGGACATGAAAATCTCCATAAATTAGTGTTTAATTATTAAAAAGATTTGAAAACTTGTGGCCAAAGGAGAAATTGCTCATTTCACCTTGGCCATAATGTTCTCAAAAGTCGTCTGCTGCTATTGCGTCAAAATGCGTCTGCAGAATTGAAAATGGTTAAGGATCGTTTTCCTGGAGCAACGGTCAGCTATACTTTATGTACTTTGATAACAGATATGAAAGATTTCATGGCCCAATAATCCACAATATTAAACTCTTTCTAATAGAGATGACATTTTTATGACTCTACATAAGGCGTGTTTTGACAAAAGTGTTGGAAAAGTAGAAATTGCTCTTTAACTCCATACCAAATATATCACAGATTGCTTTTCAATTATGTTGAAGCCAGATATTTGTTTGTTTTTAATTCTGTACCAAAGTAAACAGCATAAATTGCTTTTCATTTAGGTATCAAATGTATTAAAAGCAGATGTTGCTTTTCACTTCTCTATCAAATATGTTATTCTAATGTTCCAGATTTGTAAATGTTATCATTTAATAGTACTTTTCAAAGAATCTACTCTGACATACCAAATCAGGTTAATACTATATTTATGTTAATAAAAACAATTAAAAGGTTATATGTTAAATGCATAACATAACCATAACAGAGAATAATGTTTTCTGTTGTCGAAGAATAATTACAACTTATGATGAATGTAAATAGCATATATACTTAATGCGGTATCTAAAGATTTGATATGAAAACACAGTGATAAAAAGATGAAAAAAACTACAAATTTATCAGTATGATTCTAATACAAAGTTAAAACACACCGTGGCGATGTTTTTCGGAAAATGCTCGTTTTGAGCAAGTTTCTCTTATACCACATTGTTTTTTAAAAATTCGCTAGCGGAACAATCGTCAAATATCGTTTAAATAAGGGACAAGATTAACCCTTTCCCTCATACGACAATTCTGCAGCAGACGACTTTGAACATATTTTGTCAAAAAATGGTAAATCTCTATAATTTAATGGATAACCTATGACTAAAACTGGAAAACATTGTGTCAAAAGGAGAAATTGCCCATTTTGAGCAATTTCTTCTTTTGTCACTATGTTTTCAAAACGCCGTCTGCTGCAGAGGCGTCAGTAAGCGTCTATATGGGGGAGAAGATTAAGTGGTGCTCGTGTTGTTATGAATGTTATAATTATGACACACGAAGAACAGATTTATTTTGGTCTCACAAATAGACATCAAGATAACAGGACGTAGAATTAAGACAATGTGAAGAGAAAATGACAGAACCCGAAAATGATAGCATGACAAAACAGTCCCTTTGCCTGAAACATGGTTGATTGTATTTTTTTTATTATTATTATTATCATTATCATTATCATTATATCTCACAACAATATTATTATTATTATTATTAATATTGTTATTAGTAATATTATTATTATTTATTTATTTATTTATTTATTACTTTTAATTCCTCCTACTGGTGATCAATAAATAAACATTCAAAGTTTTGCTATATTAACAATAAACAATATGAAAGAAAAGGATAGTGCTGGGGCTATATTTACACATGTTATTATATATAAAAATACGCCGTTATTGCGCATATTTTATCATTTCTGAACACAGAACTTATATAAGATTTTTAAGACAGCTGTATGCATAAGTTAAACATCGTTTGCAAAGTAGAGCTTTGTTTTCTGCATCAATGTTCGTATCAGGTTCCGATCCCAGGACTTTCAACATGAATATATCCGGGGTGTCGGAGCCTAATTCGTCTGCGAGTTCGGTGTGAATGTTTAGTCTTATATCCTGTAAGAGCAGTGATCTCGGAAGCAAATATTAATAATAATATTGTTGTGAGAAATTGATCAATTGCTATTTTGAGTATCTTTGACCTTCCAAAAAATGTTTCAAAAGTCGGTTTTCTTTGCAACATCGACTAAAATCGTCGCTATCAGGGGAAAAGGAAAAGGTCAGTTGTGCACATACGGGCCGTTATATGTTGTTCTTTTCGTTGTTATTCATTCATTAATTGTAAATATTTTAACGGACTTATTAAAACGAGCCAGCCCATATACAAGTTGGCATAGCTGTAACGTTCAGATGACCGTGTTTATCGGCTCGGTCTTGTACGAATTTACAAACTTCCTCAGAAGCTTCCAACAACCTCGTGAAAGTTATACGTAAACGCTGTATATCATGATCAGACTCTGAGGATGTACATGCTGATCTGGATGTAAACTGTTTACAATTTCCAAATTGTACATTTTTTCATGGAAGGACTGAGCTTTATTTTGATTTTATTAAGCTTTGCACGTTTTATCCGAGACGTGATGCGACGAATGTGTAACCTTTAAAACATTGTGTGAATAGGGCCCATAAGAAATCGCTAGCTATAACGCTTTTAAAAAATCACAATTCCCACATAAAGGTTTAACCCTTTCAGCGCCGAATTGTTTAAAGTAGACTCTTTCATGTTCAAACTCGGACGACTCTGTTTTTATGTTATATGATTTTTGGAAATTTTGTATAACTCACATACAAACAATGCAGATTTCAGGTGAGACAGCTCGTTATGAGCTGACTTACCTGAATCTGCATTGTTTGCAAAATGCTCAATATTGCCTTTGGCGCTGAAAGAGTTAAAGAAGACAACAACATCTAGAGTGTTGCAAAGAACACGTGTTGGCACATGCAGGAGGATACGTCAGATAAACAAGTACCATTGTTGTCAAGCTTGACGGACCTAGTGTCGTATACTAAAAGAAAAAGACGTGATCCAGGCGGATGGCATAAACATAGCATATCAAATCAAGTAGTTAATTAATTACCCCTTTCCCACATACAGCAAATCTGCAGCAGACGACTTTGAAAACCTATTTTACAGAAACGTGAAAAATCTCTGTAAATGAGTGTTTAATTATTAAATAAAGTTGAAAACATTGTGTCCAAAGGAGAAATTGCTCATCATGAGCAATTCTATCTTTGGCCACAATGTTTTCAAAAGTCGTCTGCTGCTATTGCGTCAAAATGTGTCTGCAGGTGGGAAAGGTTTAATGAAAATGTTCCGTGTAGTTAAATGTACTTACCAAAGTTGTATCCAAGGTAACGCATGACAGAAAAACAGTTATTATTATTTTTAAAATATCCATCGTAAGTCCGTATGTCACAGAATTTAAAAAAAGGTTTTTATTATAATAAATCCATGGTTACTAATACGTGAAATGTCTTAGATGTTTAATCACTGATACAAGCATGCACTGTCAACTTTAAGATCTGTGTTTCATTTATTCACCTTTTCTTTTTTAATATTAACAAAATTTATTTACTGACCAATTTAAACCAATAAGTTGAAATAATTCATTTTAAAATTCCATATGTCCAAAAATAGATGTTCTTTAGTTAGCAGGACGCCTTAATTTTCATTATTTCTCTATTTTCATTGACAAAAATATGCACCGTCTAAATATTATGAAATATTTACTACACGAAATACGTTTTGGTCAAACTTCGAAATGATACCGGAAACAGCTGATTTCCTTAGTAACCGAAGTACGACTGAGAATCAACGTTACGCAGGCGTCCCACACAAGCAAATGAAAGTGGTGAAAGTATCGAGCTAGTTAAAGACGGTAATCAATCATATGTGTGACAGGTCCGTACTTCATGTAGATTTCACGCGATTGTGTCACGCACTTCAACAAGATGTACGCGTACCTACACTTTCCAACTACATCATTCTTTTCCAGCAAGTTTTATTAGATATGTTTACAAACTTTGGAATGTCTTGTTGAAATACTTAAATCAGGTTTAAAATAAAGATTGTACTGTGTTCACGGTGCCTTTGAACGCGCATTTATTTCAGATGTTAGACCGTTTTCGGGGGCACATCTTTGCGAAGTGTCTCTTCATTAATATGTATGTATGTATGAATAAGCTATTACTATTAATACCGCAGTTATACATGCATGACATATTTATCATAACGTTTATTCTAACATCTTAATAATGATGATATGTATTTATTAATCAAAGCAAATTATATATTATACGCAAATACTTAAATAGAAAAAGAGTAACACTCCTGTTTCAAAACTTAATCAGAGAATTTTCATTTCACAAAAAAAAGTGGAGTTTAAAGTATTTCGGACCAAGCGATTAGGGGTCTTATAACATGGCCTTTACTGGTTCACAAAAAGGGACGTGGGTGAAGTGGTCGAGCGTGCGACTTGGATGCGTGTTCGATCCCCGACCGGGTCATACCAAAGACATAAGGAATGGTAGTAATTGCTTTCCCTCTATGGCGCTGAGGATTGTGAGGTTTGCATTACGACTGCCTCGCTAGTCTCGGGATAAATGTACCAATGGTACTGGTAGATTACAAACGGTAACTATGTGATGTAACTGAATATAACATGTTGAGAGCGACTTATAACAACATGCAAACACCCGGATGTGGTTATTACATCCTTTTGGTATAGTTCTCAACTGTAGGAATCCGCCGTGATCAAGTGGTTAGCGTAGGGGGATTTGAAACCGGACGTCCCGAGTTTCTAGCCTAGTACTAATTTGTTTATCCAGGAATCATGAATCAGTGAACTGTCGCCGTGAAATAGCGGCGTAAATTCCCAATAAAACAAAAAACAAACACATTTAGTCAACAGTAAACATTTATTCAGTATTCGGAGTGCCCTGACACAAAGTTTGCTCACCAACTTTTTGGTTCCGCTAGTACGTGTCCGAGTTTTTGGACGAGGGTTGGTGTGGTCCGCGGGAAAACCAACATTGTGGACTCTGAGTAAAGTATCGACCCGGAACAGCCTAAGCATGACGCGCAGGCCTACCTGGACTCCTGTGGATTTTCTGTTTCAGGAATCACTACATCTATCCCCCTATCACGTAATGTGTCGGCCGGATCAGTCTGCGCGGACAGCGCAGGCTGATCTGGTCGATACATTACGCAGATGTCTATCGCCGCAGCCTCCTGTGGATTTTCTGTTTCAGGAATCATTACTCTATACCTTTATCCCCCTGAGACGGAATGTTTCGGCCCGGAATAGCCTGTGCGGCATGGGCAGTTTAATCTGGGTCGATACTTAACGCAGAGTCCACAATGTTGGCGTTGCTCGTAGGACGGCTCATTTATGTTTAATTGACAAGTACATCAAGAACGCCATGAGTGTGAATCGAAACCAGAACGGTTCATATCACCCATTCTAATTATCTCGGTTACGACGGGTCCTGACGATACAAAACAGTACTAATTTGGGTTTGAGCATTAACCTGATAAATTATGGTCGTCTGATATTAACTCTTTCAGCGCCGAATTGTTTAAAGTAGACTCTTCCATGTTCAAAATCAGGCATCTCCATTTCTGATGTAATAAAAGTTTGGACTATTTTGATAACTAAAAGGCAAACAATGCTGATTTCAGGTGAGACAGCTCGTTACGAGCTGACTCACCTGAATCAGTATTGTTTGCAAAAACCTTAATATATTGCCTTTGGCGATGAAACAGTTAAGACATTAAATATAATAAATAGACAAAAAAACATTATCTGAATGTCGAGTTAAACCTTTACCTTTACCGACAATTCTGCAGCAGACGACTTTGAACATATTTTGTCAAAAATAGAAAATCTCTATAATTGAATGGATAACCTATGACTAAAATTGGAAAACATTGTGGCATAAGGAGAAATTGCTCGTTTTGAGCAATTTCTTCTTTTGTCACTATGTTTTCAAAAAGCCGTCTGCTGCAGAGGTGTCACAAAGCGTCTATATGAGGGAAAGGGTAAAGACATTGTGGTAAAGGGAGAAATGTCGCGTTTTTAAAAGTTGACAGGCAAGAAAAATCGTTGTACAGGAAAACAAAGATCAGTGTAATTGTGACCAGAATAGATCCATATCAATGTGCACATTTCATCTCAATTCGCTTTAACATAACATTGTTCTCCCAGCGATTCGGGTTATTGTTACGACCCGCGTATTTAAAGGGTCCTGGGAGTGAAACTTAGTGAGCTGAATACTAGTTTTTCGTATCTGAATCTCATCAAACAGGGTTTATTCACAGGATAGCATCGGTTGTATCTGAAACTTAGAAAACAGGGTTTATTAACAGTATAGCCTCTGTCGTATCTGAATCTTAACAAACAGGCTTTATTCACAGGATAGCTTCAGTCGATATTAGTTTTTTATTAAAAACATTAAACAATCTAAATTTGAATATAAATAATGTGATAAATCGTAGACATTATGTTATGATGAAACAGACTATGATTGACTTTTCATGAATTCATTTGTAAAAAGAAATGATAGTGCTTCGTAAGCCTTTGAAGGCTGGCTATTATATATTATTGAATTGTATTGTAGAGGGTTGTATGTATAGGTTGCACTTTAAATAATTAAATATCTATCTATCTATTAGCAAACAGGGTATATTAACAGGATAGCCTCGGTATCTGAAACTAAGCAAACAGGGTTTATTCACAGGGTAGCTTCGGCCTTTTCTTAATATTAGCTAACAAAACTTATTTACAGGATAGCCTCGGTCGTATCTGATCTTAGCAAACAGGGTTTATTCCACGGATAACCTCGGTCATTTCTGAGTGTTAATCTACAGTCACACCGAAGCCGGACCCAACAAGGAGCACCCCGGATCGAGAAATATCTTGCTCAGGGATGATCCCGAGGGAAATTGAGTCGGAAAACATCGTCACCACGGACCAGCCCGGACCAAACACGGCACCAAAACACATGAACACGGATGAACACGGAGCCAACGCGGAGCCAACACGGATCTGACTCCGGTACCACCACGGCAGCGCCACAGACCGTCCCGGACCATCCTGGACCAGATACGGCCTGTCCCGGACCAAAAACAGAACGCCCCGGATCCAACACGACATGCCGGATCGCCCAGGATCAACACGGTGCCACTACGGATCTTCCCGGAGCCAACACGGTCGCTACACGGGCCGTC
Organism: Serripes groenlandicus; assembly: GCA_031761405.1. Lineage (NCBI taxonomy): Eukaryota > Metazoa > Mollusca > Bivalvia > Cardiida > Cardiidae > Serripes > Serripes groenlandicus. The sequence continues at coordinate 120,113,730 of JASEVX010000001.1, read as the reverse complement.
CCGGACTACCCCGGATTAAAAATCCTCCCGAACGGTCCGTATGACCACGCCAATGTTAAACAGATTAAAATTCCCGGGGTGGTGTCCCGGACCATGCAGAATCATCCCGGACTATCCAGGATAAGCCCGAACCCAACGCGGATCCAACACGGATCTGACCACGGATCGGCCAATTTTCAGTCCGGGACGCTCCGGGACAGTCCGGGAGGTCGCTCGGACTGGGGCTTTAACGAAAATATATAATTCTAAGGATAGTCTGGGTGTTTTCTGCTCGCATTTATGCAATAAGACTCATTTTTCCCTGACCTGGTTAATTATTTTTTGAATATATTTTGAACTCATGCATATTTGAAATAAATTACAAGTTATGTGTTAATAGAATACCTAGTCCCGTCCACCTGTATTTTTATTTTGTTTTTTTTTAGTCACCTTCGTTTGTAAACAATTCTCATAGTTAATGTTATTGACTAAATTCTGGTAACTCACGTACAACTGGTTGTCGTTGAAAAGTTACTATCGCCAATCAATTTACAGTGTACACACATGAATTACTGAAATGTACATCGCATTATGTGTATTTTGACATCTTGCTGTCATCCATAATGCCAACTTTTACAAATGAAACTGTCATTATGTGTTTGCATGTAATTTGTAAAGAGGTGCTTACTTCCTTAATATAAACATACACGAGCCGGTTCATCAGAAAATGCACAGGCTGGCTTTTGGCGAACAGTGTAAATCAAGCTATGTGTGTGCATATTACCAGAGGATTAGATAAGAGGGATTGAACAGGTCTTTTCCCCACAATATTTCCCGTATTACTCAACCAAATCATATGGTGTGGGTACTCAAAAGAATCGTCTCACTGAGACGATTCTTTTGAGTACCCACAACATAGGGTTTGAATGTCAAATAAGAATTGTAAAACATGAAATATGCCCGTTATCTAGACCTCTATATAACCATTCATATATTACTAACAATAGCTTATGAGAAGATTCCGCCAACGTGTGTGGATGCATATAGCACTGAGTAGTTTGAGACGGTGATCTGAACTACACTGTTCAAAAATGTCAGCATGTTCCTTTTCCCACGGACAGTTTCATTGATGATTCCGGTAACTCGGAATGGGCATTATAACATGTGCCAAGGAAAGAGCTTCCTAAATAAGCTTAATGCTTTCTGCTCAATCCTGTTTATATTTATATTTGATATGAAATTATATGAAATTATTATAAAATGTACATACATATAACAACTTGCGAATCCAAGTCGTGTGTTGGTTGACCGTTGAACACAATAAGATTACAGTTAATCTCAACCAATAAGTGTGACCGCTGGCCGCGTTTCAAAGGGGACCGCTGATCAAGGCAGCATAATTGGTTGGTAGAGATTTAAAGTGACCGTTTAACGCCGGTGACCGCTGATCGCATGTGACCGCTCACACGAGTTTGACTGTATATATTATAATATAAATAAAATATTGTTTAAACCAAAAGGTTCCTTCAGTGAATGCTCAGACAAGCCAGTGCATACGTACAGTATCGCCAGGGGCGTTTCACTGTCCGCCTACGTGTAATGATGTCCTTATATGTAACTTAATAACAACAACTGTAAGTGTAGATCAATTCGTGCCGCGAATGTTCTGTTGGTAGCGACGAGGTCTCTTAATCCAGGCGTCGTGAATTCGAATCCCGACTCGACCATTCATTGTTTCCGACAAAGAGCTGAATGTCTATGTGGGAATGTAACCAGTTTACAAGAACGAATGTTTACTGGTGTACTGGTGAGAGAGATCTATACACGTGTATGGTGAAATGACAGCGAAATGATATTAATGAAATATCGTTGACAAACGGCGTCAAACTCCAATCAACCATTCACGTTAATTTTGTTTTAATTTATTTCAACGAAACGGAGATATATTATGACGCAGCTAGGTTTTACATATCAGCCGCGTCTGGCGAGATTGAGGACTTATGGACGAACGATTTACTTTTTCAAAAGTCTGTTTGGTTTTTTTATTTGGGATTTACGCCGTTTTCAACATTATTTCAGCTATATTACGGCGACAGTTCACTTTTTTATGATCACTGAGTAAACAAACTAGTACTATGCAAGGTCATGTACCTTGTCCAACCCGCCGCGACTGGGTCTCGAATCCGGGACGCCCGGTGTCAAATCTCCAACCCCAACCACTTAGCAACGGCGGATTTCAAACTTACATTGGCGTATACTTAGTTGTCCTATAGCATTTGTGTTTATGTTGTCAGAAGTTACGCTTAGGTCTATAAAACATCATAGTTGGAGAGTAAAGACCGTGGTGAGACTGTGCATTATACTGTACTCAGATACAATTATATCCCAAATCGCCAGACATTGTGTACGTGTATTAATTGGAATACACACCGTAAAAAGAGAAATGTATACGCTGTAACCAGTATAGAAAAAAGACCAGCAACCGTGCTCCCAACATAGACTCTGATCAGCTTTTAAAATAAAAATGTGCTATCTTGACTGGGAAAGCGTATTCACAAAAGGCATGGTGAAAAGTCATTATTAGAACGAGCGCTAACAAATAAAAGCAGAAACATTCGCTTGGAGTTAGAGCGAAACAATCAACTCGGAGCTAAGGGAAAAATATTTTCAACTATATACATCCTTTTATAATTTATATCTTCAGTCTAATCTGATATACAATTATCGTATATCGACGATAATAAGTCATAGGCGAAACGACTCCATCAAAATGAAAGTACTTGCCGAACTAACGTCTCAGTTTGATTGATACCTTGTGGTTTTGTGTAATAGTTTGGTAGCGCACGGTTTGTAACAGATGTTCAAAAAGCTGTAATTTGATTGGTGGATTGGCAACCGTTCACCTAAGCATGCCGCGCAGGCTAATCCGAAAAGACACTTTTCGCCTCCTGTGGTTGTTCTGTTTCAGGAGTCTTTACTGTATACCTCTATCCACCTGAGACGGAATGTGTCGGCCCGAATTAGCCTGCGCATACTGATCTGGTTCGACACATATTAGTTTTCTCGCCTGACGGCTCTAATTGAACGATTACTTGATTGAGTTTGGTTTTACGCCGTTTTCAACAATGTTTCAGTCTTTTCAAGGCGGCCAGTTCAACTACATATGCGTGCCCTGGCTTTCTCAGACAGGTACAAAACAATAGAATATTCCAAACAGCTTTCCTCTTAGAATGTTTAGCCCGTTGGTGGATGATGAATGCCGCATTGAGTTTTGTCAAATGATGGAAAGAATGCTGGTTGAGCAGGGGTTCGCACTCAAAACCTCTAGATTGACAGCACGCGTCGCTACCGACTGTGCTACAGGGGATCGGCTCTAATATACGAAGTTTCCAAATTACAAACCCAGTAGTGTTAAATATTTGACATTTCGACAATCCGACATGAGCGATGTATTAACTCTTTCCCTCATATATACGCTTTCTGACGCATCTGCAGTAGACGGCTTTTTGAAAACATTGAAGAAATTGCTCAAGACGAGTAATTTCTACTTTTGCCACAATGTTTTCCACTTTTAGTCATAGGTTATCCATTCAATTATAGAGATTTTCCAATTTTTGACAAAACATGTTCAAAGTCGTCTGCTGCAGAATTGTCGTATGAGGGAAAGGGTTAACCTTTAACCCCATGTACCAGACCTAAAACAACTCTATAGTATGCCGCAACTACATTAAACCTCATTTTAGAACGATGTAGACGAAGATCAGTCTACACATCAGTGTAGTCTAATCTTCTCCTACATCGTTCTCTACAAATTATGCAATATTTTACAAAAACTACTTCATTAATTTGTAAGTCCGTTTTAAAAAAGCACCGGTGATGAGATTATGATTGATTAGTGTTTTATGCCGCGTTCAACATTTGTTCAGTTATATTAAGTCGTTTCCTGGGTAGGCTACCAGTACTACTTGTCCACTTATCCTGACACCAGCCAGTCAGTCGTTTTCTAACCCCGACACCATGAATGCCAAGGAGGGCAGCCATTACTACCACTGTTAAAGTCTTTGGTATGACCCGGTTAGGGATCAAATATGCGACCTCCCGCACCCGAGGCGGACGCTCTATCACTACACGACCGAGGCGGTAGTTTCGATGAGATCGCAGAAATTCATCGCGATAAGGGTAAACACTCTGCCATGATGAAGGTGTAGCGAGCTTAATAGACTTCTGTTTGACTTTCAGAATGGGTCAGTTCTTCTAACAGTAACTTCCCTTGATCAAACGTTTGGTGTCGCATGATTCTACACACACCCGCTATATCCTGCCATAACTAATAATCTAAAGTGGTGCATGACAATTTAGCGAACATCTATGCAAGACCAGGGTCATTCGTCCATTAAAGTCCAATGAGTACATCGGATTGCTAATATACAATGTGCGACGTAGCCGAGGTTAGAAAATAAGCCAATACAATACAATAGCCACAAGAGTACCAGTATAGCTTCACTACCACTTTCTGATCAGATGAGCTAAAACATATTGGCACAAATATGGAAAATCTCCATTAATGAACATATGAGAAGATAACATGTTGGCAAATAGAGAAAATCAGCATCATGACCGGTTTAATATATTTTGCCATAATATTTAAAAAAAATAGCTGCTGGTGCTTAAAGGAAGAGGCTTACAGAAAATGCAATTTTAGATACTTTAAACTCTCGTACGATTTAGTTAACAGAAACAACACGTTAATCGTTTCCTGGAACAGACTTCGGGTGCCTCTTCGATAGACAACTTCTGAAAATGTTGTTGCAAACGGAGAAATTGCTAAGAATCAGGATTGTGTACTAATATATTGTCCCACAATGTTTATAACTCAATCTTTATACGAACAGTACGCTTCCAATTTTAAGATATGAATACAGTTTGGCAAAATTAGTGTTTGCTCATCATGAGCAAGTTCTCCTTATGCCATATGTATATTATAGCGCCGGGTCCATCTTCTGACAGAACTATATACAAATGTAGACCTACTGATATTCCGCCCATGCATATTCAGCAAACGGTCACAAGTTTACCCAATTTCACTGTAAATGACCCCTGTCTAGCGAAATTTGGTCTTGTTGCATCCTCATGTGTACTGTGAAGACTCAGGTGAGCTTATGCATCCGTACAGTCCCACCAGAGTCAATACTGTCCGTCTATTTAAAGAAAAAATCTTCTTGTATAACACCCATTCATCTCTACGTGACACCTAAACAGAGACACCTAAAAGACCATTTCGCAGGACGTGGTTTAAATGTAAATGCACCATTGTTTTATATGGAAAGTGGGTCTTGTACCGTTTGCGTTCGGTGAAAACTCAAGTAAGCCTCTTAACACTCAGTCCCATCATAGGCTTCACCGTCCACCTACTTGTACAAAATATCTTCAGACGCATCTTCTGACAAAATTCTACAAGAGTAGCTTTGTTTGAATTACGTTCGTGCACATTTAAGCGATATCAAAACGGAGACGCCATTAATCATTTACCAAACACAACACTCCATTTGACGACATTTAAAACAGCCAGACAAAGATATCGGAAATATCTACAAATGAAAGTATTATTATTGAATCATAATTAAAAACGTTGTGGCAAAAGGAGAAATTGCTCTTTATGAGCAATTTCTTCTTTTGCCACAATGTTTTCAGGTATCGTAAATGCGTCAAAACAAGTCTACAAATGGAAAAGGGACGAGCCCATTTTGCTGGACGCGACTGAGGTGTCTGTGATAAAATTGGGGTATTCAGAATGATTAGTGACTGTGGGGTCCAGGTGCTTGAAGAGGTCAACGATGATGCTTTCTGTCAGTCTTCTCGTGCGCACTTCATGTCGGTCTATTATTCATCATAAATTTGAAATTTAAATTCAAACCGCCTGTACTCGAAACAATGGTGGTTATTGAGTCTATAGTTAACTGCAATAACATGTTTTCGTTAACATCTTCCTCCACATGCAGTCACATGTTATGGCAGACGACTTTTGGAAATATCGTGACAGAAGGACAAATGGCTCATAATTAGCTATTTCTTCTTTTGCCACCATGTTTATAATTATAGACTTATATGATTATCAATCCATGTTTATAGATATTCCATAGTTTGTCCTAGAAGTTTTAACAATGTGCTGCTGCAAATGTATGTTAGATTGGGATGAGGTATATCGCAGTAGGTTTGATGCGCCTCCATGAAAGTTGACCTTCCTCCTTGTAAAGTCAAAATTAAGCGAACAACACATCGTTGATTCCGTTTAATTAATGTTGTAGAGCTGGATACGGCAACATATGTTTACTGGGTCAGTTTAACAGGTACAATAAAGACACACTGTAAAACACATGGCTTAGACATCACTGCGCAATACATAATTGAGCCGTTCCAAGAGAAAACCAACATCTGCGTAAAGTATCGACCCGGATCAGCCTAAGCATGCCTCGCAGGCTTACTCGGACAGACACTTTTCGCCTACTGTGGATTTTTATTTCAGGAATTATTACTCTATACCTCTATCTCCCTGAGACGGAATATGTCGGCCTGGATTAGCCTGCAGGGGTTGCGCAGGGTGATTTGGGTCGATACATTACGCAGAGTCGATAATGTTGGTTTTTCTCGTACAACGGCCCATATATAGATACATGTCGATGCTAGATTGTGATAGGACGGAGTATAGGCTGATCTTAACCTATACTGTTCAGAAATGTCAATTTTCCCATGGAGAAATTTATAATAACATTCACAAAGAATTTCCATACGTGTGCCCAGCTGTTTTCATTTGATTTGAATCTTCTGCTGCAGACTTGAAGTTTTCGAACTACCGACAGTTACACAAGATTTCACCAAAAGAACAATATCTGATCAACTAACCGATAAAATGCCGAGAAATGCATCTTCATGTAAACTTTCGTTTGACCTTAAAAGGGACGTTATCACTTATAATACAGCAAATCTGAAGCTATTGCCTTTCAAAAAGGTTCAAAAAAGTGTAAATTTTATATGAATAAATTATTCAATAGAGTTAAAAACTGTCTGGCAATTAGAGGAATTGTTCATAGTTCAGTGCGTTAACATTTTACTCTAAACATACATATTGTATTGCCAAAATACATGTATGAGACAATTAACAAATATTTAACAAACTTAATTAATAATTAATATACATGCAAAGGGGTCTGGCCGAACGATCTTACAACTAGGATACGATCATTCCCAACGGTCCTTACAGTTCAATAAACAAATTTTCTTCTGTTTTTAAAATAATAAATTAGTAGATCTGATAAGACGTGGTTTATTAATACGACTTAATTCCACACAAACACGATTACCTCCTAGAATAAGATGCAATTGTGTCAATTCAGAATCAAGTCTCTTACTGATTTGGTGTGAATACACTCTGTAAACTGTAAACTTTATATGTTGATATGTCAGGTCTTTTTAGCTACACCACCTGGCAACTTTTGAATGTTTATTCTTTGTTCTAATTGTATATCACTCATGTTGGCTATGAATATGTATTTATTGTATGCCAAAAAATGATGTTATGTTATCAAAATATGTTATGATTACACGAAGGTCTTAGGCTATATATATATATGAAATACATAAAGAATTAGAAATTTAAAGATTAATTGAAATATTGAGGATGTCAGCATGGATACAAATGATTTTGGTAGTTTTTTGTTATTGCTTTTCTTGACAAGTCGAAAAAATAACTTGTTACTAGATGTTCTGAATATAAAATTAGTCAAACCTAATTGAATAGGCATCTGTACAGAGAGAAACAAATCATAGTTATATTCGTTGTTCAGTGCACGAAATTCAAATAATAGTAATTCAAATATAATAGGAGATATGGATGTAAATCGTATTTTCGTAATCGTAATTTTTTACCAATGTTAATCACCTCGCCATAAAGTCTTTATAAGCGTTAAATCATTTGTATTGGTAAATAATGGAAATGTATGTGCAATTGCTCGTTCTGAGCAATGGCACCTTAATTTGAATTGTTTATAAAGGGGTCAAAATTGCCCCTAAGCCAGGGTTTTCAAAATAGGATTTTAGTTACATCCGTTTCACGCCAAGCCTTCGAAATAGTGTTCATTGTTCTCAATTTGATAACTACAGCTGCATAGACTATCGTTTTAAGTGTGGTTGGAATAAAGATGATTATTAAGATTACTGCAGTTGTTTCCTAAGCTATAATGCTTTGACACAGATGAAACGGGAAACATATGCAAAAGTCGTGCTTTAATAAAGTGGTCGTAGACATAATCAAACGTGCACGAAATCCTGAAAATCCATTTTCAAAAGTCGTCCGCTGGCACATGCGTCTGGGTGTAGGAAAGAAATTAAACCGTTCATTACGAAACTTCATCGTGTGTATTGATGTAACCATTGTTTTTAAATGAGTGGCACTCTACAAGAACAAACAAACGTAACCCATCAATTTAAGTATTCCAAATAGAACCAATGGAAGAAAAGTCAAGACAATTTGCATAAAATAAAGTATAAATCTGTCTGAACCAGAGAAGAAAACATTATTGACAAAATAATCTGTTTTACAATAGTATATGCTATTTCTGGAAGGAAATGTTTTATCTTAAACTTTAAAGTTCAACCTACTAAATAATAGTGTTTTTTTGCAGTTCTAAATGATGTCAGTCGTCACAATCGTTAGACATTTTATTTAATCATTCCCAACATGCAGACATATTTGACACATACACAGCGAACGACTTTTAATGGATTCGCCTATGTGTTAGGAGGTAAAACCGTTGTAGTAAACACAAAAATGCTCATTAACAACAAAAAACTATTTTTGCCGCAATATTTTTAACTCTATATATCCAAAGTAATACTTTCCGCTATAGAGATTTTCTATAATGTGCTATAATAAGTCTGTCAACTGCAGATTTATTGTATGTTCATCAATTTGATTGACAGCAGAGTAATAAGACGAAAGTGGGTCCTGTAAAACAACGTCATAATGAGTTAAACCAGTTAAACAAGAAGGGCTATATGTTTAGCCTTTGTAAGAAGCTATGTTTCTTCTATGGAATATACATAGGCATAGACATCTTTATTTCTAGTATCTAGGCTACCGTCCCATAATTACAGTGACATCAGTATAACAAGTGAACAGAGAGTGACAATAATATAAACAAGTACATACAAATCATGATCTAACACACATTTAAGTAAGGAACTTTTGACACCTTTACAGCAGTTGAAGATATGGTTTCCTTCTTTCATTTTTTTAAGTTGTCTTCAACTGTACATGGCAATAAAAGCATTCAAAGCAGACGTATATATGGGCTCTCGATAACTCGAAGTCGAAATGGATCCATGAATGACTTCGACTTATCGACCTGTTCCGAGTGATCCCTGTATATTTAGCTTCGTAACTCATTTGCACTGATGATGTTTATAATAAAAAGGAAGCCAGTGATAAAAGTATATAACGAAAAACGGCTGAGCAATCAAAACTGCCGCTTCGCCGTTTTTAAAAAAGATATCCGTTCTAGGAATTCGTTCGAGTTAAACGATATTCGAAGTATCGACATATCGCGATTTAACTGTACATGTGAATATCGACACAACACGCTCTGGTAAAGACTGTACACCTACTCTCACAGTCTCAGTGCACATTTGGTATGTACATGACAAGGTTAAAGCAATTAGATCCTTTTATATATGATACTTTAACAACATTCAACAATTTGATAACTGATATGTCATGTTCCTAAATAAACCTTTCTCACGTACAACAAATCTGCAGCTGGTGAAAATATCTAAGTAAAAAATGCAAATCTCTTAACCCTTTCCCTCATACGACAATTCTGCATCAGACGACTTTGAACGTATTTTGTCAAAACATAGAAAACCTCCATAATTGAATGGATAACCTATGACAAAAAGTGGCAAAAGGAGAAATTGCACGTTTTGTGCAATTTCTACTTTTGTCACTTTGTTTTCAAAAAACTGTCTGCTGCAGAGGCGTCAGAAAGCGTCTATATGAGGGAAAGGGATGAAAGTATATAGTTGTATATATGTTTTAAGACGCTACGTGATCACTATACACACCATAGATACTGACCGGTCAATAAGGTAACTGACAGTTTGCTATATCGGTACTTTTTTGCATGTGTTTAATTCATCTACTCAGGTAAACAATTAGGATTCGTTATCCACATTGTTAGTCATTTCTAGGTTAAGAAACCTGCATTGACGTCTCATAATGACTCTTGATCATTTATTGTTTTCAATAATTACGTGTTGTCACACACTGACAGGAAGACGTTAATACCAACGCCTCTTCCTTTCGTATGTCAGTCAACTTGACAGGCACAAATAAACAATACATATACTACGTCAATCGCAAAGAATCTTACAAGGTATCTTCAAATTGCCAAGTTTTACGACACATATGTACAGACGTATCACAGTCTCTTTGGTGGGCAAAGAGAATAAATATCCGTCCTAAAAATATGGAGGCGTAACATGATGATCCGCATATCTAAACGGAAGTTCAGTGAAATGTAAGACGTTACAAATGGTAGTAATGGCTTGCCCCCATTGGCGCTCAGGATTGTGGAGTTAACATTACAACCGACTCGTTGGTGTCAGAATAAATGGACCAGTAGTACTGGTAACTTACCCACTTAACGCAGTGATATCTCTGAAAGAGTGTTGAAAACGAGCAAAGCACCATACAAACAAAACAAAAATTGAGGGAAATGTATTTGTTATGGTGACGAAGTTTAAAACAGAATAGTATAGATTCCGTGAATGTGATCTAGTTGCACATCAAAGAGAAGTATGAGCGATCAACACGAGGAGCAACATATCAAGCTTTTAAGGAGTAAACATCCATGGCAGCATTGCATGTAGGCGAACAGTTAAGACGCATGTGATTCAGTGCATACACACGCACTAAACATGATAACCTGTCTCCCTTTTCTCCTGAAGTGGGTCCCACATGTAATTAGTAATTAAAACAATATGTTTACGCAACATTATGTAATAATGTAATAGAAATCTAACTACTAAATAATTATCCCAATTATAACGTCAATTAGTCCAATTAGCCTAGTTATATCAATAGAACGCCAAAAACTAGTTCATGAATGTGAATGAATTAAATTGAGATAAAACAATTCACAAGAGTTCAAAGGAACTCATGTGTCACTTGTCAGGGGAAATAAAATGTTACTTTCCAAAATGTGAAGATTATTGTTTTACATTATGTATTACCAATACAGTTAACTTAACAACTATCTGCAGTAATTTTAGTATAGGGGTTGTTAGCCTGCACAACTTTTTAGAAAAAGTGTTAGACATAACACACGCCAATGTGCAAGTTGTGTTATGTGCACCTGAACACGCCCCCAGGTGAGCCTGTGAGTAAACACATTAAGATGCCCCACTCATCATATGCAACTTTAGTACAAAATAGCATATGTATAGTTCCTTAACTTTTTACAAACAGCGATATGGAATAATAATATAAGACCCTTTTTAGCCTGGCGCTGCTCATATAGATATTGAGGAAATACAATTGGGTCTACCCTTTACCACATCAAGACACATGGCAGCAGACGAATTTTAGAAATATTGTTGCAAAGGGAAAAATTGTTCATAATAGGCAATTTCCCCATTTTGCCACAAGGTTTTTAATTCTATTCATTTATGGAGATTTTCAAAGACTTTGCCTAGATGTTTTCAATGTCTTGTGCTGCATATTTGAAAGCGTAATGAACAAGGAAATGGTGTGGTTAACTAAACATGACAATTGACACAAATGTTATCGACAAACATTATTGTTTCAAGTTACACGTTAATGATCACGACAGCTTACCTAAATACCACCTGCTCATTTTTTTCTGAACTTTCACATTTTGTTCTAGTTACATAAAAGCTCTATTTTGTGAACGGTTGTACAGTCGTATTGTATGAATCGAGACAAACTTTCTTCAGGAATGGTTTTCATTTAATTGTTTAAAATTAAATCGTTTTAACTTTTAACCCTTTCCCTCTAGACGCTTTCTGACGCCTCTGCAGCAGACTGTTTTTTGAAAACATAGTGAAAAAAGAAGAAACTGCTCAAAACGAGCAATTTTTCCTTTTGGTCATAGGTTATCCATTCAATTATAGAGATTTCAAAGTCGTCTGCTGGAAAGGGTAAATGAAATAGAGGAATTATAACAACAATAAGAGTGTACGTGTTGTTCAACCCAGCTTCATGATTTGTACATTTAATGTATTTACATTTAACAACCAGCATGTCCGCAGTCCGATTTTGATCTACCATTGATTGCAAAATAGTCACAGAGGTTGTTTGTTTTTTGACAAACTGTATATATTTGGGTTTGTTTGATTGCATAAAATTAAATGAGTTTCAACAACTTTCAGTTATTTAAGAGCATTTTCTGTGCGAGTTACAAGGAATACTGGTTAATTTATCCTGACACGAACAAGCCAGTCTAAAGGCGGGAAGTCGTTTACAATTTAAGTTTTTGGCAAGACGCAGTCGGGATCCAACCCGAGACGGACGCTCTACAACTACATCACTGAGAGGACATTTAGCATGGATATACTAACTGACCATTTTATACGTTAACTTACTTAAATACGATAAAATAGTTTTCCTGGTATAGCATCTAGTTGAAATAGCTCAATTCGTAACGACGAGAGCTAGCCATCCATGGGGTCGTGAGTTCGAGCCCCAGTTACAGGTTATTTTCGATGATTGAAGGCATTATAACTAGCGTCACTCATATACAACGTTGGCTGATAGTCTATGTGAGATTGTAGACGGGGTAAGCTGATGTGACCGCCGTCATAACGGAAAGTGTTGAAAACGGTGTTTAAATCCAATCAACCAATCAATGTCCTCGCATATGGCTCCTTTCTCCCCTTTTCATTTTTTTTCCACAACATGCCAGTCACATCAAGCGAATAATCTTGTCCCTTTTGTTTGGTATCACAAACAAGCGCATAGTTATGATTGTGTCTACAATTAAAGTTATTTATCAGAAGTGATAGGTATGGTTCAACTAAATGCAAACTATTTAATTCTTTGAATTTTTTTTAAAAGATATCATCAAATGCACATTCCTGTAAGGTTTGGCTGCAATGGACAGGTTGGTTAACTCTTTCAGCGCCAAAGGCAATATTCAGGTTTTTGCAAACAATACTGATTCAGGCGAGTCAGCTCGTAACGTTTGCCTTTTAGTTATCAAAATAGTCAAAAATTGAATTATATGAGAAATGGAGACGCCCGATTTTGAACATGTGGAAGAGTCTACTTTAAACAATTCGGCGCTGAAAGAGTTAAACAGATGATTTTGTTAGGAAAATGGTCGACAACGATGGACAACGTTGGACACAGGCTAATCACAATAGTTAACCGGAGCACGATATGCTAAGGTGAGCTAACAAAAATCTTGCTTTTTTTTTTATTGCGAACATATACAGACCTGTTGTTGGACACTGTACATGCAAAGGCGTAACCTTTTCCAACAAACATATACTATGGAATTCTGAACATCGTGGCGAAAATATGTAACAAGAGGCCCAAAAGGGCCAGTATCGCTCCACGGCCATAAGGCAAAAATCAAATCTCCAAACAGCCCTGTCCCCGGGTGGCCATGTTTGTTACCAACCACCATGGCTTAAAGGAATCTTGTAGTAGAGTGTCACCTAAGGAATTAAAATCGGCCAGACACTTTCGGAGGAGAGGATATTTTAAGTTTTCACTAAAGCCATATAAGCCAAAATAGCTCCACCCCCTGGCGGCCATATTTTTCAACCAATCAACATGGCTTAAAGGAATCTTGTAGAGTGTCACCTAAGGAATTAAAATCGGCCAGACACTTTCGGAGGAGAGGATATTTTAAGTTTTCACTATAGCCATATAAGCCAAAATAGCTCCACCCTCTGGCGGCCATGTTTTTTAACCAATCATCATGGCTTGAAGGATTCTGATAGAGGGTCACCCAAGGAACATTTCTACAAAATTATTTGAAAATCTGCTCAAAACTTTCGGAGAAGAAGATTTTTTAAGTTTTCCCTATGGTCATATAAGGCAAAATAGCCCTGCCCTCTGGCGGCCATGTTTTTCGACCAATCAACATAGCTTGAAGGAATCTGATAGAGGGTCACCCAATGAACATTTCTACAAAAAAAATTGAAAATCCGCTGAACACTTTCGGAGAAGATTTTTTAAGTTTTCACTATTTTTATGGATGGATCACAAACATTTGAAGGAATTTAAGAGGGGACATTGAGAGGATGCTTCCTATAAAGTTTCAACCAAATTGGCCAAGTCGTTTAAAGGAAAAAGTTAACGCACGCACGCACGGACAATAGGCCATGACTTAAGCTCGACTGGCTTTCAGCCAGTGGAGCTAAAAATGAATGATAAGTATGGCCAATTCAGTTGCTAATGATGCCTATGCATGTGGAAAAGGTCCGTCATTTAACAACATAATGGCCGAACTCGTGTGTTTTTTTCAAACATTCTTTTGTTCTTAAGACTAGTAATGAGTATTATTAAGACTTAATATGTACTTAAAGGATATATTTGAGCAGCGTCTAGCAATAAGGGGTGTTATTGAATCTCCGAAACTGGACTGTGTTAACGTACATTGGTGTATAACACGTAGGGCTACACATCTAGTGCTATATCACATTTAGGCAGAGTGAAGAGGAGTCGTCGCCTGTGAATTCATTGTACACAGAATGTAACAGAACCACGAGCAGATGGTTTATTTATTGGAGTTTTCTGACATTTTCAGCATTATTTCCTATAAATCACCGCTAAAGAACTCATATTCGTGATGGAAAAACAACCCAGAATTACACTAGGAAATGTACGTTGTTCAAGGTCACTCCATCATTACCACCGCAATCGAGTGAACACAAGCTGGCCCGTTCAAAACCCATCACACTAACCACTCGCCCATGGAAGATTCCTCATCGGGCACAGAAGATCCTGGTATGATGATCCTCGGTCAGGTCAAACCGAAAACTTTAACAAGAGCACCGCGAACGGCACAGACGCTCGACTGATAGGGAGAAAACAAAATGAGCTAAAAATCTTAACCGGACGACCACGCCGCGCCGCCGACGAGGACGACGCCAGGGTCATGACAACAGCTCTCGTTTTTTTTCAAAAGTCGAGCTAAAAATGGTAGAAAAGGCATTCCTCCGAGTTGCCAGATTAGCGCTTAGCATTGACTCATTCATCGATGTCGGGATAATTATTAATGGTAGTTCTGGGAATTTATCCACGAAACGCCGATATGATGGGAAAAAATTGAAAGCGGCGTCAAAAACACTTAATTAAAAGCATCAAGCTGAAATAACATGGTAAAAATTAGTATATGCTTTAATATTTTATATGCTTTATTATTTTCAACAAAAACAATTTCAAATTGACAAACCTTTTTTGTCAATTTGTTCATAGAAAAACCTATTCATGTACCTATAAAAGGACTTTAATACAGGGTAAGCATAGCGGAATATTCAACTCCTCAAACCGTATTTACTCACTCTCGAATACAACTATGGACGACTTTGAAAACATATAGGTTTAAATATAGAAAATCTCTATAAATGAAAATTTAATTATTCATTTTTTTTTTAAAAAACAAGAGGGCAATGATGGCCGTGGATCTCTCACCCGAGTTATGCAATATAATTTATAATGCCAACCACAGTAAGTCATATTGCGGTCTGGTAAGCTAATAAAAGAGGCCCACTGCCCAGTATAGCTGCACTTGCCACAAGGCAAAACAAGAGGGCCATGATGGCCCTATATCGCTCACCTGATTTAATAGAACTTCAATAGTTTTCAAAGTTTTTACTCTTTTTAGGCCAATACTTTTGGACAAGAAGATTTTTAAAGTTTTAACAAAGCACATATAAGGAAAACAAGCTCCGCCCCCTGGCGGCCATGTTTTTCAACAGATCAAAAATATTTAAACAATCATGGTAAAGGGTGCCCCAAGGAACATTTGTGCAAAATAATTTTTAAATCGGGCCAGTACTTTTGGACAAGAAGATTTTTAAAGTTTTAACAATGCACATATAAGGAAAACAAGCTCCGCCCCCTGGCCGCCATGTTTTTCAACGGATTGGAAATATTTGTACAATCTTGGTAAAGGGTGCCCCAAGGAACATTTGTGCAAAATAATTTTTAAATCGGGCCAGTTCTTTTGGACAAGAAGATTGTTAAAGTTTTAACAATGCACATATAAGGAAAACTAGCTCCGCCCCCTGGCGGCCATGCTTTTCAACGGATCGGAAATATTTGAACAATCTTGGTAAAGGGTGCCCTAAGGAACATTTGTGCAAAATAATTTTCAAATTGGGCCAGTACTTTTGGACAAGAACATTTTTAAAGTTTTAACAATGCACATATAAGGAAAACAAGCTCCGCCCACCCCCCCCCCCTGGCGGCCATGTTTTTCAACGGATCAAAAATATTCGAACAATCTTGGTAAAGGGTGCACCAAGGAACATTTGTGCCAAATTATTTTCAAATCGGCCCAGTACATTTGGACAAGAAGATTTTACAGTTTTAACAATGCACATATAAGGAAAACAGGCTCCGCCCCCTGGCGGCCATGTTTTTCAACGGATTGGAAATATTTGAACAATCTTGGTAAAGAGTGTCCCAAGGAACATTTGTGCAAAATAATTTTCAAATCGGGCCAGTACTTTTGGACAAGAAGATTTTTTAAGATTTGGCAATTTTTCCCTTTTCTGATGCCGCAGCAACCAAAGTTC
This sequence comes from Serripes groenlandicus, assembly GCA_031761405.1. Taxonomy (NCBI): domain Eukaryota; kingdom Metazoa; phylum Mollusca; class Bivalvia; order Cardiida; family Cardiidae; genus Serripes; species Serripes groenlandicus. Next base: position 120,096,924 of record JASEVX010000001.1, on the reverse strand, counting down.
TACTTGGAATTTATTTCTTTGAACAACTTTGAAAGAGGACTACCAAAGGACCATTCCTGTGAAGTTATTTTGAAATCTGTTCATTGGTTTAGAAGGAGAAGTCATTTGTATGAAATTGTTAACAGACGCCGACTACGACTGATCACAAAAGCTCGCCTTGCACTTCGTGCTTAGGTGAGCTAAAAACGCAACCCAATGTTGTCGGTCTTTTTTCAAATCAAAATGACTTGAGAAAACTGATAGAAGAGAGCCAATCTTGACCAGGGAATAATTTAAACAATCTTGGAAGATGACCACTAGACAATGATACATACCAAATATCTGAGCTCTAGGCCTTTTGGTCTCTCACAAGAATAGTTTCAAATTGTTTCCCTATATATATCTATGTAAAACAAATGACCTCCGAGAAGGGGCCAATCTTTGTATAGGACCATAAGACAATGCCACACACCAAATAACTAAGCTTTTGTATTTTCAAAGTTTTTCCCTATATATCGCTTTGTTAAACAGGGCGAGGCCAATTTTAACCCCAAGGTCATACCTTTAACACTCTTTGTAGAGAACTACTAGACAATGCTACAAACCAAATATCTAAGCTCTAGGGATTTGGTTTCAGACAAGAAGATTTTCAAAGTGTTTCTGTATATATCACTATGTAAAACAGGTCACCCCCAGGGCAGGGCCAACTTTGACCTAAGGGGCATAATTTGAGCAAACTTGGAAGAGGACTACTAGACAATGCTACACACCTAATATCTAAGTTCTAGGCAATTTGGTTTCAGACAGGATGTTTTTTTTTTTTATCCTTCCAATTGCCATGGCAACCAGAGTTTTGCATATAATTTAATTCTTTGAACAATTGTTGACGATGCATGACGGATAGTGGACAAAAGGGGTTTTCAGTTTCTAACCTTGAGAACTTTGTGTACAGGTGAACTAATAAGAGGGCCATGATGGCCCTGGATAGCTCACCTGTTTTTGTTTTTTTTCACTTTAGCCATATAAGCCCCGCCCCTGTGGCGGCCATAGTGTTAGACCAATCAACATGGCTAGAAGGAATCTGATAGAGAGTCACCCTAGGAATATTTCTACCAAATTATTCGAAAATCGGCCAAACACCTTCGGAGAGGAAGATTTTTTAAGTTTTCACTAAAGCCATATAAGGCAAAATAGCCCCGCCCTGTAGCGGCCATTTTTTTTCGACCAATCAACATGGCTTTAAGGAATTTGATAGTGGGTCACATAAGGAACATTTCTACAAAATTATTTGAAAATCGGCCTGACACTTTCAAAGGAGAAGATTTTTTAAGTTTTCACTATAGCCATATAAGGCAAAATGGCTCCGCCCCCTTGCGGCCATGTTTTTGGACCAATCAACATGGCTTGAAGGAATCTGAGTGGGTCACTTAAGGAACATTTTGACCACATTTTTTGAAAATCATTCTGACACTTCAGGAGAAGATTTTTTTAAGTTTTCACTATAGCCATATAAGGCAAAATAGCCCCGTCCCCTGGCGGCCATGTTTTTCGACCAATCACCATGGTTTGAAGGAATCTGATAGTGGGTCATCCAAGGAAACCAGAACTCTGCATGGATCCCACAAATTTGAAGGAATTCTGGTGAGGTCATTGAGAGGATGCTTTCTGTGAAGTTTCATCCCAATTGACCCACTGGTTACTGAGGAGAAGAAGTTGAGGGACGACGGATGACGTATGCCGGACAAAAGGTGATCACAATAACTCACCTTGAGCACTTCGTGCTCAGGCGAGCTTAAAATTGCATGACATTGCACAGTCATAGGAGAGGATTCCTTAATGCAAAGCTTTGACATGTCAGAGAATAATTTAACAAGAATTGGACAAGAGCCTATGTGACTTTGATCTAGAACTGTGGCATTTGAAAAGTGAATAAATGAATAAGTCGCCCCGATTTGAAATGCACATCCCCCATGACCTTGACATTCAACACAGTGACTCCAATAATAGAACTCGTCATCACATTTAGCTTGAAGACTCTAAACATCTTAAACCGTGTGGCAACAGGTAGAGCAATTTCTCCTTTTCCAACTATGTTTCACAAGTGGTCTGCATTTGGGACAGGGTTAAGAAACCTTTTATGCAATCAAAACATACTCCCGAGTGTTCGGAGGCCAATTGCATGGAAATCCTAAATAGTGCCACAGTTGACACAAATCTCACTCCAGTTTTTAACTATCTTTTCCTTGACCGAGATCTTTGGTAAACAATTTCTTCATTATTTTCCTCTGCAGTGCCTTTTCTCTTCTGAGACTGGGTACCTGAGGTTGCAGGTTCATCAGTTGAGCCTGCAATAGGATTTAAAAACTAGAAATGTGTCCATATGACAGAGATGGTCCAAAGATAACTTGTTATTCTTTGTCAATATCAATATATATTACAAGGTGGATGCAAAGATCAAACCTTACTAAGATTACCAACTATACACAATACATGGTGATAAACATTTCTATAATAATACAGATTGACCCTTTCCCACCAAAAGACGAATTTTGAAGTGTTTATAGCGGATGTCTTTTTTGTAACAATGTTTTTAATTCAGAGACATTTTCAATATTTTTCCTTCTAGTTGATTTCAAAGTCGTCTGCTGCAAATTGTTGTATGATGGAAAGGGTTAACCCTTTCCCTCATATAGACGCTTTCTGACACCTCTGCAGCAGACGGCTTTTTGAAAACATAGTGACAAAAGAAGAAATTGCACAAAACGTGCAATTTCTCCTTTTGCCACAATGTTTTCCACTTTTTGTCATAGGTTATCCATTCAATTATGGAGATTTTCTATGTTTTAACAAAATAAGTTCAAAGTCGTCTGCTGCAGAATTGTCGTATGAGGGAAAGGGTTAAATGAATTAAGCTCTGCATAAACTTTACATAGATATTGCAAGTGTGGAAAAAGACACATCTTTGATGCATCCATGCTAAGGATGCAACTGGATACTGCTTTCCAGAGGTTTTTTATATGGCTAATTTACCCTTTCCCTCATACAACAATTCTGCAGCAGATGACTTGGAACATATTTTGTAACAAGAGCGCCAAATGTCACAAAATACGCCCGTCCTGTTTTTTTGAGACCAAGTATAGTGGTAATTGGTTGTACGTCAGACAAATTAGAGAGCGGACACTGTTAGTACAGTTTTGGCCATTTCGAGGGACATAATTGTGTACTGACTTAGATAACGTTGTAAGTTATCAAACGTAACCAAGATATTCTGCCCATAAACATATTGTCTAAATTTGGTGATGATCGGATAAAGGCTTTACAAGTTATTTAGCTGACAAGATCAATTTTAGGTAATTTCTATAATAAAAGGGCAATAACTCTCTATCGACTGGAGCAATATGGCTAGTTATCAAACTTGTCCAAGATATTACGCCAATACACATTCTGACTAAATTTGGTGATGATTGGACAAAAGCTCCAAAAATTATTGAGCTGACAAGACCAATTTTAGGTAATTTCTATAATTAAAGAGGGATAACTCAATTGACTAAAGCGATATGGCTAGTTATCAAAATTATCCGAGATATTATGCCAATACACATTCTGACCAAATTTAGGAATGATTGGATAAAGGCTTCTAAAGTTATTGAGCTGACAATACCAATTTTAGGTAATTTCTATAATTAAAGGGCGATAACTCTCAATTGACTTAAGCGATATGGCTAGTTATCAATCTTGTCCGAGATATTATGCCAATACACATTCTGACCAAATTTGGTGATGATTGGACAAAGGCTCTTAAAGTAATTGAGCTGACAAGACCAATTTTAGGTAATTTCTATAATTGAAGGGCGATAACTCTTGATTGACTTAAGCGATATGGCTAGTTATCGAACTTGTTCGAGATATTATCCCAATACACATTCTGACTAAATTTGGTGATGATTGGACAAAGGCTTCTTAAGTTATTGAGCTGACAAGACCAATTTTGGGTAATTTCTATAATAAAAGGGCAATAACTCTTGATTAACTAAAGCGATATGGCTAGTTATCGAACCTGTACGAGATATTATGTCAATACACATTCTGAACAAATTTGGTGATTATTTGACAAAGGCTTCTAAAGTTATTGAGCTGACAAGACCAATTTTGGGTAATTTTAATAATTAAAGGGCGATAACTCTTGATTGACTAAAGCGATATGGCTAGTTATCGAACTTGTCCGAGATATTATCCCAATACACATTCTGACTAAATTTGGTGATGATTGGACAAAGGCTTCTAAAGTTATTGAGCTGACAACATACTGGACGCCGCCCGCCCGTACGCCGCAGGTAAAACTATAATACGATCCGGTTTTTCAAAACGGGCGTATAAAAAAAAAGAAAATCTCAATAATTCAATGGATAACCTATGACTAAAAGTGGAAAACATTGTGGCAATAGGAGAAATTGCTCGTATAGAGCAATTTCTTCTTTTGTCACTATGTTTACAAAAAGCCGTCTGCTGCAGAGGCGTCAGAAAGCGTCTATATGAGGAAAAGGGTTAAAAGTTCAGAATCAGAATAGACTGGTTGAACTGAAGCTACACTGGTCACAAATGCTTAACAGTTACTTTTTCGCAGGGCGCAGCTCAAACTTATTATCAAATTTACAAACTCACAAATCATAATTGAAATACATGCATGTACATGCATTCTAAATAATTGATTGGAAATCAATTATGACTGAAGGCTGACTGGACTGTGAATTATATGAGTGTTAACAAAGATTTTCCAAATTTTTTACAAAAGATCCGTTTTCAAACAAGTACCAGATTTGATGAAGATGAATGTTCTGATGACCATTCATGAAGATTGGATGCAAAATGTTGTCTCTAGGGCGTTTTTATATAAACCATAATGTACTGTACGTGTATAAACAATAAACATTCAAGACAACATAACTCATGATTATTCCTTAGGATAGTGAAACTTTCTGTGGCATTCTCCAATAGTGATTAACATTGCCATGGAGTTTTAACCCTTGTCCACTTGCAGACACATTTCAAAGCATATGCTGCAGTTGACTTTTCGAAAATATTGTGACAAAAGGAGAAATTGCTCCTTTTACAACAATGTTTTCAACTCTATCCAATAATTATACTTTTATTTATAGACTTTCGGTATTTTTGTTCAGATGATTTCAAAGTGGTCTGCTGCATATTAATTTGATGTGGGAAAGGACAAATAAAATCCATTCACCCATGCACAAGATATGAACATTGTTAGATAGACGACGGACACCAAACCAATGTCAAATCAGCCTTTTGAAGGAAATAAAAACTTGAGGCAAGGAATATCTCCTGTTCCCACTTTTTTTTCCAATTTTTAATATCAAATGGACTCTTACCAACTTTAAGATGTTACATTGCCTCCCTGATATATCAGAAGGTTCATTAATCCTTTATCACTTGCAGACGCATTCCGACACATCTGCAGCAGACAACTTTTGAAAACATTGTGACAAAAGTCGAAATTGCTCAAAACAAGCAATTTCTTCTTTTGCCACAATGTTTTTAACTCTTTTCAGTAATTATACCTACATTTATAGAGCTTTTCCGTGTTTTCGTCTAAACAGTAATCTGATGCAGATTTGCTGTATGAGGGACAGGGTTAATTAACTGAAAGTCTACTTACGGTCTAATGCCCAAGGAGTTCTACACTCTGGACATTTGTTCTCTACTCTATCTTTAAAATATTTTTCTGCACAATGCTTATGTAGCTTTATTCCACAATCTTCACAAGTCTCACCCTAAAACAAATAGTTTCTTAACTTTAACAGGTTCCCACAAAAGTTTACAAGAAATCTGCAGCAGACGACTTTGTTAACATCTAGGCACATATATGAAAAATCTCTTTATGACGGTATAATTATTGACAAGTTGAATATTCAGACAAAAGGAAAAATTGCTCATTACGCTAATATAATTCATAACAATTTGTTCTGCCTTCTGAATCTATTCATTCACTTCAATATTGTTTATTGTTAACAATTTCTGTCCAATTTCCTTAAACCCTTTCCTCGCCTACTGCATCTTGAGGTATCTTCAGTCGAAATGTTTGAAAAAATTGTGGCAAAAGGAAATATTGTTAATGATTTACAATTGCTCCTTTAGTCATAATGTTTTCAACTTATTTCAATAATGATGTAAAAATGGCTTCAAAGTTGTTATGTGGCTCGATAGACATACACTATATGTGTAGCACAAGTCATCTGATTTGCTTTTTAACTACAAAAGTGTTTTCCAAGTTTTGTTACCATTCTAGACACAAATAAATAAGTTTATTATTTGTCAAGTCCAACTAGATATAAATTGCCTATATGGATATGCTAACAAGCACATGAACACACAGACTCATGGGCAAACTAAGTCCATATCCAATTAGCCTGTACATTTGTGGAGTGAACAAAATTGTCTCAGACAACTTATCATATTTTCATTTACGGTTTCAATATTTGTTTAAAAGTGTTCAAAGTTGTCTGCTGTAGTTTTTTTTTGCAGCTGTGAAAGGGTTAAATGTACAATGATAAACAATAGAATGGATAATGAAATAATAAAAGAGAGATAACTCTTATTTATCAGCATATGTGGAATGTGGATAAAAAGAAATTGTTTCCCCTCAAAATGAAGGTGGTGGGACAGCTAGCTCTGTGTAAAATATATCCATTGCAAATGTCAATATTGATATTAGATAAAGCCAATGAGAAATGATAATGAAAAGCTTATCACTTAAATTATTGGCAGTCTGAAATGTTATTTTCACCAGTAATCTTGTTGGTATTTCTGAACAGTGTAGATTCAGATAAGCCTGTATCAGCTCCGTCTTATCAAAAATCTACACACATAGATAGAAGCTTTTAACAAGCTTATGTAAGTAAAATGTAATCAATGTAGATCTTGACCAGGATGTGGATTCACAGACTGATCTGTTTCTACTGTTCACAAAAGCCAACTTGTACCTTTTCATGCATAACTAAAATTACCAATTCCAGATTCTAAATTACGACTTTAGGATTGACAGCCCTTAACCCTTTCGCTGCAAAAGGCAATCAAAGGCTTTTACAAACAATGCAGATTCAGGTGAGATAGCTCATAATGAACTGTCTCTCCTGAAATCTGTTTTGTTTGCAACTTTACATTACAAATTTCCTGTCGGACGGAAAATGTAGTGACCACTCCAATTTTCATCATGGAAGACTCCACTTTGTGACATTCGACAGTGAAAGAATTAACAACACTACTATAACAATTATTATCACATACCTGAACAGCTAACTTTTTGCACATGTTACATCTGGTTGCAGCATCCGGATACATATCCAGTATATACTGATCTAATTCTAAAATACTCCTTGTAGATAGGTACAGTTTACCCTTATTCGTCTGAAAGGTTAATAAAAAGTTATAAATCCCTTGCCATAAATCTAGATGAAAGAATCTTTGAAAACTTTTTAAGACAACACCTCAGGCTGAGGGTGTCTCACCCTTCTAGAAAATTTGACATAGTGACCTCGTGTTTGACCTACCCCATTACCCAATTTTGAAATTGACCTAGATAAATCTAATAACTTTTCATAAAAGATTAAGTAAACTAGAAATATCACTGAAGGTGATGAATACCCCCAGCTGGTGCCTGACAATATACATATGTATGAGAAATTCAAGGGGCCATAACTCATTTAAAAACTAGAGATTGCTTTTTTGAAAAAGCGCTTGTCTCCCCATTTGTGTGGTCGTAGGGGAGGAAAAGAAATGATGGAGATGAATTTTTTAGTTTTGGACTGGAGATGAAGCAACAGTGACAATCCTCAGTTATTGAGCGGAAACCATTTTTCAGCTGAGGGTTACCATGACCTAGTGACCTCAAAATCAATAGGGGTCATTTGCTGCTGGTGACCAACCTGCACACCAAGTATGAAGTTCCTGGGCCCAAGCAATCTTCAGTTATTGAGCGGAAACCATTTTTCAGCCAAAGGTTGAACAATTTAGAAAGAGGACCAACAAATGAATATTCCTGTGAAGTCAAGTTGAAATTGGTCTAGTGGAATGGTAGGAGTTGTCATTTGTAAATAAAAGTTCAATTTACCCCTTTTGTGATGACGCCCGATTGCTATGATTTTGTAACCAATCAATACGGCTTGAACATATTAAATAGAGGATCACGGAATGAATGAATGTATATTGTTTTATGGCGCATCGACAGCTAAGGTCATTTAGCGCTCAATTAAATTTTAATTATTCATGATCCCTGGGTAAACAAACCAGTACTAGGCTAGAAAATGTGCCTTGCCCAAGGGCACTCCACCATGACCGTAGTGCCGCGACTGGGGGAGGATCACGGAAGTAAGATTCCTATTCAATTTGCTTAAAATAAGACAACGAAGCACTTTCATAAAAATGGAATTTTTACATTTTGTCATTTTGCCCCTGTTCTGATGCCACAATTTTTCAGCCAAAGGTCACCTTGACCTTGACCTTTGACCTACTGACATCAAAATCAATAGGGGTCATCTACAGGTTAGGACCAAGCTGCATACCAAGTATGAAGTTCCTGGGTATAAGCGTTCTTGAGTTATTGAGTAAAACACATTTTTCAGTTGAAGGTTACCGTGACCTTCGACATTTGACCTTGTGACCTCAAAATCAAACAAATTCAATAAAGGTCATTGACTGGTTAGGACCAACCTGCACACCAGGTATGAAGTTCCTCAACATAAGCATTCTTTAGTTATTGAGAGGAAACCATTTTTCAGCTGAAGGTTACAATGACCTTGACCGTCAAGCTAGTGACCTCAAAATCAATAGAGGTCATCTACTGGTGGTGACCAACCTGCACACCAAGTATTAACTTCCATGGCCAAAGCATTCTACAGTTATTAAGCAAAAACAATGTTTCAGCTCATTGTCACTGTGACCTTTCAGCTCAAGGTCACTGTGACCTTGACTTTGACCTCAAAATTAATAGGGTCTTCTACTGGGCATGGCCAACCTGCATACCAAGTATGGAGTTCCTCGGCCCAAGCGTTCTTCAGTTATTGAGCGGAAACCATTTTTTACCTCACAAGGTCACCATGACCTTGACCTTTGACCTTCTGACATCAAAATCAATAGGTCTCATCTACTGGTCATGACCAACCTGCATACCAAGTATGAAGATCCTATGCCTAAGCGTTCTTCAGTTATTGAGCGGAAACAAGTGTGACGGATGTGACCTTGACCTTTGACCTAGTGACCTTAAAATTAATAGGGGTCATTTGCTGGTGGTGACCAACCTGCACATCAAGTATGAAGTTCCTGGGCCCAAGCAAAAACTATTTATCAGCTCATTGTCACTGTGACCTTTCAAGCTCATGGTCACTGTGACCTTGAACTTAGACGTACTGACCTCAATAGGGGTCTTCTACTAGGCATGGCCAACCTGCATACCAAGTATGGAGTTCCTCAGCCAAAGCGTTCTTCAGTAATTGAGCGGAAACCATTTTTTACCTCACAAGGTCACCATGACCTTGACCTTTGACCTTCTGTTATCAAAATCAATAGGGGTCAGCTACTGGTCATGACCAACCTGCATACCAAGTATGAAGTTCCTACGCCCAAGCGTTCTTCAGTTATTGAGCGGAAACAAGTGTGAAAGACGGAAGGACGGAAGGACGGACGGAACAGGCAAAAACAATATGTCACCCCCATGTAATGGGGGAGACATAATAATTCCAGTGCAACACGCCGACAATATGCACAACTAGGCTTGGTATCAATCATTCTTGTGAAGTTATATTGAATTCTGACCAAGGGTTGCTGAGAAATAGTGTTCACAAGAAATGTCCACAGACCAACAGACCGACAAACTGACCAACCGACAAGTGTGACTCCTATATAGCCCCCATATACTATGTATCTGGGGGTATAAAAATGTGATTTCTAGAGTGTTCACAAGGTTATTCTAACATTTGACCTAGTGACCTAGTTTTTGACCCCTCATGACCTATTTGTGAACTTGACCTAGATTTTGATGAAGACAAATCTAGTGGTTAATTGGTTAAGATTGAATGAAGAAAGAGACGTTTAGAGTGTTCAGAAGATTATTCAAACATTTGACCTAGTGACCTAGTTCTTGAAACCCCATGACCCAGTTTAAAACTTGAACAAGATTTGATGGAGACAATTGTTGTGATTAAATTTTATGAAGATTGAATATCAAAAGTGAATTCTAGAGTGTTCACAAGCTTATTCTAACAATTGATCTCGTGACCTAGTTTTGAACTTGACCGAGATTTGATGAAGGAAAGTGCTAATCCAGTAAAGTGGTCAAGCACAGTTAGAACAAAGATACTTTAAATAATTTTCCATTCTTACTCCATTCCCATATATATCAAATCTGCAAAAGACGACTAAAAACATATGGCCCAAATTTGAAAAATCTCCATACATGTAGGAAGTATAATATTGAATACAATTATACATATTGCTGAAAGGGAGAAATTGGCTATTTTTAGCAATTTATTCTTAACCCTTTCCCACATAAAGACGCTTTCTGACGCCTCTGCAGCAGACGACTTTTGAAAACATTATGACAAAAGTAAAAATTGCTCGAAACAAGCAATTTCTCCTTTTGCCACAATATTTTCAACTCTTTTTAGTAATTATACCTACATTTATAGAGTTTTTCCGTGGGTTTGCCCAGATACTTTCAAAGTCGTCTGCTGCAGATGTATCAAACTCTTTCTGAAAGTGGGAAAGGGTTAACAATATTGTTGATTAGCTTGTTAACCCTTTCCCACATAAAACAATTTGCAGCAGACGACTTTGAAAACATATTGACAAAAATAGAAATCTCTATAACTAATAGTTATGAGCAATTTCTTCTTTTGTCATAATGTTTTCAAAAGTCGTCTGCTGCAGAGGCGTCAGAAAGCATCTATATGAGGGAAAGGGTTAACACTGGACCTACTTTGTCGATCCACCTGGATTCATGTAGATTTTCAAGTAAATATTCTGCATCCACCTTTGACATCTTTTTAGACATAGAATCAGTGACGGTGTTTACGGCAGCAATAGAACCAACCACACCGGTATTGGAGGTCATTATCATCTCTATCTGCAAACAGGTGTAAGGAAACTATAATAAATTACAGAAGTTAATCCTTTCCCACATTCAGCAAGCAAATCTGCAGCAGATGACTGAAAACATCTTGGCTAAAATGTGAAAAATCTCGATAAGTAAAGGTATAATGATTGAATAAAGTTGAAAAATATTTGGCAAAAAGAGAATTTGCTTGTTTTTAGAAATCTGATAATCATCTGATTGTCCATGGGCCAATTTACTTTTGCAGATGCACATTTAGCTTCCCATTTAGTTTTTATAAAGGAATGGATGTCAGTGTAGTTTAACCCTTTCCCTCATACAACAATTCTGCAGCAGACGACTTTGAACAGATTTTGTCAAAAACTAGAAAATTTCTATAATTGAATGGATAACCTATGACTAAAAGTGGAAAACATTGTGGCAAAAGAAGAAATTGCTTGTTTTGAGCAATTTCTTCTTTTGTCACTAAGTTTTCAAAAAGCTGTCTGCTGCAGAGGCGTCAAAAAGCGTCTATATGAGGGAAAGGGTTAAAGCAGTATTTCAATTATACCAGTCAATGTGGCAGATTTCTGGAAAGGATGTTTGGATAGACCTCGCCAACCCCCATCCATCAAAGATGTAGTGAGGTCAGAGAGTATGAAAATTGTGCTGGACTATAAATTAATCAAAGGCTGGTATATTATTGCTTAACTTTTGCAATTTAAATACAATTAACTTTTTACTCTATACAGATGTAATCTGGTGCCTCAGCAACTGAAATCTTGAAACATTCCAACAATATTTTCTTGAAATCAGACGAGCAGATTCAGGTGAAGAGGTTTTTTTTTTCTGATGCCACCTGGTGGCTATGTTTTTCAACTAAACAATTTTGCTTGAACAAATTCATTAAAGAGTCACCTTAGGAATACTTCTGTCAAGTTATCTTGACATCAGACAACCGCTACAAACACTTCAGAGAAGAAGACTTACAAAGTTTTGTAATTTTATCCTGCTATCTAGCAACTATGCTTTTGGCCAATTAAAATGGCTTAAACAAGTCACCTAGCCCTTTCCCACATTTGACAATTCTGCAGCAGACGACTTTGAAAAGATAGCTCAATTGTTAAATAAAGTTGAAAACATTGCGTCCAAAGGAGAAATTGCTTTGGCCACTATGTTTTCATGCGTCTGCTGGTGCGAAAGGGCTAAGGAACATATCTGTCAAATTATCTTGAAATCAGACAAATACTTTCTGACCAAAAAAAATCTTAAATGTTGCTATTTTACCCCTTTTTTGGCTAATTAGCAGCCATGTTTTTCAACAAATCAATATGACTAGTGTATTTTTTTGTAACGGGTCCACTAAGGAACATTTCTGCCAACCTATTTTGAGATCAATCATACAAGCAGATTCGGGAGTTTTGTCATTTCCCTCTATCTGATGCCATAGCAACACAAGTTCCACATAGAATTAGAATCTTTCAACACATTTAAAGAGGACACTCAAAGGCACATTCCTAGGACATTTGGTTTAAATTGGCACATAAGTTTAGAAACAGATGTTGTTTTAAGCTTAACAAGCAAATTCATGAAATTTATATCCCCCGCTTGCAGGAAATATTGTAGGAATGAAGTCCTCCGAAAGTGACGATCGAACTTGGCCTAGCTGTTAAGGCATTTAACCTTGTTACAAAGTTTGAAAAAAAACGGTTTACATTTGTGGCAGTAATTGCACGGAAACAGCAACAAACAACATTTTTTGTTAATCAAGGGCCATAACTCCACCGAATAAAGTCCGCCGAAAGCGAAGATCGAACTTGGCCTAGCCCTTAAGCCATTTAACGTTGTTACCAAGTTTGAAAAAAAAAGGTTCACATTTGTGGCAGTGATTGCATGGAAACAGCAAAAAACGACATTTTTTGTTAATTAAGGGGCCATAACTCCACCGAATAAAGTTCGCCAAGAGGCGATTGAATTTGGCCTAGGTAGTTACCAAGTTTGAAAAAAAACGGTTCACATTTGTGGTAGTTATTGCACGGAAACAGCAACAAACAAAAAAATTTGTTAATTAAGGGGCCATAACTCTACCGAATAAAGTCCGCTGAAAGTGACGATCGAACTTGGCCTATTTGAAAAAACAAGAGGGCCATGATGGCCCTTGAATCGCTCACCTGATTTTTATTTTTTTTTCACTTAACTATATAAGCCATGCCCCCTGGCAGCCAGTTTCTGACCAATCAACTTGGCTTGAAGGAATCTGATAGAGGGTCCTAAGAACATTTCTACAAAATTATTTGAAAATCGGCCAGATACTTTTGGAGGAGAAGATTTTTTAAGTTTTCACTATATCCATATAATGCAAAATAGCCCTGCCTACTGGCGGCCATGTTTTTTTGACAAATCAACATGGCTTGAAGGAATCTGAAAGTGGGTCATCCAAGGAACATTTCTACAAAATTATTTGAAAATCGGGCCGACACTTTTGGAGAAGAAGATTTTTTAAGTTTGCACTATAGCCATATAAGGCAAAATAGCCCCGCCCCCCCCTGGCGGCCATGTTTTTCGACCAATCAACATGGCTTGAAGGAATCTGATAGAGGGTCACCCAAGGAACATTTCTACAAAATTATTTGAAAATCAGCCTGACACTTTCGGAGGAGAAGATTTTTTAAGTTTTCACTATAGCCATATAAGGCAAAATAGCCCCGCCCCCCTGACGGCCGTGTTTTTTGACCAATCAACATGGCTTGAAGGAATCTTGTAGAGGGTCATCCAAGGAACATTTCTACAAAATTATTTGAAAATCTGCCAACCAGTTTGGGAGAAGAAGAATTTTGAAGTTTTTTTCGTTTCGTTGCCATGGAAACCAGAATTCTGCATGGATCCCTAAAATTTGAAGGAATTCTGGTGAGGTCATTAAGATGCTTTCTGTGAAGTTTCATCCCAATTGACCCACTGGTTACTGAGGAGAAGATGTTGAAGATTTTTTAAGTTTTCACTTTGGCCATTGCAAAATAGCCCTGCCTACTGGCGGCCATGTTTTTTTGACAAGAATTTATGCAAAAACAAGAGTTTGAAGAAACACATGTGTTGCAACTTGCCTGTCATTTGTCAGTAAGTGAGATTGTGTTGGATAGACTGACAGATGGACAGACAGATGGACAGACAGACAGAGAAGTCATCCCTTAATATAACCCTGCAAAGGCAGGCACCAAAAAATTATACAATTCTACAAACCAGTTTTTTTAAGAATTCAAGCTCATTTTCGGTATACTGGGAAGCACATCGAGTAATACTGCTTTCAGTTGTATTCACCTGAAAAGGAAATTATTAGATTTTATCCATTTAGTGAGGTATTTTTCAAAGCATTTGATAAAGGAGATGTTTCGGGAAAATTTGAGATAAATTTGCAGATCGAATTGAAATTTTTTAGAAAAAGAAATTACTCATAATAATAAGATTCTTTCTTTTCTTATGTATACTAATAGTTTTACTTATATAATCTTTCCTAAACTTTCTAAGCAGTACTTCAAAGACATCAAAGGAAAGGGGAAACCCTTTCCCACTGGCAAACATTTTGACAGATTTTTAGCAGATGATTCATGATCTTTGAAAACATTGTGACAAATGTAGAAATTGCTCATAATTATAAAGTTCTCCTTTTGCCACAATACTTTCAACTTCTTTTTATAATAACACTTTCATTTATAGAGATATTCCATGCTTTTGCAGCATACACGTTCAAAGTTGTCTGCTGCAGATTTGAGGAAGAGGGATAATTACCAATTTAAAGTTTTCATTTTCTCTTTAAAATGGACAGTAAAAGATTGATAATAAACTAGAAAAAACTTTTTTAAGAATTGTTCATTTGGGATTCCTTGAAATGCATGTAGTCTTTCTAAGGAATAGGGTAAACCCTTGGCCACATGAAGAAGTATCCGACACATCTCCAGCAGAACACTTTTGAAACCATTGTGACAAAAGGAGACATTGCTCATGAGAAATGTCACGTTTTGCCAGAATATTTTCAACTTCATTCAATAATAAAACTTTCTTTTAAATAGGTTTTCCCTATTTTTGCCTATATGCTTTCAAATTTGCCTACTGCAGATTCCCGTATGTCAGAAAGAGTTAAGTAGCATAAGAATGTAATTGGTAAAGAAGACTTACCAAACAATAGTATCCTGAACCATCACTTTCATCAATGCCTTTCTTTACTTCCATACCAAAAGCTTTAATGTTTGTATTGATAACACCAACAAAATCTATTATCTCTTTCCTTTGTTCCCCCTCATTTGTCTCTTCTAAAAAGAAAAATATCCTTGTCTAAAAATTAATGAAAAAGGTTTAATGATACATCAATGAAAGCAAGTTTTCAAATTAAATCTTTCATCCTTTAAGGCTTTACCTAATAGCAGCAAGATTATAACATCAACAATACAGATGTATGTCCTTGAGGCAAACCATTTGTTAAAACATATGCAGTGTGAAATAAAAATGTCTTGAGCGCTAACGAAAGTGTTTACTTCTTGTATTTTTTAACAATGTACAAACATGCAAGGGTCTGAAAGGGGATAAAGTGTTCACCACAAAATCTCAAGTTATTAGTCGAAGGTCTCTCGTACAAAATGATTTCGTCCTTGACAAATTTAAATGTGTCATTAGATGCCCTACACGCATTTTGCTTGCGATCTGCATATTGTTATGCATCATTGACACAAGGGCGGTCATCATAATATAATTTTAAAACATGAGTAGTTTGTTATTTTCATTATAAAAAAGGGAGGAAAGAATTACAATAAATTAACATGTAGTGTTCAGTTTATGTTCGAAATTAAGGTTGAAATTATACAACAATTTCAATGAAATTTAACTGTTTAGCTGATATTATATTTCAAGGATGGTTTAACTTATAAATATTGGACTACATTTTAACATTTGTCAAAGTATGATATAATTAGGATGCCTAGCTAATATCATTTTCAGAAAAAGAAAAAATTCATCTCTTCCGCGATTTAACCCTTTTCTCATTGTTTTAAAAGTAGATTGCTGCAAAGGTGTCCAACGTTGACTTTATTAGGGTTAAGGTAAAATGAACTGCTATTGCATGCAAATCCTTAATAGTCTGTTTTGTGGTTTTATTGATAAATAATTATAAAATTCAAATAATCTGACAAACATCTTGTAATTATTCCTTAATGAAAGCACTGTATACATACTAAGACTAATGATTGGCAAGATTAATCATTTCCATTTAATACTGTTTCTGATTTTATAATTTGTAACCTGTGTGCATGGTCAACCTACCTTAGAATAGAGATTGATCATAAACAATGAAAGGCTTCAATCATATTTCAATGAAGGACATTCACTTCGTTGACAAAAAATGCAAGTTATGATACATTTTCACTTCACCCCCACCCCTGATGTTCTAATATGCCCCTCAGTTGATAACTGGTTTTTTTTCAACTACTGTAATGTAAGTGTTATGCATCACTGCAGTATGGATTTCCGGCGACATTGATGCGTTGCATCAACTTTCTCTTGTAATTATTTTTAAAAACAAGAGGGATGGCCCTGGAATCACTCACCTCAGAATGGGCTATTTAAAACTCTTTCAGCGCCAATGGCAATATCATCAAGACAAACTTTCTCACAAACATTCAAGCTGCTCAAGTCAAAAATGCGATCTCTATAGTGTTAACTAGATTGTTCTACAATTTGACCTAGTGACCTAGTTGTTGACCTGACCCTACCCATATTCTAGATATCATCAAGACAAATACATGTATTCTGACAAAGTTTCAACATGCTCAAGCCAAAAATGTGGCTTCCAGAGTGTCAACAAGATTGTTCTTCAATTTGGACTAGTGACCTAGGATTTGACCGGACATGACCCATATTCGAACTTGGCCTAGAAATCATCAGGACAAACTTTCTGATAAAGTTTTAACATGCTCTAGTTTAAAATGTGGCTTCAAGAGTGTTAACAAGATTTTCCTTAAATTTGGCCTAGTGACCTAGTTTTTGACCTGACATGACCCAGTTTTGAACTTGGCCTAGATTTGATGGAGGTATATGTTCTGATTAACTTCCATGAAGATTGGATGCAAAATGTTGCCTCTAGAGTGTTAACAAGCAAATGTTGACGACGGACGACGAATGACGGACAAAAGGCGATCACAAAAACTCACCTTGAGCACTTTGTGCTCTAGTGAGCTAAATATGTGTCATCGCGACATCAAATTGTTGACTAAACATGCATGTACCATTAATTAAAATCATCATGTGAAAGATATTGTCCATTTTAATTGGACATCATTGCACCACCAACCCCACCCTGGCTGTAACAACAGTTGGACTTATTTGCCAGCCATTTTTACACCATTTTTGTGTGTAGGCTAAAGCAAGTTTCTGTTGAGTAACTACAGCTGCCTACTGCAGGCTTCTTCACTATTCTAATTCAACATAAACAACTTGTTTAAGAAACAAGGGGGCCATGATGACCCTATATCGCTCACTTGATTTAATAGAACTTCAATAGTTTTCAAAGTTTTTAATCTATACATATAAGGAAAACAAGCAACCCCCCTGGTGGCCCTGTTTTTCAACCGATCGGATTCATTTGAATAACCTTGGTAGAAGGTCACCCAAGGAACATTTGTGCCAATTTTTTTTTAAATCAGGCCAGTGCTTTTGGACAAGAAGATTTTTAAAGATTTTACAGTGCACATATAAGGAAAACAAGCCCCACCCGTGGGGCCCATGTTTTTCAATGGATCAGATTAATTCGAACAACCTTGGTAGAAGGTCCCCCAAGGAACATTTGTGCCAAATTATCTTTAAATCAGGCCGGTACTTTTTGACAAGAAGATTTTTAAAGATTTTACAATGCACATATAAAGGAAAACAAGCTCAGCAGCCTTGCCGCCATGTTTTTCAACGGATCGAAAAACAAGAGGCCCAAGAGGGCCAGTATCGCTCCACGGCCATAAGGCAAAAATAAAATCTCCAAACAGCCCTGCCCCCTGGTGGCTATTTTTTTACCAACCACCATGGCTTAAAGGAATCTTGTAGAGTGTCACTTAAGGAACATTTCTACAAAATTATTTGAAAATCGGCCCGACACTTTCGGAGGAGAAGATCTTTTAAGTTTTCACTATAGCCATATAAGGCGAAATAGCCCCGCCCCCCTGGTGGCCATGTTTTTCGACCAATCAACATGGCTTGAAGGAATCTGATAGAGGGTCACCCAATGAACATTTCTACAAAATTATTTGAAAATCGGCTGAACACTTTCGGAGAAGAAGATTTTTTAAGTTTTCACTATGGTCATATTAGGCAAAATAGCCCCGCCCTCTGGCGGCCATGTTTTTTGACCAATCAACATGGCTTGAAGGAATCTGATAGAGGGTCACCCAATGAACATTTCTACAAAATTATTTGAAAATCGGCCTGACACTTTCGGAGGAGAAGATTTTTTAAGTTTTCACTATAGCCATATAAGGCGAAATAGCCCCGCCCCCCTGGTGGCCATGTTTTTCGACCAATCAACATGGCTTGAAGGAATCTGATAGAGGGTAAGCCTAGGAACATTTCTACAAAATTATTTGAATATCAGCCAAACACTTTCGGAGGAGAAGATTTTTTAAGTTTTCACTATGGTCATATAAGGCAAAATAGCCCCGTACCTCTGGCTGCCATGTTTTTCGACCAATCAACATGGCTTGAAGGAATCTGATAGAGGGTCATCCAATGAACATTTCTACAAAATTATTTGAAAATCGGCTGAACACTTTCGGAGAAGAAGATTTTTTAAGTTTTCACTATGGTCATATTAGGCAAAATAGCCCCGCCCTCTGGCGGCCATGTTTTTCGACCAATCAACATGGCTTGAAGGAATCTGATAGAGGGTCACCCAATGAACATTTCTACAAAATTATTTGGAAATCGGCCTGACACTTTCGGAGGAGAAGATTTTTTAAGTTTTCACTATAGCTATATAAGGCAAAATAGCCCCGCCCCCCTGGCGGCCATGTTTTTCGCCGAATCAACATTTCTTGAAGGAATCTGATAAAGGGTCACCCAAGGAACATTTCTACAAAATTATTTGAAAATCAGCTGAACACTTTCGGAGAAGAAGATTTTTTAAGTTTTCACTATTGCAATATAAGGCAAAATAGCCCCGCCCCCCTGGCGGCCATGTTTTTAAACCAATCAACATTTCTTGAAGGAATCTAATAAAGAGTCACCCAAGGAACATTTCTACAAAATTATTTGAAAATCGGCCTGACACTTTTGGAGAAGAAGATTTTTTAAGTTCTCACTATTTTTTTCTTTCGGTTGCCATGGAAACCAGAATTTCGAATGGATCAAAAAAAATTGAAGGAATTTAGTAGAGAACATTGAGAGGATGCTTCCCATGAAGTTTCAACCAAATTGGCCAAGTGGTTAGGGAGAAAAAGTCGTTTAAAGGAAAAGTTTACGCACGCACGCACGACGGACAATTCGCCATGACATAAGCTCGACTGGCTTTCAGCCAGTGGAGCTAAAAATGAACAATCTTGGTAGAGGGTGCCCCAAGGAACATTTGTGCAAAATAATTTTCAAATCATGCTAATACTTTTGGACAAGAATTTTTTTAAAGTTTTAACAATGCACATATAAGGAAAACAAGCTTCACCCCCTGGCGGCCGTGTTTTTCAACGGATCAGAAATATTTGAACAATCTTGGTAGAAGGTGCCCCAAGGAACATTTGTGCAAAATAATTTTCAAATCGAGCCAGTACTTTTGGACAAGAAGATTTTTAAATTTTAACAATGCACATATAAGGAAAACAAGCTCCGCTCCCTGGGGGCCATGTTTTTCAATGGATCGGAAATATTTGAACATTCTTGGTAAAGGGTGCCCCAAGGAACATTTGCGCAAAATAATTTTCAAATCGGGCCAGTACTTTTGGACAAGAAGATTTTTAAAGTTTTAACAATGCACATATAAGGAAAACAAGCTTCACCCCCCTGGCGGCCGTGTTTTTCAACGGATCAGAAATATTTGAACAATCTTGGTAGAAGGTGCCCCAAGGAACATTTGTGCAAAATAATTTTCAAATCGAGCCAGTACTTTTGGACAAGAAGATTTTTAAATTTTAACAATGCACATATAAGGAAAACAAGCTCCGCTCCCTGGGGGCCATGTTTTTCAATGGATCGGAAATATTTGAACATTCTTGGTAAAGGGTGCCCCAAGGAACATTTGCGCAAAATAATTTTCAAATCGGGCCAGTACTTTTGGACAAGAAGATTTTTAAAGTTTTAACAATGCACATATATATAAGGAAAACAAGCTCTGGCCTCTGGCGGCCATGTTTTTGAACGGATTGGAAATATTTGAACAATCTTAGTAAATGGTTGCCCCAAGGAACATTTGTGCAAAATAATATTCAAATCGGGCCAGTACTTTTGGACAAGAAGATTTTTTAAGATCTGGCAATTTTCCCCTTTTCTGATGCGCAGCAACCAAAGTTCTACTTGGAATTAAATTCTTTGAACAACTTTGAAAGAGGACCACCTAAGGACCATTCCTGTGAAGTTATTTTGAAATCTGTCCATTGGTTTAGTAGAAGTAATTTGTAGGAAATTGTTAACAGACGGACAGATGACAACGACGATGACGACGCCGGACGGTGAATGATCACAAAAGCTCACCTTATAGGTGAGCTAAAAAAAAATATCATACAATATGTGTCACTGTGTTCAGAGGACTAGATAAGAGGGAGCAGGGTTACAGATAAGGTGCGTATCTGCGTAAATACGCAATTAAAATTGTTGAAAAAGCAATTATTTAAAAATCGAGGAGTAACTAAAAGCAATTGGAAAAGTGGTTTACGCAGTGACTTCAAAATAACCGCGTATCGATAAGCAAAACAATGTTTTTCGATGAGTTGTTTACAATTTGTAAGTTAGACCACACTGGTTTTTAAATTGTTCATAATTATCCGCAAAAAAGACAGGGTGTCGTTTACTTTAGGTAGCGTAAACCAGTCCACCGGACTGTTTTTTAAATCTTTCATAATTATCCGCAAAATAGACCTGGTTATTCATTCATCCGTAAAATATACGTGGTCGTCTCAATTTTAGTATGTTGCGTAAACCAGTCAAATATTGTGTTTCCGCTTTCGAAATGGCTACGAGAGGAAGGAAAAAATCACGGACAAGTGTCCAAACAAACACACTTTTTGGGTATTTGCAACCTTCGGGGAACGTACCCGATGCGATTTGCAAAAAGATCATTGATGGCATCCTTGATAGCATGATTTTCAGTGCAAAAAACGTTGTAAGTAGTATTTTGGAGGAGCTTTTAACCGCTGTTTGTAAACCGAAGAAGCACGACGGCTGTCGAGTCGGTAAAAACACTGTTACGGAATGGAAAAGCAAGTACCCATGGCTTGTCATAAATGATAATAATACTAATATGAAGTGTTCAGTGTGTGTTGAAATGAAATCTAAATTAAAATTAGCGAGTGTTTGGGCAAATGAAGGCACCCCCAATATTCAGATTTCCAGCATCACCAGGCATAATCAAAGCACTGAGCATAACAATGCATGAGTTGAGTCAGAGAAAGCAAGAGTAAGAGTAGTTTTGGACACAGCGTCTTGTTTTGGTGAACCAGAAACCCCTATAACACTATGTGATTCGGATAAAATAGTCTTTAATACTGTGTACTTTGCTGCTAAGAATGAAATTCACTCAAACACTGTCAATGGGTTGTTAGAGTTACAGACAAAAAATTGCCTTGATGTGAAGTACACCAACCTCAGTTGGGACTCTCTGTGTGAAATGCAAAGTTCTATCGCCCACATCCTAAGGTCTGAACTAGTTGAGGATGTTAAGTCATCGGATGTGTTTGCAGTGATGCTTGATGAGAGTACTGATGTGACAGTTGACAAGAGATTGAGTATATGTGTAAGGTATGTCAAAGACGGGGAGTCAGTGACAAAGATGTTGTGTAATGTTCCTGTAGACGATGGGCGTGCCCATACTATTGTCAACACTGTAGTACAGGAGTTTCAACGTGTTGACCTAGATTTAGCCAACTGTACATCCTTGGCAACAGATGGGGCTGCAGTCATGATGGGCAAGCATACAGGAGTAGGGAAGCAAATGGTTAGTAAGTACTCCCCATTCTGTACTCAAATCCATTGTATGGCGCATAGAATAAACTTGGCCTGTACTGATGCCATTAAGAAGAATGAGTATATGTTAAAGTTCAGAGACAAGTTCAACAGCCTTTATTATTTTGTAAATGCCTCAAGTCTCAGGACTCTTGCTCTTAAGAAAATTCAGAAATTATTGGAAGAGCCAGAGATTTCGGTCAAAATGCCTTATTCCATTAGATGGCTAGGATTGAGAGATGCAGTATCAGCAGTGTTTGTGTCATTTGCATCAGTGCTCACTACATTGTCAAAGTTTGCAGCTGAGAAGAATGCAACTGCCAAGGGCCTCCATAAGTATTTCTGCTCATACAAAGTAGGTTTAGTCATTGCCCTTGTTCTTGATGTGCACAATGAACTAGCTATCTTAAGTTGTGAACTTCAAAAGAAAAACTTGCTGTTCAGTGAAATCAAACCTCTATTGGATGGTACTGTCTCAAAGCTCAGTTGTCTTGAATCCAGGGACGGAGAGTGTTTGGGGAAGATGAAGGCAGAGATAGAAAAGAAGCATGACGGTGTCTTCTATGGAGATGAAAAGCTCAGTTATCATGATAGAATGGACACCGAATTTGAAAGTATCAGGAAGGATTATATCAAAAGGTTGAAAAAGAACATCAACAACAGGTTCCCCAAGGCAGACAGTGCAATATTAGATGATTTTAGCCAGGTGTTTGAGCCCATAGTTGTAAACTCATCAACAGAAGATGAATGTAACAAGGCTATTGAATCCCTGTCCACTCAGTACGGGTATGAAAAAACAGTGACAGTTATTGAAGGAAACCTTACAGATGGGACTGAAGAACATGTCCGTGTAGTCAAGCCTTTGCTTGATCCGAAGAGATTGCAAGAAGAGTGGCCTAGACTATATGGTATGATAAGGGGCACATACGCTAACATGAATACTGACAGGCTATGCAAGAGAATACTCTTAATACACAAAGACATTATGCCAAATATAGCCAAACTTTCAAAACTAGCACTTTGCATCCAGCTTACTAGTGTTGAGTGTGAGCGTTCCTTCAGCACGCAAAACAGACTCAAAACCAAATACAGGGCATCCATGGGATCAGAAAAATTGAATATGTTAATGTCAATTAGTATGTTAGGACCAAGTGTATCTGCTTATGATCCAGCACCAGCAGCCACACACTGGATGAGACAAAAGAAGAGAAGGAGGGGGAGATTGTTCAATGAATTTCAACCAAGGCCAGCTAAAAGGCCCAAACTATGCTAATTGTGACATGTGCTAAGAGTAAGACTAAATGAGTAACAGAAGTTATAATAGTTCCAAGTTTTGTGTTTGTGTTAAATAGTTAGTAAGTTACAGTTGTTTTGATAAGGAAGATCACATTTAGTTTCAATGCTACATATACAGTTAGCTATGTAAATCATAAATGAAAGTTATAAATGAAAATTCCTATGAACAGTTAGAGATATTATTAAAGCCTTGCATCAGCATGGCTGGACTGATACATACTTTATGACCTTTGATAAATGTAAGTGGAAATTTCATTATTTGTGCATATAATATTTTGACGCCACTGTACAGTAGATTTAAGCAATTGTTTCTAAGTTGATGGAGTATCCGGTTTGCTTGTTACTCAATTAAAGTTCTGGATACCCAATTAAGTGAAAAGTTGATGAGTAAATACCCAATTGACCAAAATCCTTATCTGTAGCCCTGAGGGAGTGAACAGGTCTTTTCCCCACAATATTTCTCTTAATACTCAACAAAATCCTATGTTGTGGGTTCTCAAAGAAATCGTCTAACTGAGACAATTCTTTTGAGTACCCACAAAATAGGGTTTGAACGTCATATAAGGATTTTAGAACGTGAAAAATGCCCCTTGTCTAAAGCTCTGTTGTGTTGACCCTTGTGATGTCATATCCACTCCAGGTTACTTGATATGGTAAACAAGAGGGCCATGATGGCCCTGGATCGCTCACCTGATTTTTTTTTTTAATTTTAGCTATATAAGCCCCGCCTCCTTGCGGCCATAGTTTCCGACCAATCAACTTGGCTTGAAGGAATCTGATCGAAGGTCACCCTAGGATCATTTCTACAAAATTATTTGAAAATCATCCTGACACTTTTGGGGGAGAAGATTTTTTAAGTTTTCACTATAGCCATATTATGCAAAATAGCCCTGCCCACCGGCGGCCATGTTTTTCGACCAATCAACATGGCTTGAAGGAATCTGATAGAGGATCACCCAAGGAATATTTCTACAAAATGATTTGAAAATCGGCCTGACACTTTTGGAGAAGAAGATTTTTTAAGTTTTCACTTTGGCCATGTAAGGCAAAATAGCCCCGCCCCCCCCCCCCCCCGCCCCCCCTGGTGGCCATGTTTTTTGACCAATCAACATGGCTTGAAGGAATCTGAAAGGGTCATCCAAGGAACATTTCTACAAAATTATTTGGAAATCGGCCTGACACTTTCGGAGGAGAAGATTTTTTAAGTTTTCACTATAGCCATTTAAGGCAAAATAGCCCCGCCCCCCCCCCCCCCCCCCCCCCCTGGTGGCCATGTTTTTTGACCAATCAACATGGCTTGAAGGAATCTGAAAGGGTCATCCAAGGAACATTTCTACAAAATTATTTGGAAATCGGCCTGACACTTTCGGAGGAGAAGATTTTTTAAGTTTTCACTATAGCCATTTAAGGCAAAATAGCCCCGCCCCCCTGGCGGCCATGTTTTTAGACCAATCAACATGGCTTGATGGAATGTGATAGAGGGTCATCCAAGGAACATTTCTACAAAATTATTTGAAAATCTGCCAACCAGTTTGGGAGAAGAAGAATTTGGAAGTTTTTTCGGTTTCGTTGCCATGGAAACCAGAATTTAGCATGGATCCCAAAAATTTGAAGGAATTCTGGTGAGGTCATTGAGAGGATGCTTTCTGTGAAGTTTCATCCAAATTGACCCACTGGTTACTGAGGTGAAGAAGTTGACGCACGACGGACGCTAGACAAAAGGCGATCACAATAACTCACCTTGAGCAAAGCTCAGGTGAGCTAAAAATAACACACATTTGGTGAACAGGTACAGAGTAACACTTTACCTGTTCTTCTACTCTATCATGCAAAAATTTGAAAAGAAAGTGCATGTATAGTCAGTCCACTTCAATGCAACTTTGACAAGCATTTTGTGGTCCCTTTAAATTTAACAGTTTAGGTTAGGATAAAAAATAAGTTTTGACAGTTTGAAAAGGTTACTATGTTACCTCCATACATCACTTTTGCATTCTTTTGTATTCTAAAAACTTCTGTAGCATTCAAAATTCCATGGGACATAATTGTCTGTAAAAACAGCTGATGGCTCTGTCTCATCTTGTTTGCCATATTGACACTGACAATAATAAATCTAGTAACAACTGAAATGAAAGTTTAAAAAACAAGAGGCCCATGAGGGCCTATGCTCTACTGGTATGGTTCTTTGGTCATTTTCAATCCAGAGCATGTATGTATGGTGAAGATCGGATAGTAAATGGAGGCTCTTTTGTGTTCACAAGCTGTATTATAGCAATTTTTACAATTTCATGGACCATAATCCAATCTTGCATGGGCGGATCTGGCTGATTTTCAAAAGGAACCAAGCTCTCATCAATATTTAACTACTATCTAAGTTTGGTGAAGATCAGATAGTAAATGGAGCCTCTATTGTGTTCACATGCTCAATTATAGCAATTTGGACAATTTCAAGGGCCATAATCCAGTCTTGCATGGGCGGATCTGGCTGGTTTACGAAAGGAACTGAGCTCTCATGGATATCTAACTACTGTATAAGTTTGGTTAAGATACAATCAAAAGTGAAGACTGTATCGTGTTAACAAGCTCTTTTATAGCAATTTTTACCATTTCAAGGGCCATAATCCAGTCATGCATGGGCGGATCTGGCTGGTTTTCGAAAGGAACCGAGCTCACATGGATATCTAACTACTGTATAAGTTTGGTTGAGATACAATCAAAAGTGAAGACTGTATCGTGTTAACAAGCTCTTTTATAGCAATTTTGACCATTTCAAGGGCCATAATCCAGTCATGCATGGGCGGATCTGGCTGGTTTTCGAAAGGAACCGAGCTCTTATGGATATCTAACTACTGTATAAGTTTAGTTGAGATACAATAAAAAAAGAAGACTGTATCGTGTTAACAAGCTCTTTTATAGCAATTTTGACCATTTCAAGGGCCATAATCCAGTCATGCATGGGCGGATCTGGCTGGTTTTCGAAAGGAACCGAGCTCTCATGGATATCTAACTACTGTATAAGTTTAGTTGAGATACAATCAAAGACTGTATCGTGTTAACAAGAAATTGTTTACGGACGGACGCACGCACGACGGACAAATCGCCACGACATAAGCCCTTCTGGCCTTTGGCCAGTAGAGCTAAAAATCAAAAATTAAAGGACATCTGTCAACTTCAAAAATGAATAGGGTAATCAAGAGCTCTAGATAATAATTTACGTTTTACTATTAGAAGCGAAACTGACACTTAAAAAATCTCCACTCAGACAATGTCGGCTGACAATATATCGGCCAATCTATTTGGAAAGATGATGATTCGCCACAGGTGTAATAAATAACTTTAAATTCGGAAGAAACTAGGCCTTTTCACTACCTCTTCTTGCAACTAGAAAAATTAAACCCTACTTTCACTTTCCTATTAATTTTCAAAAAAAATCCTTTGTCAATGGTCGGGCATTAACATTAAGAAGAATTTATCGAGGGCTTGGTATGAAACGGTTTACCACGAAAATTGATTTAACGCTTATAAAGACTTTATGGCGAGGTGATTAACCTTGGTAAAAAATACGAATTTTAGTTACAACCGTTTCACACCAAGCCCTCGTTATCCTACTCTATTAACCCTTTCCCTCATATGACAATTCTGCAGCAGACGACTTTGAACATATTTTATCAAAACATAGAAAATCTCTATAATTGAATGGATAACCTATGACAAAAAGTGGAAAACATTGAGGCAAAAGGAGAAATTGCACGTTTTGTGCAATTTCTTCTTTTGTCACTATGTTTTCAAAAAGCCATCTGCTGCAGAGCCGTCAGAAAGCGTCTATATGAGGGAAAGGGTTAACCTTTGGCTCAGGTAATCTCTAAAGATTGGTCATTTTTGTGGTGATTGGTTTGACAATCGCCACAATGCTAACAGAAACAAGAACAACGAAAAATATTTACATAGTCGGTTTTGAACAATCAGTTGATATTTGTTTTCCTTACTGCAAACTAATTTACTCACATTGACTTTGGTACCGGATTGTTACTAATATTTGAGTTTTATTGAGACATTATCTACATAGAGTTAAAATATGTCAATATTATCTTCGTCATGATTGGGCAGATAATAAATATCATTGCGCGTTCTATCTGCCTTGCAAA
The DNA here is from genome assembly GCA_031761405.1 of Serripes groenlandicus. Lineage (NCBI taxonomy): Eukaryota > Metazoa > Mollusca > Bivalvia > Cardiida > Cardiidae > Serripes > Serripes groenlandicus. Next base: position 120,069,231 of record JASEVX010000001.1, on the reverse strand, counting down.
TAACTCTGATGATACTGAAATCTGGAAATTCCAAAAGGTTCTATAAATAGCGTGCGAGACTGGTTATCTCAATATTATAAATTTTATGCTTTATTTTGTAGTTGTTTAAATATATGAAAGCGTCTAGATGATAAGACTGGTTTACAAAGGTTTAAAGGACACACTATGTCAGTGTGTACACATGTTATGTATACACGTCTGCACGTTTTAGAGTCAATTAGCAATCAATGCTGAAAGTGTAGCCTAATTTAGTTTGGAGATCGAGCATTATAATATATGCCTATATTTTTATAAATTGAACAGTTTGGCAAATAGTGAAATTGTGCTTTTTGAGCATGTTTATGTTTGTTTTTGCACTCACATTTTTCGAAGCAGTTTAACAACCTCAGATACATATTAATATACTGTGTTTATATGTCTCTGACAACACTCAATCATGCAATGTAAAGGGACTAAATTGAACAGACCTGTTTAATATCGGACATCTTTGAAACAAACACCAAACTAATGGATACTGTTTTCTCTCCTTCCTTGATAATTTAGTCATTTCTAAAGTGTACAAAATATTTTATTTAAATATGGCCCAGCGACCTGGTGAAGAACATGTAATTACCCGAACAATTTAGATTACAAATAGCCATTCTAATGAGCTAAAACGGTAGTCTATCGAGTACCAACTAGATTTTTCATAAATTTGGAATGGCCTAATTTTGAACACATCACGACCAATTTCAGAACGTAACTAAAATAAATTAATTTTTCGAGCGACAGTTTTGTCTGCATAACTTGTCAATGTCATGGAAGAGCTTTGAGCTTTTCTAAGTTTACATTTTACTACCGTGGTTATTTCCCTTTATATTTTAATGTGAAATTAGGTCACGAACTGAGGAGAAAGCGTCTGGACGTTAATGACCCTTTATAATAAACATGTATTGATTAGAGACATATTTTAAAAATATTTCTTATTTTTGTTTGTGTTACAGTTAGTGTGTGAGTTCTGGATCACTAACGAAACAAATTGTGATAGTTTGAATAAATGAAGTAAGAATTTAAAAAGACTTTTGAGGTTTAACAGCATAATATCCCACCTTTCATCGCATATTTGTTGTTTCTCACACACATGAATATTTCTGTTTCTGAACTGATTGTATTTACTTGGGTTTTTCAGGTAGTTCCGAATCAAGTTGAGTGTGTTTTGGATCACATGATTTGTTACTGAATAAAAATAGATTTCTCAGATTTCTGAGATGCTGTAGGTCATGAGGCATCTCAAAATCTATTTTTACTGTCAAAAAAAATGCAGCTTTCAATCTTGTACGTGGCTCAAATAGGAAACAAACCACTAAAACAGAAACTAAAATGAAAATAACTTTTATGGATAATCTGTGTAACCTCCATGGTCCATCACAATATTAACATATATAAAAGTAAAATATATCTATCACAAGAAAGTCAATAAAATATCTCCCTAAAAATTATGCTGCTAATGCAACTACCTTTTATAACCTTTGTTCAAATGCAACACTCCCCTGAAAAATAATAATTTTAAACCTTTCCCACATACAAAAAAGAAGAATAGTAAGAAATATTATCAGCTGATCCGAAACTGACATATATACAGGATGATGCATTAACATCATTTTCTCCAGATAATCTCCATCTTCACAAAATCTGCTTTCCAAAAACTAAAATTAAGCATAGATAAACAAATTTATACCACATTTTCCAAAATTTATCGTGCAAATGTATGAATTTATTGTCTTTGATTTACGGAAAGCGTTTTTCGATAAATGGTGTGTTGTTAAAATGTCGCCTGCGTAAATTTTACGACTGCATGAATTTCTGGAAAAACAACAGCGATTTTAAAAAGGAACAATAGTTTTTCAATGGAAATTGATTGAATTTTCTAGATATACAAGGTATATTATTTTGTAAACATTACTTATGTGGATGTTTTATTAAAAGACAATGATCTGATCCCGAACTACCACACTAACTGTACCCGATTATGCACCACGCGGTTTCTTCATTTCGAAACATGCATGTGCGAAAATCAATTTTAAAGGTCACGAAAGCAGGACACAACAGGATATGTCTGTTATATTGTATGGTTAAACACAGCTCAAGATATATATATCATAACCCGCAATTGTAATTATCTTGGTTATGAGGAGTAATTTATCGTTCTGCCACAATGTCTCCAACTCTCCTTTTACTTTCATGTATAGAGATTTTCCATAATCTAACCTATGTCGTCTGCTGTTTTTGCTACTCAATTCTTCACAATATATTTGTTTACATTTTAATTAATTAATTTAATATAATCCAACATCTTTAGTTCATTTTTCCATTAAACAGTAAAGACAATTCTTGAACATGAAATTGAATACAGGTTTCACACATTTGGCTTTTTTAACCTGGTCCATTTGGGTTTTCGACCTTTAAATGTTGGTCCTTTCTGACCCCGATTCCGTAGCTATGCTAGTTCGCTTTCGCCAACGAAAAGTGGCCGCTGTGGAGACAAATAAAAAATGAAATATGGCGAATCGTTATTGTGGCGAATCGTTCGTAATTTATTCATCTCAGAAGATCAGGTATTTTTAAAAGCAAGGTATTTTTTTGAAATAAAACTACTTTTCTTACTTAAATACTATGAGGAAGTATGTCGATAAGCCTTGTTTTCTGGAGAAAAAACTGGTGGCGTAGTTGCTTTCTTTTTTTGCAACTTACCCGCCAAACTTCAACTGACAATATTCTCTAAAATAAATTTACCAAATGGCTAATAAAAACAATAATTTCAGACCAAAAATAAATCAATGAACTGATATTAAAATTGTTTGATACATTTACGACAGTAATCTGCAAGTATAAGAATATCATATTATCTGACTTCGGGTTTGAGATTAAATAATTCAAGATGGAGAACGTTTCACACGTGAAACCAAAATCTGCATGGAAAAAGGTTGAACTCGACCCTAGTTTCTTCACTGGCATTGATTTTGCCGGCCCAACGTACATCGAAGTGTTGGAAGATTATACAATTTCATCTTTAAAAAATAACTTTGTGAGTATATATTAAATTATATATATTGTATTGGGTTTTCGCGATGTAAACAACTATGTGAAAATCATTATTGTGGCCGATTTCATCGGCATTTCTTAGATTTCATGATTTCGATGATCAGAAAAATAAAAACCTTGTTCACGAAACATTTTGTTTCTCCATTGGAGGTTTCATCTTGCGATACATCTTAATGATAAATGGTTTTGGCATGTTTACAAACAGAGATGGGATACTCGGGATTCACAAATGACAAATCTCGTTAAAATCACGCGGGTATAGCCAGATGTGTTAGTCATGTAACTCATTTCATATGAGTAAAAGTGTAAACATTTAATACTAACTGTTTTTTGTAGAATCACTAGAAGTTAATATGAGTATAGGTGCTACCTATTTCGGGTAAACATTTATTATATGTTGTGATCGGTGAATAATTCCCCGCGAACTGCAGTTAGCCCCTTGCTTGCAGCACAATCAGTTATTTACGTCAATTACGAGTCCTACCGACCTAAGCAAATAAAATAAAAATCATCATCAGGTTAAGCTTATATTTAACTTTAAAATATAGCCAAGATTTTAAATCCATGAAATTAATATGAGTATAGGTGCTACGCTACCTATTTCGGGTAAACATTTATTAACTTTTCTGATCGGTAAATAACTCCCCATGAACTGTAGTTAGCCCTTAGCTTGCAGCACAGTGCCTGAAATGAGGGCCAGCCAAAGGCTGGCCCGAAAAAAAAAATTTGGGCAAGTAAAATTTTAGGATTACTGGCCCAAATGATATAGTGCAAGCCCAAATATTTTGGACAAATTTTTGCCCCTGTTTCTTGTTCGCCCTGGTTTTTATTTTTGCCCTGGGTCCGTTCGCACCGTATTTTTAAGAAGTTGTGGGGGATGTGTAAAGATATAAAATGTAACTGGAACAATTTTAATGACTTTTTATATTTCAGATAATCCGAGCCTTCTCTGACCCTTACACATTTTTGACATTTTATTTTGCTGTGTAGGGTCAAAGGAACTCCTATAGTAAAAACCCGGGGATTTTCCTCACCCGTGTGGGAGAGGACTTTTAATCAATATCATCTATGTAAATATTCATCGGCATTTCAAGCATATAAATCTATTATGATGATCCAGGGCTCCAGATAATTTTTTGGCAAGAGGAGTAATTACTCATGAAAATTTTGAGTGATGAGTAACGCCCAAACAACCATGAGTATTTTAATAAAGAATAAACTGTTAGTGACAAATGTAACATGTAAAACAACAGTTCAGTTCCTGATATAGAATGCTGGTTATTCTTATATTGTCAAGTTCTGTTCAGTAAATGTTTACAATTTGACATAGCTTTTTGTTTTTGTTTTCTTGATTTATAGTCCGACATTAATCGCCTCTTTCTTCTTGAATTTGCCAACCATTCAGAGGCAAACTCTTCAAGCCATCAATAAAAAACTGTTTGTTTGCCCTTTATCAACCCTAGATCTTAGAGGTGGGTCGGTAGGTCGGAAAAATAATTTATTTTCTGGGAGGGGAGGATTAATAAACTAATATGAATGTTGAATGACCTAAAATCATACAAGCTGCCCTGTTTCAGTGACTTTGTTGTTTTGCAAATGCTCTTCAATTTGAAGAGTTCTATGCTATCAATGTTTTTTGTGGTCTCAAGTGTAAACATATAAGTACAGAAAAGATTTTTTGGATAGGTCACAGCCCTTTTTATCATATAGAGGGTGTGCGTTAAGTGCAAAAATACAACTTGGGAAAACCGAAAATATACACGTGACCATTCCAGCCAATCGTATTTGCGAAATGTAAATCAAAACTAATTTTATTCGAAAGCCAAAATATATGCGGTAAACGTCATCAATATTGGGGCCATTGAATATGCATAAGACATGTATCGATTGTAAACTTCGGCTAATATTGCAAAACTGAAAGTATATTCCTTCCTAGCCACTCGGTAAATCTCGGAAATGAACTGCAATTACCGCGATTTGTCAAAGAAATAACCCTGTGAAAGATCGACGATTAGAAATGCATATTACTCGGCCGAAAAATTTCACTCCCCAAAAAATATGCTGGTGCCTCAAATCTTACCTCGGAATTCGCGAGTTTGCTTAAATTCGAACCCTGTAAATATGTATCGCATGGTGCATATATGAGAAATTCTTTCCTGTGTAATAGATTTGTTTACTACAGAAAGCGCGCGAAAAAAATCACGTGATTGAATGCCTGCGAAAATATCACGTGGTGTTATTTCTTCGAGTACAAAGCTATATTAAGATGAATCTCTCCTTTAAACTGTTTCGCGAGATTACAAATTAGCAAAGCAACAACACACTGATCACGTGATCAACTTACTAGGTTACAGTATTTTAGTGAGTTATTTATAGAAAGGTATATTTTGAAATTACATGGCTTCAATGACCGATCGATTTGGTTTCCGATTTACGTAAATAAGCTTAGTAGAAAACGGGAACCATTACTTTCAGTTCTTAAAATAGACTAGGTTTTTCCGAGAAACTTTGAAAGAAAATATTATTGTTTTATGATTCGCGAGATATCACGGTATCATGCAAATCAACAATATGGCGGATTTCGTAAGGATATCGATACTGCATTACATAAATGTTCTCTGTCCTGCAGATTGGTAAATTAAATATTCAGTCTATCGATTTGTAAGGCTAAATTAGCAGTCGCCCAGACGTTTTATTTTGGGCCAGTAATTACTTGTCTTTGGACAACTTCTGGTCGCCCTGACACAAAAGTGGTCGCCTCAGGCGAGTGGGCGACCGGCCGTTTCAGGCACTGCAGCATGATCAGTTATTTACGTCAATTACGAGTCGTAACGACCTAAGCAAAGAAAATAAAAATCATCATCAGGTTAAGCTTATATTTAACTTTAAAATATGGCCAAGATTTTAAATCCATGAAATTATGATGACAGGTACAACAAATAATCTTGCTTGGGAAGATTGTTGTGTGGAGTACTGGTGTGAGAAAACCAGGAAATGCATCAGTAGGTAAACTGGCTGTCGTGATATAACTGAGAAATTGTTAAAAACTGCGTTAAACCCCAATCAATCAATCAACAACAAATAAGCAACTTGCCCTTCATAAAGGACTTAAAAAAAAAATGATTCCATAATTTACGGAACTACATTTGTGACAAGTCAAACTTACCTTTCCTATTATTGCTGTCGTTTTCCTTTGGTTATTTATTCATCATTTGCGTTACGCTAAAAGAATGACGTCATATTACAGGAATTTGGATTCGTATCTTCCGGAAAGTCAGAAAACCCTTATGAGTTTTTATTTGAACTCGTTTTAGAAATAGATGATGAGTTTTATTAAACGGGAATTATCACACATAAAATTACTTGTGCTCGTTCCTTTATCGAGTACGTATTATCATATTTAATTATTTCCTCTAGAAGTATTTTTTGTTTCAATATTTTCTTTTCATCTAATCAAAACGTAGCAGAATCGTGACTATCGAAAAATCCACTCTGGACACAACTTTTGGAAAGACGGTAAAGCAAAGATTTGCAAAGTTCATACACGTTGCCTATTGACGGGAAAACATCGCCGTCGATTTGTTTACCCATATGATGACAGGTACAACAAATAATAATCTTTTCTTCATAAAGTATTTCAAATAAAAACAATTCCATAATTTATGGAACTACATTTGTAACAAGTCAAACTAACGTTTCCTATAATTTCTGTCGTTTTCCTTTTGGTTATTTATTCATCATTTGCGTTATGCTAATATAATGACGTCATATTACAGGAATTTGGATTTGTAACTTCCGGAAAGTCTGTCGTCGATTTGTTTACCCGTATTATCTTTTGTGATTGGTAAATAATTCCCCGTGAACTGCAGTTAGCCCCTTGCTTGTAGCACGATCAGTTATTTACGAGTCCTACCGACCTAAGCAAAGAAGAAAAAAATCATCATCAGTTTAAGCATATATTTAACTTAAACATATGGCCAAGATTTTAAATCCATGAAATTATGATGACAGGTATAAAGAATAATCAACTTGCCCTTCATAAAGTACTTCAAATGAAACGATTCCATAATTTACAAAACTACATTTGTGACAAGTCAAACTATCCATTCCTATCATTTCCTATAATTTCTATCGTTTTCCTATGGTTATTTATTCATCATTTGCGTTACTCTAATAGAATGACGTCATATTGCAGGAATTTGGATTTGTAACTTCCGGAAAGTCAGAAAACCCTTATGAGTTTTATTTGAACTGTTTTAGAAATAGACAACCAGTGTTATTAAACGCAAATGAAATCACATAAAATAACTTGTGCTCATTCCTTTATTGAGTTTTATTATCATATTTAATTTCCTATAGAAGTTATTTTTTTCGATATTTCCTTTTTATCCAATCAAAACGAACGAGTATCTTGACTGCATCGAAAAATCCACTCTGGATACAATTTTTGGATAGATGGTATTGCAAACGGTAAAGCAAAGCTCATACACATTACCTATTGACCGGAAAAAAAAATCGCTGGCTTCGCCGTGGATTTGTTAACCCGTATTACTATTCCAATGTCTGTCGGAACATTGTCATTATTTTCTCCCCTTTTCTGTGGTGACTTAGTGCTAGCAGTCAACTTAGAAGTGTTAAAATGTTTTCTGATGTCTATTGATTTATTTAGTCCTCTGCTGTGTAATTCTGTGAATGGTTGAAGGCGATTGCAGCAGTTTCATTTTTATGCTTTAATGTATATATTACTTTAAAGATAATTTAAGATTAGAGATGAAAGAATTGTAACTAAATAAGAAATTAACACCAATATAGATCTAGATCAACCTGTACATATTTGAAGTGTGATCCAGCTCTGCTCTGTTTGCTGATTTGTTTGTTTTTGTGAATTTGATACCGGCAGATTTCTATACTTCATTACTTGTCAGAAATATGCCAAGATGGGGTTTTCCTTTTACAAGGATCATATGTATAGAAGAAGTTTGTTTATGTGACATGTAAAAGTATTTTTAGATCGAGGCTCATGTTGATATATCGTATCACTCTTTGTCCATCGTCCGTCTGTCTGTCTGTCTGTCATATTTCTAAGGCAATACTGCCAGGTAACTCTTAGTCTCAACCCAAATACCTGAGACGAAACATTATACTTTAATATTTCATTATTTTCAGGCAAATGCAATGTCTTTAATATTTTTTACAAAAAACTTTCTCGCAGCATGACCAAACATTGGATGGCCAGTTGGAAAGTACCACACTCTAATACTAGTCTCATTAAGATTAAATAAGAATATTCAAAATCTAATCTAGCCTTGCATGTAAAATTGACAGAAAATCTACCTTCTGTCGTTGATTAATTATGATTACTCAAATTACCAAACGTTTGACTTAGTTACATTACCTTGAATTCTCCATTTCTACCAGAGGACTTGTGGGTGAAGAGGGAAATAAAATTATGATTAAAATTAATTATAAATTAGCAATCAGATTCACTCATTTAAACATGAATATATTTTATTTAAATACGGTAATGTGTAAACTAAGACCAGCTGGAGTACTGTAAAGTGTAAGTTGAATTCAGACACTGTTGATGAGAGTAGTCTTAGTGGTTGTTTGAAATATTTATGAGTATGTTATTAGCTCACCTGAGCGTAAATGTTTGAGTGAGCTTCGTGATCCCTCACTGTCCTTCCATTGTCCATTCTGTGGTACTCAGAAGAATTGTACAACTGAGATGATTTTGTTTGTTTGTAACCTAAGCAAATGTTTTGGGTGTCAAATATGCCCAGTATATTAAATGATAATTTTACAATATTGATCTGGTCCAAACCTAATGTTTTGATGTATGAGCATTCTAATGAAAATTAAACTTTCTGCCATTTTTCATCGCTCTGTGTTTTTTTAGCTCACGAGAGCTTGAAGTGCTCAAGGTGTGTTTTTGTGATCGCCTTTTGTCCGTCGTCCTTCGTTCATCGTCACCTTTGCTTCTTAACACTCAAGAGGCAACATTTTGCATCCAATCATCATTGAAGTTAGAAACTGGATCATGTCGAGTAAAAAACTAGGTCACTAGGCCAAATTTAATGAAAATCTTGTTAACACTCTGGAAGCCACATTTTAAACTTGAGCATGTTGAAACTTTGTCAGAATGTTTGTCTTAGTGATAGCTATGCCAAGTTCGAATACAGGTCATGTCGCGTCAAAAACTAGGTTACTAAGCCAACTCTAGAAGCCGCATTTTAAACTTGAGCATGTTGAAACTTCGTCAGAAATTTGGCTTGATGATATCTATGTCAAGTAAAAGTTAAGGAAAATCTTGTTAACAATCTGGAAGCCCAAAAACTAGGTCACTAGGCCAAATTTAAGAACAATCTTTTTAACACTCTTGAAGTCACATTTTTGGCTTGAGCATGTTGAAACTTTGTCAGATTATTTGTCTTGATGATATCTAGGGTAAGTTCGAATATACAAGGTCCTTAGGCCAAATTGTAGAACAATCTAGTTAACACTATAGAGATCGCATTTTTGACTTGAGCAACTTGAAATTTTGTCAGATAGTTTGTCTGTATGATATTGCCATTGGCGCTGAAAGAGTTAAGTCTTAAATAGCCCATTCTATTCCAGGGCCTCATGAAACAATTTAAGATAAAATATCTGTATTTTATATTAATTGATACTGATAGCTTTGCATAGCCAGGATCGACTTATGTTACACTCTATTTAAATACATTGATTGATTGGTGTGCAATGCTACAATATATTTTCAAAACAAATTCAGTCATATCACGGTGGCCAGTTTTTCTCACACCAATACTCAACGCAACAGTCTTTCTAAGTAACTAGATGCTTTTCCTCATAGGTTATTTGAAGACAGGTAATGCAAATATGCATAAAATAGACGAAGTGAAAGTGTGAAATTGTGACATTTTATATATAGAGGATATTACATGAGTGGTCATTCAATACGAGTGTTCTAAAATTGATAAAAACTAGCCTTGGCAAGTTTTTAGCAATTTTAGAAAACGAATTTAAACTAAATTTTGTATTGAATGACCACGAATGTTATATTCTATTTATATCATAAATTCCAATTCGACGATTATTAGCGCAAAATACATATAACGTCGCTATATAGCGCGGTCATTTTCAATGCTTTTCATTATGACGTTACGTAACATTGTTATTACACTAGTTGAATACGCAATTTATTCAATGGCTTTATTACACTTCCGGCGACGTCATTTATGATATAAAATAGTATAAAAAAAACCAGAGTAAACTTGCTGCCTATAACAAACCCCTCCTAGGTCAAATGAGGATTTCTGAACTCATAATAATGCTCTTATGTAGATCTCCGAGAGAAATTGTTACAAAGTCCATTAAAGAGACGTTCAAACTTTTATTTTTTATTTTTGCAGAGGACTGAAAGCAGTGAATCGATAAAGCTGAGAGAAAAGAAGAGGTTAGAACATAAAAAGAAGAAAAGTCAAACAGTTAGGCAGGAAGAAGACCATGAGGTCAAAGTAGTAAAGGGAGATAATTTAGCAAAGCAAAAAGAGAAGAAAAAGTTGGAACAGAAAAAGAAGAAAAATCAAAATCAGAGAAAGTCAGAAAACAAAGAGCAGAAAGGAGACATTAAGCTTAAAGAAGCAAAAGAAGATAATTCAATTAAACAAAAAGAGAAGAAAAAGTTGACTCAGATAAAAAACAAAAATAAAGGAAGACCAGAAAAAGACAGACAGGGTACAGAGAGTGACATCATAGAAGATGTTTCTAAGGAGGAATCAAAGGGATCTTCGAAGAAAAATCAGAAGAGAAAATATACAGACGGTAATTATGATTTGCAATTATGATGTTTCTTGCAAAATTTCTGCATAGATGTCAAATATTGTCTGTATCAGGGAGATAGCCCTTTCCAACATACAACAAATCTGAAGCAGACCATTTTGAAAACATCCAGTTAAAATTGAGTTAAAAACATTGTGGCAAATGGAGAAATTGCTCATTTTGAGCAATTTCTCCATTTGCCACAATGTTTTCAAAAAGACGTCTGCTGCAGGGGCGTCAGAAAGTGTCTGTATGTGGAAGAGGGATAAACAAAATTATTTGTACTAGATTAGCAGTTTTACCCATTTCCCATATAGACTTAATAGAGTGGGAAAAGAAGATTTTTTTTTTTATTCAAAAGTCATCTACATGTAGAAAATGGTTAATCGCTTGTGCTTCTATCCCGGCCCTTCATCACTTTCTAATGATCTTCCGAAATAGTCAAACAGTGCTAAAGACCACCTTTGAATAGCAATTCCCTGTCTACACTTACTAAAATACTCATTTTCTGGATAAGTGACTGCAAATAAAAGCCATCTGTAAACAAAGACCGGATTGTGGTCCTCCCTTGGTTCGTCTTTATTCACAGGTCCTGTACATAAACTGAAATCATATATTTTATCTTATAACAGATGAAGGGGACTCTTCACCAAAAAAGAAAACGAAAATAGTTCCAGCACCAAAACAAATGGACAAAATTGGTAAAAAGAAAAAAAATACAGCAGCTAGTCAGAAGGAAAGAAGAGAATTTTGGGAATTAAAGGTTGAAAAAGATAAAGACATGGCGAAGGAAAAACGTATGTCATTTATTTGTATGGAAAGAATTATAGAAATTAACCCTTTCCCTCATACAACAAATCTGCAGCTTGCTGACTTATTATTGTAGGTATACTTACTGGCAAAAGGAGAAATTACTTGTTTTGAGCAATTTCTCCTTTTGTCACCAAGTTTTCAAAGACTGTCTGCTGCAGATGCGTCTACAGGTGGGAAGTGGTTAAATAAAGCTGTCCATGCCAAAAGTTGCAAGTTTGCTTTTGTGAACAATGTGGAAGCAGATCAGTCTGTACTTCACCACAAGTCTGATGAAGATATATGAGCCGTTCCACGAGAAAACCAATAGTGTGGATTCCGGTAAAGGGTCAACCCGGATCAGCCTAAGTATGCCGCGCCTGTTAACCCGAAAACCTTTCGCCTCCTGTGGATTTTCTGTTTCAGAAAGCATTAGTCTATACCTATTCCCCTGCGCAAACTGTGCTGGCTGATATGGGTCGATACATTACGTCCATAATGTCAGTTTTCTTGTGGAACGGCTCATATGCTATTCACATATTACTAACAGAAGTTGCTTAGATGCTTTCCTTATTTAACCTCATCTTTTGCAGATTCTGATGAGGGAGCAGATGTACAGACTGATATTAACCTACACTATTGAGAATTGCCAACTTTCGGTCTTAAATAATACAACCAATTACCTGATAACCCTTTCCCACATTTATTAAATTAGCAGAAGACGACTTAAAAACATCTATGCAAAAGCACAGAAAAAGAACAATTTTATCAAATGAAGTTGAAAACATAGTGGCAAAAGGAGAAATTGCTGTCTTTGAGCAATTTCTCCTTTTGTCACAATTTTTTCAAAAAGCCGTCATCCATCTGCTGCAGAAGCTTCAGAAAGCTTCTATATTTGGGGAAGGGAATATGTCATGGTTAAATGTTCAAAATTACAATCTAAAGCATAATATATATATATATATATATATATATATATATATCAACAGACAAGTGTACATAACTCTGTCACGTGTTTTTTTTGTCAGATATAAGGCTATTTTTTTACTTAAAAATGCATTAATTTGGGTAATATCCAATTTTTAACCCATCTGTAGACAAGAGAAAGTGAATTATTGACAAGCACTGGAAGAGTTGAGGGCAGCTCTTGTTATAAAAGACACAAATTAATCACTTGTACCTGCACCGTCCACAGATCTTTAATAAAAATTCGTTACTGACAATCATGTTTTCAATTCTATTCAGTAATCAAACTATAATTCATAATTTTGTCTCCATGTTTCAAAGTCGTCTGTTGCAGATTTGTTGTATGTGGGAAAGAGAATTTAGACAAAAGTCAGTGAGACGTCCCTGTATAATGTTTCAGCTACTGATATGGAATTGTGGGATGAATTATTTGTACCAAATGAAGTATTGTGGGCCCTTAAAGAACATGGATTCACTGCTCCAACTCATATACAAGCCAGAACCCTACCTTCAGCTATTAGAGATAAAATGGATATTGTAGGGGCAGCAGAAACGGTGAGATAAATTATTGTATATTTGCCATATACCTGATATGGTATCAACAATCAACACAGAAATGTGGAAAACGGGAGAAATAACTCATTTTGAGCAAAAATTCCTTTTTCCTCAATATTTTCAATCAATAAAGCTTGGTTCACATGATACTCAGATTTTGTATAATATCCATAAGGGGCTTTATACATGCTCTTAAATCCTTATTTGACCCTCTAACCCTATGTTGTGGGTAATCAAAAATATCAAATTATCTTGAGTAACCATAACATAGGGTTTGCTTTAATAATTTAGAATTGTGGGGAAAAGAGCTGAATACCCCTCCTTATCTGGACCTCTGAATTAACCATTTAGACATTTTTATACCCCCAAAAAACAAAGTTTTGGGGGGGGTATATAGGAGTCACTGTGTCGGTCGGTCGGAAGCCATATTTTGTCCGGACCATATCTTAACAATGCAACATAGGATTTGAACGAAACTTCATAGGATGATACAACACATTGAGAGGAAGTGCGGTGTACAGGAACCATAACTCTATTTTATCTAAATACAGAGTTATTGCCCTTTGTTACTTTTTCTTATTCGTAGAGTCTTGTCCGGAGCATAACTTTAAAACTAATTGTTGGAATTTAATAAAACTTCATAGAATGATACAACACATTGAGAGGAAGTGCAGTGTATAGGAACCATAACTCTATTTAATCTAAATAAAGAGTTATTGCCCTTTGTTACTTTTTCTTGTCCGGAGAATTATTTAATAACTAACAGATGGAATCTAATAAAACTGCATACAATGGTAGAGCATAATCAGAGGAAGTGCAGTGTACAAGAACCATAACTCTAATTTACATAATTACAGAGTTATTGCCCTTTGTTACTTTTTCTTATTCGTAGAGTCTTGTCCAGAGCATAACTTTAAAACAAATTGTTGGAATTTAATTAAACTTCATAGGATGATACAACACATTGAGAGGAAGTGCGGTGTACAGGAACCATAACTCTATTTTATCTAAATACAGAGTTATTGCCCTTTGTTACTTTTTCTTGTCCGTAGAATTACTTAATAACTAATAGATGGAATCTAATAAAACTACATATAATGGTAGAGCATAATCAGAGGAAGTGCAGTGTACAAGAAACATAACTCTACTTTACATAATGACAGAGTTATTGCCCTTTGTTACTTTTTCTTATTCGTAGAGTCTTGTCCGGAGCATAACTTTAAAACAAATTGTTGGAATTTACTAAAACTTCATAGGATGATACAACACATTGAGAGGAAGTGCAGTGTACAGAAACCATAACTCTATTTAATCTAAATACAGAGTTATTGCCCTTTGTTACTTTTTCTTGTTTACAGAGTTATGGCCCTTTTGTTGGTCGGTCGTAAGCCATTTTTGAGTCAAGGTGCTGTTTTGGGGGTATTTATCATCTTCAGTGATATTTCTAGTTGTTTTTGTTTCCCCTTGAAGTTTAATTTTGTTATACTATGAAAGCAATTTGTGCAGGTATTAAGGCACTTTTAGGGAGTTTTATTTTTAATTGTCAAGTTTTTATTTCTATCAGATGTTTTCAGTTTGAAAGATTCTGAAACATGATACTCATGAAGTAATGTTTTAAGGAACTGCTAACAGATTTATTGTGTTGACTGCCATAGCAGAACGACAATTAATAGTATTTCTCGATTTTCTGTAAGTCTACCATGTTCCTGCATACAGACGCTTTCAGCCTCATCACAGAAGAAGACTTTTTGAAAACATTGTGGCAAAAGGACAAATTTTTGCTAAAATTTTTTTCAATATTGTTCTCTCATAAAAAGGAGACTTACATGATTTTAAAGTCGTCTGTTACAGATTTGTTGTATGTGGGAAAGCAGACAACTTTGAAAACATCTACTCAAGATATGGAAATTAAGGTATAATTTCCGGACAAAGTTAAAAACATAATGGCAAAAGGAGAAATTACTTGCTTTGAGCAATTGCTGCTTTTGTCATAATGTTTTCAAATGCGTCTCTAGGTGGGTTAAGTTACTGTGTGAAGGCAGGTCACACATGTTTTCCTCCTCCTCACTTTGACATGTTAGAGAACAACACATTATAATGACCGCTCATCTTTCAGGGAAGTGGAAAGACGCTGGCTTTTGGAATTCCAGTTATTCATTACATACTTCAAGCACGAAAAAGGAATAAAAATAAGAAGACAGGTAAGATTAATCTGCTTACCTTATTTGCTTTATCTCCTTTGATTGATTGTCTAGGGTTTAATGCCGTTTCAACACATTTTCAGTCATATCACTACGGCCAGTTCACCTTCTCATGTGTATCCTGGTTTTCTCACACCAGTACTCCACACAACATACTCTCCAAGCAACTGGCTGCTTTTCCAAATAGACAGTAAGCCCATTGGTTAAAGACAAATGATGCTTGTCACAGTAACTTTTGTCAAACGTCAGAAAAAATGTTGGCCGAACTGAGATTTGAAACAAGCAAGATAAAAAGTGCAATATCTCAAAATGTATAAGATATGCGTCTGGCGCATTGAGTTTAGTTCACAGGATCATTAAAAGGTAAGTTGGGTTGGGCCGCAGTTCTAGGTTTTTGGTCAAAAGGTGTATCTAGGACTGATTCACATGTAGAATACCGATAATCTAAAGCGGACAAAAGGTGTATCTAGCACTGATTTACATGTAGAATACCGATAATCTAAAGCGAACAACTTTGAAAAATTAAATCAAACATATGGGAAATCTCAATAATGAAAGTATTATTATTGTTTTAAGTTAAAAAGATAGTTAAAAATAGAATAATTGCTCATTTTGAGCAATTTATAAATGAGCAATTTGTCCTTTTACCACAATGCTTTCATCAATATTCCATTAACCTACCTGTATTTATAGAGATTTTCCATATATTTGCCTAGATGTTTCTAAAGTCGCCTGCTGGCGATTGTTTAATTATTATATTTGGGAGAGGGCTAGATAGCCTTTTGAAGTAAAAGGAGTCTCTCATTCTCTGTTTACAAAATGGACTTATTTTGCTTTCACAGTTGAAGAGAGTATGGAAGAGTCAGACAAAGAACAGCCAGAAGATGATTTATTACTGAATTCAGACAATGATCTTTCTGATGAAGGTGATGAGAAATCAGAAAGTGAACTTGAAGAAGAAACAGATTTCTCACTTAAAGATATTGCCGGACCTGATGAAGAAGACGTTAGTGATAATGATGAAGATGATGACGAAGAAGAAGATGATGAAGAAGAAGATGATGAAGAAGAAGATGATGATGATGGTATCGAACAAGAAGAAGACATTGATATAGATGAGGAAGTCAGTGACGGTGAATCAGAAGAGGCTGATGATGACAGTTCAGACGAGAAAGAAATGCAAGATTTACCAGTAAGATATTTACATTTTATGTACCGTTATAAATCTATTTTAGGCCCCCATCCTCTCCCACATGGTGACGCCTCTGCAGCAGATAAATTTTAAAAACATTGTGGCAAAAGGTAAAATTGCTCATGATGAGAAAATTCCCCTTTTGTAACAATTGTTTAAACTATGCAATGTTTCCCTTTTTTTCGTTAATGTCTTCAAAGACGTCTCCTGCAGATTTGCTGTATGTGGTAAAAGGATACGTTTCACACTTGTTTTACATGTGAATAATAGATAAAATAGTGTAACAAGTCCTCTCAGTTTTAACTTTTTTAAACAAGATTGACAAATGTTCTTCTATTAACTGTTTACCTGGTTTTCTATTTTTGATTTGTTTGCTTAATTAACCCTTTTCCTCATATAGATGCTTTCTGACGCCTCTGCAGCAGACGACTTTTTGAAAACAAAGTGACAAAAGAAGAAATTGCTCACAACAAGCAATTTCTCCTTTTCTTTTGACACAGTGTTTTCCACTTTTAGTCATAGGTTGTTATCCATTCAATGAAAGAGTAGTATGAGAGAAAGGGTTAACCCTTTCCCTCATACGACAATTATGCAGCAGACGACTTTGAACACATTTTGTCAAAAAATAAAAAATGGAAAATCTCTATAATTGAATGTATAACCTATGACTAAAAGTGGAAAACATTGTGGCAAAAGGAGAAATAGCTCGTTCTGAGCAATTTCTTCTTTTGTCACTATGTTTTCAAAAAGCCGTCTGCTGCAGGGGCGTCAGAAAGGGTTAAAAAGAATCAGTTGAAACATGGGAAAACAGAATCATTTTGATACAAAGCTAAAAATCTGTGTGGGATAATGAGAATGTTTTCAAAAGTTGTCCCCTGTAGAAGCTTCCAACAGTGTTTATATCAGGTAACTGTTTAAGAAACCACTGTTGTCAATTTACAGGAGAATGAACTAGGGTGTGTGAGAGTTGTCAAAGACGTTGATTTCAGCTGGATGGATAAAGAGAAAAAAGATGTCATAGCTGCGGGTAAAACTCACCCGTTTGCACTGATATTGGAACCGACACGAGAGTTAGCTATGCAAGTCAAAAACCACCTCATTTCTGTTGCTAAATATACTGATGTTAAGGTAAGACTGCTTTTTGATTGACTCGAGAATATGCAATAATGTTTATTTCATCTGAAGTATTTTCCAACCCCTTTTCAACATGTACAGGCATTTTGACCCTTTTGCAGAAGATCACTTTTAAAAACATTGTAACAAAAAGAGATATTGCTTATCATGAGCAATTTCTACTTTTGTCGCAATGATTACATCTGTATTCAATAATTATACTTCCATATATAATTTCTATATTTGTATTCCAAGTTGTCAACTACAGACTTGTTGTTAACTTTTTCCCACATTCATCAAATCTGCAGCAGACAACTTTAAAAATCGTACTGAGAAATTTATCCATTTCTCACAATGTTTTCAAAAGTCGTCTGCTGCAGATGTGTCTACAGGTGGGAAAGAGTTAACCCACTTACTTGATATGCCATTTTTAAAGTTAAATAATTTTGATATTTTACCAGGAAAATGAGTAGTGCACTTTAAATACAAAGTAGAGAGCACTATTAAAATTTGCTTATCCCTTGCATACCATATTTTCAAAAGCAATCTGCTGCAAAAATATTAAATGTTATCTGTTCTTATGATGCTCATCCACTGAAGTCTCTTTGTACTTATGGTTTGACTGTTTTTATAACAATGGATTTATTTGTAACCAGTTACGTTTTTGTCACGGTGAATTGACTGCTGTGCGTGTGTGCATGCATTAAAAAAATATTTTACGCCTTCTTTGTAACCACTGGACCAATTGGGATGAAACTTCATAGGAACCATGATCTCAATTTCCTCTCCCATACTCCTTTAAAGCTTTTGAATCGATGCAAAACTCTTTTGTAGAAATGATCTTCGAGTTACCCTTCACATTCCTTCAAGCCATGTCATTATTCTATCATTTTTGCATGAACGTTTTTAAAGTAATGTCCTACAGATTTGGTGTAAAACTCTCTAAGTACAAAACTGTACAGAGTACCACTATCAGGTTTAACCGTTTCCTAATGAATATGAATGCCTCTTCAGCAAATATATCACAAAAACATTGTTGAAAAAAGAGAAAATGCTCAAAATGAGCAGCTCATCCTTTTCCAGTATTTTCCAGGATTATTTCAATTTAATATTAGAATTGTAATTTACAGATAGATTTCCAGTTGTGAGATTATTATTTTCCTCAGATGTTCTCAAAGTAGATAATCCCAAAATCAGGGAAATAGTAAAGTGACTGTGTTTGTATGTTAACAGATTGCCACGATAGTGGGAGGAATGTCGGTACAGAAGCAGAGACGTGTGTTAAAACGTTGTCCCGATATTATCGTTGCTACGCCTGGTCGACTCTGGGATCTCATAGGGGAAGTGAGTAAAGAATTGAATTTCTCTACTAAAGTATATATTCTAAATATCAATTGGTTTAGTCAAATTTCCGGAATCATTTCCAAATATAAAATATTAATATGAACATGTTCTATATGATGTCTAAGGCATATTTGATGATGCTATTTTAAAATTGGAAGTGTAAAACTTAACATATCCTGTTCAACCTTTGAGTTCGCCTGAAACTCATTTTGTGAAGCCTGTGCAAACAGTATAGGTCCAAGTCAGCAAATGCATCTGCGCCATCTGTCTATGCTCTGTACTGTTGGCTGCTCCAAATAAGGGGAGGGACGTTTTGCATGTTCTTAAACCCTTATTTGACTCGAACCCTATGTTGATGGTACTCCTAAGAATAGTCTCAATGAGACGATTCTTTTGAGTACCAACAATATTGGGTTTGCTAAAATAATAAGAGAAAAATTGTGAGAAAAAAGAGGTGAATACCGCTCCTTATCTGGACCCTCAATAATAATAATAATAATAAGAATAGTGCTGCTCAACTCAACATTTTTATCTGGATATATTTATATGTTTTTTTTCCAAATGCAAAGTTGGACAAGTACTTTTTAGCTCAACTGAGCATGAGGTGCTGGGTGAGCTAATGTGATCTCCCAGCATCCGACGTCGGCATCTGTCTATCTGTCTGTTGACATTACTACAAATGACTTCTCCTCCAAAACTAATGAATTAAATTCAAAATAAATTTGCAGGAATGTTCTTCAGGTGATCCTCTTTCAAAGTTGTTCTTAAAAATTTAATCCATGTAGAACATAAGTTTTCATAGCATCAGAAAGAGGGAAAACTGCCAAAACTTCTAGAAAATCTACATGCATAATTGTTCCGTTGGTGACCCTCTACCAAGACTGTTAAAATTATCAGATTTGTTAAAAAAAAAAATGGCCTCCAGGAGGTGGAGCTTGTATGCTTATGGGTGAAATTAAAAACTTCTTGTCCAAAATTACTGGCCTGATTTGAAAATAATTTGGCACAAACTCTACCAAGATTGTTCTAATTATTCCGATTCATATAAAAACATTGCCACAAAGGGGCAGGGCGAAGTTGTTTTCCATATAATGAATATATAGTGAAAACTAAATAAATCTTCTTGTGCAAAAGTGCTGGTCAGATTTGAAAATAATTTGGCACAAATTCTCCTAGGGTGACCCTCTACCACGATTAATCAATTTATTCTGATCAGTTCTGATCTGTTAAAAAACATTGCCACAAGAGGGCTGGGCTTGTTTTCCTTTAATGCAGATATAGGGAAAATCCTTCTGATCCATAAGTAAAGACCCAATTTGAAAATATTTTGACATGAAAGGTTCTTTGGTGACCCTCTACAAGGATTGTTCAAATTATTCTGATCGGTTGATAAACATGGCTACCAGTTGGCGGGCTTGATTTCCTTATAGTTATACAGTATGTACATGTACATTGGAAACTATTGGAAGTTCTGTTAAATCAGTTTCTCGAAAGTGATATAGGAACATCATGGTCCGTGTTAATTGATATTTCTGTTTTAGGGAGAGCCTTATTTATCGGAGATAGAAAAATCGAATATTCTTATCATTGACGAAGCTGATAGAATGGTTCAAAAGGGACATTTTGAGGAATTGGCATCTTTGTTACGGAAAATGAACAGGTAAATATGAAAAAAATCTGTTTGTAATCTTCATCATACATGTAGTGAAATAAGATATCATCTATTGAGACTTTTGTATAGGAATGTTTGTCATAAACCCTTTTCTGGTTGCAGACGCATTTTTCAGCAGATGACTTTTAAAAATTGTGACAGAAGGAGTTAATGCTCATAACAAGCAATTTCTGCCTTTTGCCACACTGTTGTCTACTCCATTTCATTTTTGGGGAAAAGGGTTAACCCTTTCCCTCATACGACAATTCTGCGGCAGACGACTTTGAACATATTTTGTCAAAAAATAGTAAATCTCTATAATTGAACCTATGACTAAAACGGAAAACACTGGCAAAAGGTGAAATTGTTTGTTATGAGCATTTCTTCTTTTTTCTTTTGTCACTATGTTTTCAAAAAGTTGTCTGCTGCAGAGGCATCAGAAAACGTCTAAATGAGGGAAAGGGTTAACCTGTTCTTTGATGATATTTTAAAAAAAATATGTGGGGAAACTGGGGAGATAACCTTAATTCTTCATTTCATGGGCTTATCAAAAATGTAAAAAGATGTCAATAGCATTGATGTCAAAAGTTGACTGTATGAGGGAAAGAGTTAATTGTTTGTAAATGCTTTTGTTGAACTCCAGAGATCCTAAGATATGCGCCAAACGACACACCTATGTATTCTCAGCCACATTGACAACAGTTCATGAAGGTCCACAGAGATTTAACAAACGAAAGAAGAATAAACTAGTGCAAATGTCAGAAACACAGAAATTAGGTAAAGATTTAACTTTGTTCTGAAGTTTTAACCCTGTCCGACTTACAATAATTCTGTAGCATACTATTTCAAAACCTACTAGGCAAAAATATGGAAAATCTCTAAAGAAGAAAGTATAATTATTGAATAGAGTTTAAAACATTGTGGGGGAAAGGATTAATTGCTCCTCATGCAATGTTTTCAATAGTGGTCGTCTGCAGATGCGTCTACAGGCAAGAAAGAATCTTGTTACTTTCTCTGCAGTCTTTTTTCATTATACTTGACTGCAGTGATATTCTTTGTTATGATTGACAACATTGTCATTGTGACTGGCGTCATTTGTCATCAACCGATTGGCTAAACTTCTGTGTGAGAAGGTAGACAGTTGCTTGAATGATTGTTGTATAGAGTTCTTGTGAGAACCAGGAAACACACAAGTAAGAGAGCTGGAGTCTTCGAAATAACTGAGACTCCTGAAAATGGTGTAACTCTTTCCCACATCCTAAAAATCTGCAGGAGTCCACTTTGAAAACATCTGAGCAAAAACATGGAAATTCTCTACAAATGAAAGAATAGTTATTGAATAAAGTTGTTAACATCATGACCAAAGGGGGAATTGCTCCTTTCGTCACAATGTTTTCAAAAATTATCGGATGTAGATGAAGATGCCTCAAAATGTGTCTGCAGGTGGGAAAAGGTAAAACTCTAATCAAAAAACATGGAAAAGGGTTGAAAATAGATTACATTTGTTGACAGAGAGTAGTTTTCAAATCTTATCTGTTCATGGGAAATAGGTTACATTTGTTGACAGAGAGTAGTTTTGAAATGACTTCATTTTAAAAGATCCTGTTTCTGGTTGCATGTACAACTTTATTACTTTTTATAACAAAAATATGTCCTGTAGCATTGGTCAATCACTCCAAAAGAGATGATTTAACTTTTATCGACCAATTATACAAATAATTGAGATAATGGATTGGTTTGTTTTGTCAAATGTTTCCACTGACACTAGGACCACAAGCTTATGTGGTATTTATTTCTTTATTAAGTTTTAACCCTTTACCACATATGTCAAATCTTCAGCAGATGACTTTAAATCATCTTGACAAAAATATGGAATATGTTCATATGTGAAAGAGTAATTATTATATACATTTAAATTATGAGCACTTTCTCCTTTTGCTAATAAGTTTTCAAAAGTCCTCTGCTGTAAATGAATCTGCAGGTGGGAAAGGAGTAATATAGTAAATCCGAAGTTTAATAGATTAATTTTGTTGTATTCTTTGATAATTTTATATTTTAGGCATATTTCAATGAAATAAAACATGAAAAGCATAAGTTTGTTGTTCTGTTGCACATTTAACTATACCATGCTCTATGAAAACCAACCAGTGTACATAAATAGATCTGGCTCTAATAAGTCGAAGAAAGTTTCAAGAAATTCCTGATAATCATTGTCTACATGCATTTGATTGCCCCGACATATATTTATTTTATGATAAATATGTAAAATTGGTTTTCCTGCTGTATCCCTGTAACTATGTCTACTTTTTTTAGAACTTCTTATGGTGAGCATTGGCCTGAAATCAAAGCCAAAGATAGTTGACTTGACAAGAAAATTTGGTACAGTAGAAACACTTACAGAGGCTAGAATTCATTGTAGTAATGAAGAAAAGGTAAGAGCGACTTCATGTACTGGTTACGGGAAATTGGGTCTTATATA
Organism: Serripes groenlandicus; assembly: GCA_031761405.1. NCBI lineage: Eukaryota > Metazoa > Mollusca > Bivalvia > Cardiida > Cardiidae > Serripes > Serripes groenlandicus. Next base: position 120,046,039 of record JASEVX010000001.1, on the reverse strand, counting down.
CTGCATATGTGACTTGGGTTAGACAGCACATACAGTGTCACTAAAACATTTATCAAAAAGAGCAAATTATGTAAATTCTGACAAAAAATTCTACAAATTCAACCTTGCTACATTTCATGCTCGTTTCTTTTTTTTGACACTAAATGGAAAGGTAACAAGTATACATTTTCATAAAATTTAAATTTTTTGAATTGCGCAAAACAGGCAATTTCTCCTTTTGTCACCATGTTTTCAAAAAAATGAATATTCATCTATGTCATGATACTATAAATCATTGTACATGTACATAGTTCAGGATCAGTTCAATGCTGTCAAGTAATACCAATATACAAATATTGAAATGCATAAATTCAAAGTATTGAATATAGGGATAATACACATTTTTGGAGGGCGTGAACATCTGCGGACGCCTGCAAAATGTGTTAATGCCCGAGGGTGATAACCGCTGATGAACATGACCCGATAACGATTGACACATTCGACATTATAAAATAAACAATTTATGTTTTACATATCCATGAACCGGTCCTACATCAAGCTCGACATGGGTCGAATTAAATAAATGGTTTTGGATTATATTATGCTCTTTAGCTGTGAGTCTATTGCAAATATTATTTACATTAACATTAACGTTTACAATATATCTAGATGAAATTTACGGGTTTTGGCGCCAGATGACTAGCGTTATGACGCGACGTCATTTTCCTAGTATTCGGTCCCAGTGTTTTTTAAAATTCCTAGTATTAAACCCACTTTATCGAGCGTATGAGATACTTCGGAACTGGCCAATCTTTCACTATTTCTATCACACTGTGATTAATACCATCATGTTTAAACAATACCTGACATAAATCGCTGACCAGGAGATGCAGCGTCCATGGTGCCCGGGTATGCATATGTAAAGCATCTAACCGGTCTGAAACTGCACGTGCGCGCGAGAATCGCCTTGTTTATACACGTTTTCTCGCCGTTTATGCCCAGGTTTTGCAATGTTTCTGTATCCCTTAAGCGGGCGTAAAACATAGATTTTATGCAATAAAATTTGTAATTTCAGGACATATACCTGTACTACTTCCTGAAGCAGTATCCTGGACGGACCCTTGTGTTTTGTAATAGTAAGGACTGTATACGACGACTTGTCTCTGTCTTTAACTATCTCAAATGTAATCCCCTACCCCTACATGCTGATATGCATCAACGACAGAGGTTAAAAAACCTGGATAAATTTACAGGTTGGTAAAGTTACCTATTTTATGTCACCAGCTGTCTTGGCAGGAAGACATTAACCCTTTCCCACAGAAAATCTGTAGCAGACGACTTAGAAAATGTCTACTCAAATTTTTTGAAATTCTCTATAATTGTAGTTATAATTACTGAAAAAAGTTGAAAACATTGTGGCAAAAGGAGGAATTGCTTGTTTTGAGCATTTTCTCCTTTTCTCACGATGTTTTCAAAGTCATCTGCTGCAAATGTGTCATAATGTGTCTATAGGTGGGAAAGGGACTAAGAGATCATTTCTCCTTTGTCTGTATTTCACAATTTGACTGGGTATTGGCAGGTCCAAGAAGAGTTCCTTGAAACAAACTTGTTCATTTATCAATAATACTTTTGTTAAATCAAGTCATGTGTTTGTTGTTACCTTTGACACACCATCAAAAAATCATATGAAACTTTTTTTGAAAAAAAGAAATTGATCGATTAACCCTTTCCTTCATACGACAATTCTGCAGCAGACGACTTTGAACGTATTTTGTCAAAACATAGAAAATCTCCATAATTGAATGGATAACCTATGACTAAAAGTGGAGAACATTGTGGCAAAAGGAGAAATTGCACGTTTTGTGCAATTTCATCTTTTGTCACTATGTTTTCAAAAAGCTGTATGCTGCAGAGGCGTCAGAAAGCGTCTTTATGTGGGAAAGGGTTAAGATATGTGATTTCAATTTATAAAGTCTAAAGATTATGTGAAGTTTATTATCTGATGCGTTTTTTCTGAGTTATCTGTTTTGAAGAAAAAAACTCTTATCTGAAAAGCAGAAGTTTTATTTTGATGAAGAGTTGAAGGTCTCTAATATTATCTACATCAAGAACAAGGTTGATGTTAAACCTTTCCCACATACAAGAAATCACAGTATATGACTCTTAACCCTTTCCCTCATACAACATTTCTGCAGCAGACGACTTTGAACATATTTTGTCAAAAAATAGTAAATCTCTATAATTGAATAGATAACCTATGACTAAAAGTGGAAAACATTGTGGCAAAAGGAGAAATTGCACGTTTTGTGCAATTTCTTCTTTTGTCACTAGGTTTTCAAAAAGCCGTCTCCTGCAGAGGCATCAGAAAGCGTCTATATGAGGGAAAGGGTTAAAGCATCTAAGTAAATATTTGGAAATCATCTATAAATAAAAGTGTTATAATTGAACAGAGTTGAAGACAATGTGGCAGTTGGAGAAATTGCTCATTATGAGCAATATCTCCTTTTGTCACAATGTTTTCAAAAGCCATCTTATGCAGGTTAAGAGGCATCTACATTTGGGAAAGGGTAAATAAGTTATGTATTTTCAGGGAACCCCAGGGGTGTGTTAATTGCCTCAGATGTGGCAGCCAGAGGTTTAGATATTCCTAATGTTCAACACGTGCTTCACTTTCAAGTGCCTAATGTTGTAGAGGTAAATATCAACCAATATTAACCCTTTATAACATTCAGTAAATATCAACCAATATTAACCCTTTATAACATTCAGTAAATATCAACTATTATTATATAACCTATAAATAGACGCCTTTTCATTGGCTAAAAAGTAATTTTTTAGAAAAAATATCTAGCGATATTGACCGTTTTTTTTCTGATATTGACCAGTTTTATAAATAGTAACAGGGGAAGACCGGGGAATCCCACGAGCCGCCTATTAATATCCTTCGCCTTTATCCGTACGCTACGGAATTTTCTGAGGCGCGTTCCGAATGACCATGGAAACTTCCAAGTGGTCATTTCGGTGACGTAATTGTTTTTAAATGACGTCATGCACGTGCATTACCAACATTTTAGACGCGTGTTTTAGACTGTTATCATGTCAAAAACGTACTGTTATCATGAGACAGAAATACAACATTCAACAGAAATGTTCCTTGAGTGGTCCTCTGTTTTCTTTTAAGTTGATCAATATCAAAACGAATATATGATAAATTGAGGGTTATACAATAAAACAGTTATGGGCTTTTCAGCTGTTATACATGATGTTGATATGTACCAAAAAATCATTATTGATTTTTTTGGTGCATATCACATCATGTATAACAGCTGAAAAGTCCATAATTGTAACCCTTTATAACATTCAGTCAATATCAACCAATATTAACCCTTTATAACATTCAGTAAATATCAACCATTATTATATAACCTATAAATAGACGCCTTTTCATTGGCTAAAAAGTAATTTTTTAGAAAAAATATCTAGCGATATTGAACGGTTTTTTTCTGATATTGACCAGTTTTATAAATAGTAACAGGGGAAGACCGGGGAATCCCACGAGCCGCCTATTAATATCCTTCGAATGACCACGTAAACCTCCGAGTGGTCATTCCGGTGACGTCATTTTTTTTTAAATGACGTCATGCACGTGCATTTCCAACATTTTAGACGCGCGTTTTAGACTGTTATCATGTCAAAAACGTACTGTTATCATGAGACAGAAATACAACATACAACAGAAATGTTCCTTGAGTGGTCCTCTGTTTTCTTTTAAGTTGATCAATATCAAAACGATATGATAAATTGAGGGTTATACAATAAAACAGTTATGGGCGTTTCAGCTGTTATACATGAGTTGATATGTACCAAAAAATCATTATTTTTTTTTTTTTTTGGTGCATATCACATCATGTATAACAGCTGAAAAGTCCATAATTGTATATTATTATATAACCTATAAATAGACGCCTTTTCATTGGCTAAAAAGTAATTTTTTAGAAAAAATATCTAGCGATATTCACCGTTTTTTTCTGATATTCACCAGTTTTATAAATAGTTTTTGTTTGTTTGGAGTTTAACGCCGCTTTCAACAGCTTTGGTCATATCACGGCGGTCAGTGCACCTACCCATGTTTTCCTGGCTTTCCCACACCAGTACTTACACAACATTCTTTCGAAGCCACTGACTACTTTCTCACATAGATCAGAGGTGAGAGGCAATGGAAAACATCGCCCGAAAGAATGTCGCCGCAACCGGGTATCGAACCTGTGACCTCCAGATCACGAGTCAGATACGCTACCAATTGAGCTACCCGGCCGGGTCTTATAAATAGTAACAGGGGAAGACCGGGGAATCCCATGAGCCGCCTATTAATATCCTTCGCCTTTTTCCGAGGCGCGTTCCGAATGACCACGGAAACTTCTGAAGCTCGTTCGGATGATCATGACAATATTATATAAATATGGCATGGCTTCCAGTGTGACAGTACATATTGTCAACATGAGGAAAATACTGTTAGCCGAGGCAAAGCCGAGGTTAACAGTATTTACTCTAATGTTGACAATATGTACTGTCACACTGGAAGCCATGCAATATTTATTTTATTATACCGAACAAAATTACACGTTTATTCAATTTATTCTGTACCTTTGTAGGGGAGGTGAACATGGGTAGATCTACTACAATGTAACACACACATATGAATATACCGGTTAACAGTATACTGTTACATGGCACGCGCGTCTAAAAAGTGACGTTATTGTTTGAAATGACGTCATGCACATGCATAACCAACATTTTAACGCGCATGCCATGTCAAAAAGGTACTGTTATCATGAGACAGTAAGAAATTTCCCATGATGAGTATATAAGAATTTAACATTACAAAGTCACATGAGGTATAATAAGATAAATTGAGGGTTATATAATAAAACAGTTATGGGCTTTTCAGCTGTTATACATGATGTTGATATGCACCAAAAAAATCATTATTGACCTCGGCTATCGCCTCGGTCAATAATGATTTTTTTTGGTGCATATCACATCATGTATAACAGCTGAAAAGTCCATAATTGTATAATATTAACCTTTGACAACATTCAGTAAATATCAACCAATATTAACCCTTTACAACATTCAGATTTGTTTACCCTTTCCCTCATACGACAATTCTGCAGCAGACGACTGAACGTATTTTGTCAAAACATAGAAAATCTCCATATTTGAATGGATAACCTATGACAAAAAGTGGAAAACATTGTGGCAAAAGGAGAAATTGTACGTTTTGTGCAATTTCTTCTTTTGTCACTATGTTTTCAAAAAACCGTCTGCTGCAGAGGCGTCAGAAAGCGTCTATATGAGGGAAAGGGTTAAGTAGCCACCTATCACCTATCTTCAGCAGTCAAAATTTGACTTACCCCTAGGTGGCTGCCTTCGACAAGTTTGACAATAAGATCAATTATGACAATTTTGCCTCTGCAGCAGACGGCTTTTTAGTCCCCTACCGGCGTGCCGAAGGGGACTATTAGGTTTGCAGTCAGTCCATCTGTCAGTCAGTCAGTCAGTCAGTCCGGCAAATTTTTGTCCGGAGCATATCTCCAAAACTGTACTAGCTATGGCTATGAAATGAGTTATTTCCCTTTCTTTATTTTCATACTTGATTTTTGTCCGGAGCATATCTCCAAAACTGTACTAGCTATGGTTATGAAATTTCTCTTGCTTGCCTAATTTTTGACTCAAAAGTGCAAACCGGTAGGGGACTATGGTATTGCTTGCAATCCTCCAGTTACTTGTTTCTTTTGTCACAATGTTTCCCACTTTTAGTCTTAGGTTATCCATTCAATTATAGAGATTTTCTAGTCGTCTGCTGCAGAATTGTCGCATGAGGGAAAGGGTTAACTATAAGGGAAAACAGAATGCATATATTTGTGTGATTTAATTACAGAATTACATACACCGAAGTGGTCGCACAGCCCGGGCCTCCAAAGAAGGTTTGAGTATCATGTTTATAGGACCCAATGATATGAAAAACTACAAGAAAATTATCAACACATTAAATAGAGGTCAGTTTTGATTCATCACTTTACCTGATGTACAGTTAATTTAATGCTCATGTACATCAGAAGACAGTTGAAAACATTATTGGAAAAGAAGTAATTGCTCTGATACCATCTGCTATTATGTGAAACCATATTAACTTATTAAGTTTGTTGTGTTTGTATTTTTTGTTTTTGTAAAATAATTGATGATTTTTGTAAGACAATATCTAATTCAACACCGTATCAACCTATCCATTGGAAAAGGAACAAGTTGACTGTTGCGAAAAGTGTAAATCTTGATCAGCCTGTGCATCTGTACTATACTGTATTTACACTGTCCACATTTTACATACACTAACTTCCTAGAAGCATCTATCAACATGTGTAGATTCCAGTAAGACCAAGAATATGCACTGGCTGATCTAAAGCTACACTGTTCAGTAATGAAAACTTGTACATTTAAATATTTTATTTGAAACCATGGCCTCGTTAATAAATAAACCATATTTGGTATAATTTCAGATGAGGAATTACCATTATTTCCTGTTGAGCCACAGTATTTGACGGAAAGTAAGCAGAGAGTAGAACTTGTACGCCAAATAGAAACACAAGAATATAGGTATATTGATAAGAATTGATGTTAATTCTCATATTTTACATGGTACTGACTACCGTTCATTTCAATTAATAGTGACTTTTTAGCTCACCTATGCATGAAGTGCAAGGTGAGCTTTTGTGATCACTGAATGTCCGTCGTCGTCGTCTGTCCGTCTGTCTGTTAACAATTTCCTACAAATGACTTCTTCTACTAAACCAATGGACACGATTTCAAAATAACTTCACAGGAATGGTCCTTAGGTGGTCCCCTTTCAAAGTTGTTCAAAGAATTTAATTCCAAGTAGAACTTTGGCTGTTGCGGCATCAGAAAAGGGGAAAATTGCCAAATCTTAAAAAATCTTCTTATCCAAATGTGCTGGCCCGATTTGAAAATTATTTTGCTCAAATGTTCCTTAGGGCACCCTCTACCAAGATTGTTCAAATATTTCCGATCCGTTGAAAACCATGGCCGCAAGGGGGCGGGCCTTGTTTTCCTTATATGTGCATTGTTAAAACTTTAAAAAATCTTTTTGTGCAAAAGTACTGGCCAGATTTCAAAATAATTTCACAGAAATGGTCCTTAGGTGGTCCCCTTTCAAAGTTGTTCAAAGAATTTCATTCAAAGTAGAACTTTGGTTGCTGCAGCATCAGAAAAGGGAAAAATTGCCAAATCTTAAAAAATCTTCTTGTTCATAAGTGTTGGCCCGATTTAAAAATTATTTTGCACAAATGTTCCTTGGGCCACCCCCTACCAAGGTTGTTCAAATATTTCCGATCCGTTGAAAAACATGGCCGCAAGCGGATGGGGCTTGTTTTCCTTATATGTGCATTGTTAAAACTTTAAAAATCTTCTTGTCCAAAAGTACTGGCCAGATTTCAAAATAACTTCACAGAAATGGTCCTAAGGTGGTCCCCTTTCAATGTTGTTCAAAGAATTTAATTCCAAGTAGAACTTTGGTTGCTGCGGCATTAGAAAAGGGGAAAATTGCCAAATCTTAAAAAAACTTCTTGTCCAAAAGTGCTGGCCCGATTTAAAAATTATTTTGCACAAAATTTATGTTCCTAAGGGCACCCTCTATGAAGATTGTTTAATTACTTCCGATCCGTTGAAAAACATGGCCGCAACGGGGCGGGGCTTGTTTTCCTTATATGTACATTGCTAAAACTTTAAAAATCTTCTTGTCCAAAAGTACTAGCCAGTAGCCATATTTCAAAATTACTTCACAGGATGGTCCTTAGGTGGTCCCCTTTCAAAATTGTTCAAAGAATTTAATTTCAAGTAAAACTTTGGTTGCTGCGGCATCAGAAAAGGGGAAAATTGCCAAATCTTAAAAAATCTTCTTGTCCAAAAGTGCTGGCTCAATTTGAAAATTATAAAATCTACATGCTTCATATTATGAATCCTATAGATCAGATGAGCGATCCAGGGCCATCATGGCCCTCTTGTTTTTCTTTGCTCACCAGAGCACAAAGGGCTCAAAGTGAGTTTTTGTGATTGCCTTTTGTCTGTTGTTTGTCTGTCGTCAACTTTTGCCTTATTAACACTCTACAGGCTACATTTTGCATCTGATCTTCATGAAAGTTTATATTCCTCTCCATCATATCTTGGACAAGTTCAAAACTGGGTCATATGAGCTCAAAAACATATTGAAGGGAATTCTGGAGGCCAAATTTATGATTTGATCATGTTGAAACTTTTATCAGAATGTTTGTCTCGATGATATGTAGGTCAAGTTAGAATATATCGAGTCAGAAACTAGGTCACTAGGCCAAATTGAAGGGAAATCTTGTTAACACTCTGGAGGCTGCATTTTTAAGTTGAGCCTGTTGAAACTTTATCAGGATGTTTGTCTTGATGATATGTAGGCCATGTTCGAATTTTTGTCATGTCTGTGTTCGAATATGGGACATGCTTTGTCAGAATGTTTGTCTTGTTTCTAAAATGTTCCTTGGTTGACCCTCTACTAAGATTGTTGAAATTATTTCAATGATATGATTCATTAAAAACATGGCTTCTCTTATTAAGTCTTAAATAGCACATTCTCAGGTGAGCGATCCAGGGCCTCATGGCCCTCTTGTCTAATGGGTCATAGCGACTTTTAGCCCACTGGCAGAACCTTGTCTATAGCAGCCACATTTTAAGTTTCTCAATAAATCATTTTCTGCATAAATGACCCTGCAAGTTCAGTACACCTGTGAACAGCAGATTATTAATTTCCCATGAGTGGTATTTATACACAGGTTTCACTGTGTATATTTATATATTGGTTCAATACAAGTGTTCTGCTATGTTGTATGAAATATATTACTACCAGTTCTTTGTAAAGTTTTGAATGTTTTTTGGGTTTTGTTTCAGATTTCAAAGAGGGAAAAGACAGAATGACTGGTTTACGAAAATGTCCGAGGAATCCGGCATTGATATTGATGATGAGGGACTGTATCCTTGTTTAACTTTAACCTGTGATGACTTTTTATGTTTTTGTTAAGACGACTTTTGAAAACATTATGAGAAAAGAGAAATTGCTCAAAACAAGCAATATAGGTGCATTTCCCACATTGTTTCAAATTTTTATGAAAAAAATATTTTTGTTTAGATGTAATCATTTTTAGCTTGACTATTTGAAGAATAAGGAGGCTATTGCACTCGCTCCGGCATCGGTGTTGGTTAAAATTTTACAAATACTAATATCTTCTATACCAACAAACAAATTTAATTCAAACTTGGCATACTTGTTTCTAATGACAATATAGACAACTGCAGCTAGTCACATAAATATGTCAACCATATTTGTAGAGTTAAGCCCCTTATTGTACTTGGATTTTGTCACAAAAATATAACCAAATCTATAACTTTGCCATTTCTCAATATTTCTTTTAAAGAATTTTGTTTATGACAACAGGGTTGTGATGCATCCACAATATTTGCGTTGAGGTCACATTTGACACAGTTATGTCTAGGGCTGTAAAGAATACACTAGGTGGCGAATACGATATGTATCATGAATACAGGGTAACGAATACGAATATTTATTCACGAATACTGTCATGAATTTAACAACATGTAAACACAAATTAAATCAGAATTCAAATGATTAGAAAAGGCATAATGATTGACTAGTAAGTCTTGTCACTCTTGAGACAAATAAAATCCAACTAGAACAGTATAAAAGTTAATAACGTTTTCGACTCTGTGTCCATAGTCGACATGCTTGTGATCCTCAAAAGAATATCAACTTAAATACTTTCAGTACTTTGATTTTATAACAGGCATAAGCAAGGGAGGAAATTATGAAATTAATGTAGCGTTTAACTAGTTGTACCTGATTTCATGTCTACACATTTTGCAGATAATGTGAGATGAGACCGCTCTTGTAAGTAATATTGTTTATGCTTATATAAGCATATCTTTAAACAGTTTAAGAATTTCTACCAGCTGAAAGTAAAAAGAATGCAACAAAACTTAACCTCAATTCCATTTATTTAAGCTTTGGTGTTTTAACTGTTTACCAAAAATATTATGTTGCCCAATTTTAAAAGTCCTGAAGAAAAATATTGGTGGGAAAGAAATAAAATTGGATTTGAGATTTTGTAGAAAGTACTTTTATGAGCAATTTCTTCTTTTCTTTATTAGTGTTCTAAATTTTTCTGCTGCAAAAGCACCAACAGTTGTCTGTTTCTTAAATTCAAAAACACCTTAAAAAAAGAAGTATATGATAACCACATTGTAGTTTATACTAAAAAAGACATTGAAAGTGTAAATTAAACAGAGAATTTCCATATCAAGAATGTTAAATCTTTTTGGATAACCAACAAATAAAATTGAGATTGACCTTGACCTTTGATAGTTTAGCTGACATTGGTGATGAGCAGAAGCAGGCGGAACATAAACGCAGCATGAAGCATTATAAAGCGCAATTAGACTATTTGTTAAAACAACCCATTGTACCGAAAACCATGGGGGGTAAATATCCTACAAAGACTGGTAGATTGGCCATCCCTGTCCAGCGAAGTAAGTAACAGAGCTTATAGAATTCTCGTGAAATCTTAACCCTTACCCACATACAGTAGCTTTTTATGCCCCCGGAATCTCCGATTCGGTGGGCATATAGTTTTTGGCCTGTCTGTTGGTTGGTTGGTCTGTTGGTCTTGTCTGTCTGTCTGCACAAAAAAAACTTTAACCTTGGCCATTACTTTTGAACCATAACAGGTACGGCTACCATATTTCACATGTGTATTCCTTGTGACATGACCTTTCTGTCAGTACCAACATTTTTGACCTTGCGACCTTGACCTTTGACCTAGAGGTTGCCATTCTCGAAAAAAACTTTAACCTTGGCCATTACTTTTGAACCATAACAGATACGGCTACCATATTTCACATGTGTATTCCTTGTGACATGACCTTTCTGTCAGTACCAACATTTTTGACCTTGACCTTTGACCTAGATGTTGCCATACTCAAATTTTTTTTTAACCTTGGCCATTTCTTTTGAACCATAACAGGTACGGCTACCATATTTCACATGTATATTCCTTGTGACATGACCTTTCTGTCAGTACCAACATTTTTGACCTTGCGACCTTGACCTTTGACCTAGATGTTGCCATTCTCGAAAAAAACTTTAACCTTGGCCATTACTTTTGAACCATAACAGATACGGCTACCATATTTCACATGTGTATTCCTTGTGACATGACCTTTCTGTCAGTACCAACATTTTTCACCTTGCGACCTTGACCTTGACCTAGATGTTGCCATTCTCGAAAAAAAACTTTAACCTTGGCCATTTCTTTTGAACCATAACAGGTATGGCTACCATATTTCACATGTGTATTCCTTGTGACATGACCTTTCTGTCAGTACCTTGCGACCTTGACCTTGACCTAGATGTTAACATTCTCAAAAAAACCTTTAACCTTGGCCATTACTTTTGAACCATAACAGGTATGGCTACCATATTTCACATGTCAGTACCAACATTTTTGACCTTGCGACCTTGACCTTTGACCTAGATGTTGCCATTCTCGAAAAAAACTTTAACCTTGGCCATTACTTTTGAACCATAACAGATACGGCTACCATATTTCACATGTGTATTCCTTGTGACATGACCTTTCTGTCAGTACCAACATTTTTGACCTTGCGACCTTTACCTTTGACCTAGATGTTGCCATTCTCAATTTTTTTTTTAACCTTCCCCACTACTTTTGAACAATAACAGGTAATGCTACCATATTTCACATGTGTATACCTTGCGACCTTGACCTTTGACCTAGATGTTGCCATTGGGGGGCATCAGTGTTTCACAAACACATCTTGTTAACTCCTGCAGCAGACAACTTTTGAAAACATTGTGGCAAAAGAGCAATTTTCCCCTTTGCCACAATGTTTTCAACTTCATTCAATAATAATACTTTCATTTAAAGATATTTTCCATAGTTTAGCCTAGTCATTTGCTGCAGACCAAATGATTTAACAATTTTCCTCTAAGTCATGCAGTCACATTTTGATGCATCTGCAGCAGATTACTTTTGCCATAATTTGTTCTACTCATTATACCCCTGACAAAGAAGTTTGAAAGGGATATGTTGGAGTCACCCTGTGGTAAAGCACAATGAGAGTCGGTGCCGTGTACAAGAACCATAACTCTATTTGAGCTAATAACATAGTTATTGCCCTTTCTTAATTATTTCTTGTCCGGAGAAAATCTTTCATTGCCCTTGATGGAATTTAATAAAACTTCATTTAATGGGTGTGCAATGTACAAGAGCCATACATCTATTTGAACTAATTTTTAGCTCACCAGAGCACAAAGTGCTCAAGGTGAGTTATTGTGATCGCCTTTTGTCCGACGTTTGTCGTCCGTCATCAACATTTGCTTGTTAAAACTAGAGGCAACATTTTGCATCCAATTATCATGAAAGTTTATCAGAACATACATCTCTATCAAATCTAGGCCAAGTTCGAAACTGGGTCATTTGGGGTCACTAGATCAAATTAAATGAAAGTCTTGTTAACACTCTGGAAGCTTGAGCATGTGGAAACTTTGTCAAAATGTTTGTCTTAGTGATATCTAGGCCAAGTTCGAATATAGGTCACTAGGCCAAATTGAAGTAAAATCTTGTTAACACTAGCGGTCTCAATTTTTGCTTCAGCAGTTTGAAATTTTGTCAAATTTTGTTTGTCTTAATAATATCTAGGTCAAGTTCGAATATGGTTCATATTGGATCAGAAACTAGGTCACTAGGCCAAATTGAAGAAAAATCTTGTTAACACAGTAGAAGCCGCATTTTTTGCTTCAGCAGCTTAACATTTGGTCAGAATGTTTATTTCAATGATATCTAGGCCAAGTTCGAATATGGGTTATGCCGGGGCAAAAACTAGGTCACTAGGCCAAATTTAAGGAAAATTTTGTTAACACTCTTGAAGCCACATTTTTTGCTTGAGCATGTTGAAACTTTGTCAGAATGTTTGTCTTAGTGATATCTAGGCCAAGTTCAAATATAGGTCATGTCGGGTCAAAAAGTAGGTCACAGGCCAAATTGAAGAACAATTTTTTGGAAGCCGCATTTTTGGCTTGAGCATGTTGAAACTTTGTCAGAATATTTGTCTTGATGATATCTAGGGTAAGTTTGAATATGGTCAGGTCAGGTCAACAACTAAGTCACTAGGCCAAATTGTAGAACAATCAAGTTAACACTATAGAGATCGCATTTTTAACTTGAGCAGCTTGAAATTTTGTCAGAAAGTTTATCTTGATGATATTGCCATTGGTGCTGAAAGAGTTATGTCTTAATAGCACATTCTCAGGTGAGCGATTCCAGGGCCTCATGGCCCTCTTGTTTAGTTATTGCCTTTTCTACTTCCTATCAGGGCGGCATTCGGGGGTATTAATCACATTCAGTGATAGCTCTAGTTTTACTGGTAATACTTTCATTAAAAGAGCTTGTCTCAATGTTTTCATAGATGTCTGTTGCCAAATTTGTTGTATATTTGATAGTATTACAGTTAAGAACATCTTGAAATTGACAAATTTACCGTTCACGCTCCGCTCCATTCCGTTCCGCTCCGCTCACGTTCCAATCCGCTCTCAAAGCATTCACTCATTCATAACATTGTGATTGCTTTTTTCCATTCTGTTCAGATTGAGCGCTTTTTTACGCTCACTCGGAACGCTTTTTTTCGATCAAAATCCTTTTTTTTTTTTACTTAGTTAACCCTAAATATCAACAAACGATCTAGAGTTTTTTCAGCACAATCGTTAGTAGCAAATCGTATTACGAAAATGATCATATTAATAATATTTGTTACATTCTAATTCAATCGGATACTTGAGTGTCTTATAAAACAAAAGTTTAGTATACAAATATGACTTTTAATAAAATAGTTTCGTAAAATAATTATCGAATATTTGTTACAACCGTTCAATGAGCGAATGATTGGATTTTTGCAATCATTATTATTTTTCGTTCAGAGCGCAAAATTCCGTTCCGCTCATAAAGCGTTCCAATCACGTTCCGCTCAGATTGTCAATTTCATGATGTTCTTAACTGTAAAGGAACTAGTTTCTGGTATCTTGCGAGTCCCTTTAATACCAGATATTGGGATTTTTTTGAGATTAGTAGAGTGATGCAGACATGATGGTTTCAATATATATATCCTTTTCCTAATACAGATAACAATTGCCGTCTTAGAAGCAGACAACATTTGAAAACCTTTCAGGGAAACGAAGAAATTTCTCAAAATAAGCAATTTTTCCTTTCCCCTCAACGTTTTTAACACTGTCAAAAATTAGATTCGATTTTGCATTGTATAACACTTTTCAAAGAAACTGTTACCGTGTTATATCAGATAGATGTGTTTTTCAATTTCATATTTTTGTTCGGTTTCAGTTGAAGCAGGAGGGGCAATAGCACATTTAAAGACTGATAAGAAAAGGCAGGATAAATATATTGAACGTATTAAAAACAAGCCTGAAGAGCCACAAAAGAAGAAAAAGGACAAATGGAAGAAGAAGAAATGGCAAAGAACGCTGACTAAAGATGACAAAACAGCAGAATAAATATGCCTCTTGAAATGATGAATTGCGTTGTTATGATTTTGTTAATAAAAAATTTATGCAGGTAAAATTAATTATTCATTCAAACAGTCTTGTTTTATCCTAATGTAATTATAAGTAGGTTAATTGTGTCATCTGCCTTTGGACGGCGACATATAGAGATCACTTTATTGTTTATTGTCCCCTGTCCATCACACTTTCTCTCTCTGACTTATTGGCAGGGGTCATGAATCATGTTCCTTTCAAATCACTTGTTTAACAATGTCCCACATACAACAAATGTGCAGCAGACGGCTTTCAATACATTTTTTCCAAAATATGTAACTCTATAAATGGAAATTGAGTTAAAGAAATTGTGGCAAAAGAATAAATTGGTCATAATAAGCAATATTTCCCTTTGCCACAATGTTTTCAAAAGTCGTCTGCTGCGGATGTCTCGGAAAGCATCTATATATGGGAAAGGGTTAAAAATCAAGTATATTTGCCATAATCATCACCTTTGCGGTGCTGCAATTATTAATAAGATTTGTTTATAGGTCATATATTTTAAGCTCATCTATGCACGAAGTGCAAGGTGAGCTTTTGTGATCACTGAATGTCCAGCATCCGTCGTCGTCGTCTGTCCCTCCGTCTGTTAACAATTTCCTACAAATGACTTCTTCTACTAAACCAATGGACAGATTTCAAAATAACTTCACAGGAATGGTCCTTAGGTGGTCCCCTTTCAAAGTTGTTCAAAGAATTTAATTCCAAGTAGAACTTTGGCTGTTGCGGCATCAGAAAAGGGGAAAATTGCCAAATCTTAAAAAATCTTCTTGTCCAAATGTGCTGGCCCGATTTGAAAATTATTTTGCACAAAATTTATGTTCCTAAGGGCACCCTCTATGAAGATTGTTTAATTATTTCCGATCCGTTGAAAAACATGGCCGCAAGGGGGTGGGGCTTGTTGTCCCCCGCTTTAGCGAAAGCGTGGGGACTATTATTTCTCATTCGTCAGTCCGTCAGTCCCTCCGTCACGCTGTCACAAAAACTTTAACCTTGGTCATAACTTCTGAACCGTAATAGGTACTGCTTTCATATTTCACATGTGTATTCCTTGTGACAACCCCTTTCCATCAATACCAATTGTTTTGACCTTGTGACCTTGACCCTGGTGGGGGACCATAATTCTCTGAATTTGCTTGTTTTCCTTATATGTGCATTGTTAAAACTTTAAAAATCTTCTTGTTCAAAAGTACTGGCAAGATTTCAAAATAACTTCACAGAAATGGTCCTAAGGTGGTCCCCTTTCAATGTTGTTCAAAGAATTTAATTCCAAGTAGAACTTTGGTTGCTGCGGCATTAGAAAAGGGGGAAATTGCCAAATCTTAAAAAAACTTCTTGTCCAAAAGTGCTGGCCCGATTTAAAAATTATTTTGCACAAAATTTATGTTCCTAAGGGCACCCTCTATGAAGATTGTTTAATTATTTCCGATCCGTTGAAAAACATGGCCGCAACGGGCGGGGCTTGTTTTCCTTATATGTACATTGCTAAATCTTTAAAAATCTCCTTGTCCAAAAGTACTAGCCAGATTTCAAAATTACTTCACAGGATGGTCCTTAGGTGGTCCCCTTTCAAAATTGTTCAAAGAATTTAATTTCAAGTAGAACTGGTTGCTGCGGCATCAGAAAAGGGGAAAATTGCCAAATCTTAAAAAATCTTCTTGTTCAAAAGTGCTGGCTCAATTTGAAAATTATAAAATCTACATGCTTCATATTATGAATCCTATAGATCAGGTGAGCGATCCAGGGCCATCATGGCCCTCTTGTTTTTCGTCGTCGTCCGTCAACTTCTTCTCCTCAGTAACTCAGTGGGTCAATTGGGATGAAACTTCACAGAAAGCATCCTCTCAATGACCTCACCAGATTTCCTTCAAATTTTTGGGATCCATGCAGAATTCTGGTTTCCATGGCAATGAAATGAAAAAAAAAAACTTTCAGATTCCTTCAAGCCATGTTGATTGGTAAAAAAACATGGCCGCCAGTGGGCAGGGCTATTTTGCATTATATGGCTATAGTGAAAACTTAAAAAATCTTCTCCTCCAAAAGTGTTAGGCCGAATTTCAAATAATTTTGTAGAAATGTTTCTTGGGTGACCCTCTATCAGATTCCTTCAAGCCAAGTTGATTGGTCGGAAACCATGGCCGCCAGGGGGCAGGGCTTATATAGCTAAAGTGAAAAAAAAAGTCATGTGAGCGATTCCAGGGCCATCATGGCCCTCTTGTTTTAATTATCTAGCTGTGGTCATGGTGGAGTGCTCGTGGGCAAGGTATATTTACTAGCCTAGTACTGGTATGTTTACCAAGGGATCATGTATAAGTGGACTGTCACCGTGATATAACTGAAATAATGTTGAAAACGGTGTAAAATATCAACTAAACAAATTGTCGGTCTGTCCCGCTTTTGTCTGGTCTATTTCTCAGCAACTACGGACTTGAGTTTAATAAAAACTTTATGTGAAGCTTCACTACCAACAGGAGATATGCATATTATTAAGAAGTTCCGTTTTGATGATTTCACAAAGTTATTGCTCTTTTGATTTCTGGTCTTCTTATTTCTCAGCAACCTCCGACTTCAATTCAATTAAAGTTTTGACCTACAAGAGGAAAAAGGTGCATATTATCAATACAATCTAGTTTGATGATTTTTCACAGAATTTATCTTTTTAATTTCTGTCTCCCAGTTTTGTTCCGGGCTATTTCTTTGCATCCACTGATTTTGACTTGGATCAATGGACTTTTATGGAAAGCTTCACTAACAAGAGGAGATGTGCACATTATCACCATGTTATTCTCAGACTAAGTGTTCTTTTATATAATATGATAGAGGTTTATTTGTGTCCGGGCTATTTCTCAGCAACCACCTGTCTAGTCTGAATGATATGATGGGAAGCTTCACTAACAAGAGGAGATGTGCATTTTATCAACATGTTACATTTTAATGATTTTACACTGAATTATGGCCCTTTGAACATCTATAATGTATGATGTACGCCTATTCGTGTATAGGCTATTTCCAAGGAATTACATGTTGGAATTCAATGACACTTTAAGGGAAGCGTCATTAGCAAGAGGAGATGGGCATAGTATAACCATTTCCACTTCTGTACTCGCATTTCTTACGTTTTACAGTTACTTATGGCTGATTGATTGTGCTACATATACTATATTGATTAGCACCATTCAAGTGTCCTGACAATACTTCTGAGAGCATCAATCTGTTCCACCGATATCTTGTTATGTCAAACTGATATCATGTGTGCTTAACAAAGTATGGCCCCTTTTGGACATAAAAAATTGTGGATAAGTTTTGTATTTTGACTTACTCATTCTGTAAAGCTATTTATGATATAACATTGAAACGTGTAACATTTCGAGGGCTTGGTGTGAAAGGGTTGTAACTAAAAACTTTTTTGAAAACCCTGGTTTATGGTGCAATTTTGACCCCTTTGTAAACAATGCAAATTAAGGTGCCATTGCCATAACGAGCAATGGCACACAACTTTCCATTGTTTACCAAGTAAAACGATTTAACGCTTTTAAAGACTATGGCGAGGTGATTAACCTTGGTAAAAGAAATACCAATTTTAGTTACAACCGTTTCACGCCAAGCCCTCGATTTGGTCTTAAACAGTTCCCTTTATACACATACATACACATGCACTTGTTGTGTCCTTTGTAGAAGACGGCATTTAAAAACATGATGTAGAAAAAGAAATTTCTTGTAATGCGCAAGTTACTTCCCTGAATTGTTTTCAACACAGCATCATAATTCCATATTTCGTCGTGCTTTCTTCACACATTTTTAAATTCTACAAATAAACTAGATGGTCAATTTTGTTAAGACAACACCATGTGTCCTCCACCTTATGTCTACATGTTATCAGGTCATGGAAATGTAAAGGTTAATACAACAACAGCATATGAGCCGAATTACGAGAAAACCAGCATTGTGGACATTGCGTCAAGTATCGACCCGGATCAGGCAAACATGCCGCGCAAGCTAACCCGGACAGACATTGTTCGCCTCCTGTGGATTTTCTGTTTAAGGAATCATTACTATATACCTATATCCTCCTGAGACGGAATGTGTTTGCCCTGATTGGACTGCGCAAGCTGGTCTGGATCGATACATTACGTAGATGCCATAATGTTGGTGTTCACGTGAAACGGCTCATATATGTATCTATATTACACTATCAAATGGATTTCCGCTAAAATACAGAACTCGAGCAGACTAACACCGTCACATGATGATAAACACTGAAAGTCAAGGGCAATAACTCTGCAGAAATTGGGTTTCAGTGAATGCACAACTCTTCACACGCTGAATTCAATTCTGGTCAACCTTCTAAACCAAGCCAAATTATTTGGGAGATGAAGTGTCTATTTATAAGTCGATTATAACTCTATCAAGTGCAAGAACTCGACGTATTTCTCTTGGGGAAAGCGGGTGACACACATTATATAATATCGGGGAAACGGTTTATATGAGCAGCCTCGCTTATATCAGACCATGGTCTTCTGTTCCTTTGTATAATGAATGGAAATACTAGGGAGGCTTATACTTATTATAACAAAGGCATGGCAACAGATTTAACTTCTTTTAATGAACGTTGATACACAACTGCCTCTGACTGGAGCCACATCGTATCATAAACTCCCAGCATGCATACTATTTCCCTGAAAAAGAGTAAAGTCGTCGCTGACCTGATATGGTATTAACCATTTAAATACTACAACCGACTCTTTGAAATATATTTAGACCAAGTCCATACGAAGCACCCGTGCAGCCTGAACAGGCTTATACGGTTGTCTGCTCAACGCACCTTTATTAGCTTGTTATTCCTAACAATGGATATGGTCTTTTCAAAATGCAAGCTGGACAAAGCCATTACACTTCGGCATTTTAAAGGTTATGTCGGCTGCTAAAAGGACATTAAAATGGTCCTGCATCAGGTAAAAAAAAATAACTATCAGTAACCAATCAAACCAGTAACACTATTCATACACATACTTGTGCCTTTTATAACTACAACTACATCAACACGCGCCATTTGAATTACATCAAAGGACAAATACGCTTATGTAAATACGCAGCCAGATGCCTGTAGAACGTATTTGTGTGAGCAAAACGAGTATGGACCAAATTATGAAAAAATGTGTCTTTAACTTGATATATAAAACATTTGGTTAGGGATGGCAAAACCCAAAGCCTGAATCTGTGTTACTTCGTTTCAATGTATTAAGTTAACGTGTTGGTTTGTTAATGTGTCGCCGTGATATAGTATTGAACTGTTTTGTTGAAACGGAGTAGACTAATGTAATGTAAAGTTGAGGAATTGATCGGCATACAAGTCAAAATTATTTAATTTCAGTCGTAAAAACATTGCAATATGTATCAACCATTTCGCCGCTGTAATATGTTAAATAGTATTGCGTATGATGTTATGCATAAAACATAAAACAAATCTGCAACAGATTTGACAATATCTAGGCAATAAACGGGAAAATCTCAATAAATGGAAGAATTTTCTTTTCAATTGAGTTGAATACATTGTGCCATTATTATGAGCAATATCTCCTTTTGCCACAATGTTTTCAAAAGTCGTATGCGGATGAGGCGAAAGAAAGCGTCTGTAACAGTGAAATCTACAATTACGAGCTATACTGCGGTTAGACAGCTCTTGACAGCTTTACTGTACATGTATTTTTTATAAGATGATATAGAAGCACATCGTTTTCAGCACTTAATAAAATCAGGTATGAGCAAGGCTAAATTGCTGTGTATGATCACTCGACAATATTGACTTGATCGTAACCTTTTTGCAGAGATGAAAATGGTTATGACATACATGTACTTGCATTTCCATAAAATACCCGTGCCATTTTAGACTACTCTGTATGTTTTCATGAAGAAATAATTGGAAAATTGACGAAAATACATATATATCAAAATTATATGTAATGTATAACAGATGTCTCGCGATATGTTGTTATATATACACAAAGGTCGGGACCAGGTGAATATTGTCGAGTTATACTACCGATACCTATTCCTGGTACATGGCTGTAGTCAATGTTGAGCATCTGGGTCAGATTAGACGGAGCGTTGATAGAATACATCGCATACTCTTTACCACAATTCACCAAACCTGAATAGATAGATACATTCAGATAGAACATAAAAGCTGTGAATTAGAAGCTAAGGAAGTGATGAGTAATGAGTACGAGTATGTCTTCATTATCAACAAGCCAAACTCTATTCCATGATTACTCAAAACGATCGTCTTATAAAGATGTCCAACAAAATAAGGGTTGAATAACTTAACCAACCAAACTCGATGTTATGGTTACTTTAGAGTCGTCTTGTTAAAATATAAAGGATAGTGATAACAAAAATAGGGTTTTGGAAATCAATTAAGGATTAAAGAACAGTGCATGAGACCAGAATGTGTGGACACTCTAACTGACCTGGATATACACTGGTCGCAAATGTCTTACGATTGGTTTATTCAGAGCGCTGCTCATATATAGTAAGCTTAACGGTCTCAAGGTTACACATCTCAATGAGTGATGAAAATTACATGGATTATATAAAATTAGCGCAATTATCAATACAAAATAAAGTAATAATCTACTTTATGCTATAATCGAAAATGCTACAGGCCCATACATTTAATTAATTAACGTTTTTTGCTAACAACGAAAATGCTACAGGCCCATACATTTAATTAATTAACGTTTTTTGCTAACAACGATAATGCTACAGGCCCATACATTTAATTAATTAACGTTTTTTGCTAACAACGAAAATGCTACAGGCCCATACATTTAATTAATTAACGTTTTGCTAACAACGAAAATTCTACAGGCCCATTTAATCTATACATCTACGTTATGCTTACAATGAAAATGCCTTATATTGATAGATGCTTTATCTAGCTCATACCTTTAAATAATTCCATTGGGACGTAGTCATCGACAAATTTTCTGTGAACAACGAACACCCAGTTTATGTGTGTCGTCGTTGATGTGACTGAAAGTGTGCTTGTTTCCATGGTTACGGTGTTTGGTGTGGTGATGTCACGTTGTGATGGTTGGTGTAACCAGGCGTAGTCAAAATAGTTTTCCCGGACATAACTAGAATGTTATTAAAAACTCGGATATGATATGTTATTAGCTGGATGTTTTTTTTTTAGAACATCCGAAGAAAAGCCGAACGTCTGATTAGTTGGAAGCATGCTTTTAATACAGAATAAAATAAAAAACTGTGTGGGTGAAAAGGAAAATGATCATAACGAATAAGTTTTATTTTGTCCTTTTTATTTCAAAAGTCAACTGCTGCAGAGGCGTGAAATCATCTGTGTTGGAAAGTTGGTTAAATCTTGAACAATAGATAAAAACAACTTCATGAATACCACCAAGGCAGTTGGCTATTATCTCTTTCCCACAATGCAACACATCCCAGGAGCAGACGCCTTTGAAAATAATCTTTGCAAAATTATGGAACAACCTCTATTATGAGTATTATTGTGGCACTAATTGAGACTCAGGATTGAGGGTAAGTATAACGAATGACTCAGTAATACGGGTAAACAAATCGACGGCGAAGCCGGCGATGTTTCCCGTCAATAGGTAATGTGTATGAACTTTGCAAAAAATTGCTATACCGTCTTTCCTAAAATTGTGTCCAGAGCGAACCTTTCGATGCAGTGATACGCAGTCACGATACTCGTACGTTTTCATTGGATGAAAAGAAAATATCGAAACAAAAACAACTTCTAGAGGAAATAATTAAATTTGATAATACATACACGATAAAGGAACAAGCACAAGTTATTTTATGTGTGATAATTTGCGTGTAATAACACTCGTCGTCTATTTCTAAAACGAGTTCAAATAAAAACTTGTAAGGGTTTTTTGACTTTCCGGAAGTTATAAATCCAAATTTCTGTAATATGACGTCATAAAAGTGACGTCATTCTATTAGTGGTGCAGAGGTAGAGCGTCGGCCTCTTGTATCAAAGGTCCCTGGTTCGAGTCCCGTGATGAGTGGGTCCTGACTTTTCTTTATTTTTTGTTTTTTTTGTTTTTGTTCTGGTATTTTGATTTGTTAATTCATTGTATTTGGTTCGAAACATTGTATGTATGTTTATAATCAATAAATATGTTCTATGTTCTATGTTCCTGACTTTGAGATTTAAGTCTCCAGGAAGCAGACATCGAGCGTGATTAATATAAGCTGAAAGCTTGTTTCACAATCGATGTAATATAAATAAGTTTAAACTAAATGAACCAAAAAGAAAACGACAGAAAGTATAGGAAACGTTAGTTTGACTTGTCACAAATGTAGTTCCGTAAATTATGGAATCGTTTTATTTAAAGTACTTTATGAAGGGCAAGTTGATTATTTGTTGTACCTGTCATCATAATTTCATGGATGTAAAATCTTGGCTATATTTTAAAGTTAAATATAAGCTTAACCTAATGATGATTTTTATTTTCTTTGCTTAGGTCGGTAGGACTCGTAATTGACGTAAATAACTGATCGTGCTGCAAGCAAGGGGCTAACTGCAGTTCACGGGGAATTATTCACCGATCACAACATATAATAAATGTTTACCCGAAATAGGTAGCACCTATAATCATATTACGAAAAAAAAACATAAATGGGTTTTTTCGCTTATAGTTAACAGGTGTGAGATTTTTTTTTTTTTTTTTTTTCAATAACCAATGAAGCTTTCTGAAATGAAACTGGAAAAATCCATGGGGGCCGCCATTTTGGATATGTATAAAAACCAGACGTAAAACACAGATTGAAAATTATTGTCGGTTTTTTTTTTTTTTTAAATCGGTATTTTGGGTATGTATAAAATGAGCAGAAAAACACGGATTGAACATTATTGTCGTCTTTTTAATCTTTTTTTTTTTAAATCGATATTTAAGATCATTTAAGTGCTGTGTTATGTGGCAATTAACATTTGTACGAAAAGTTAAAAATAAATGGAAATCTGTAAGAAATATGTTTTCCCGTTCGTCAAAAAAAACGACAGCATTAGCCTTCTACGCCCGAAACTAAATTTTGACTGTATCGTAGCCAAAGAAGGATGTGACGTCATTTCCGTTACACTTAATCTTGGCGTAACGTCAATGGAGCGACGTCGTTTCCCGCAAAAAAGTGGTATCAACATGATTCCTATACATGAG
Source organism: Serripes groenlandicus (assembly GCA_031761405.1). NCBI lineage: Eukaryota > Metazoa > Mollusca > Bivalvia > Cardiida > Cardiidae > Serripes > Serripes groenlandicus. Next base: position 120,022,120 of record JASEVX010000001.1, on the reverse strand, counting down.
CTATTGACTCACTCATTCAAAGTATAATTATTTATCAAACATTGTGGCAAAAGGATAACTTTCTCATAAGAAGCAATTGTTCTTGTGGCGACAATCTTTTCCTAAATCGTCTGTTGCATAGGCCTCAGAAACCGTCTCTAATAGGGAAAGGGTTTAGCAGAAATGTGATCCCTTACATAATTTGTTCCAGTCATATTGACTGGTTGAAAAAGGCAGTCGCCAGGTGGCATCAGAAAAGGGCTGATCTATTTGCTTCTTTGCCATAATGCAGGTGATTGATTAAGGATCATCATGGCCCTCATGTTTTAACCTCGTTCATTATAATTTTCTGTTCAAATAATAGACAACATCAATACGAATTCCAAATATGTTTTAATAATGCAAGAAACATGACATTAACATTATTATTGTCTAGTCAATTACATATAAATCCTTTTTTATGGCCAAAGTATGCTCTTTAATTTTTGTTTATAATTATCTTGCGTGTTTTTTTCCGTAAATAGGTAGCACATATATATATATTACCAGGAGTAATGTTAATTACCATTACATACAAAATAAACAAATTGGAGCTTCTCGACACAAAACAATTGCCCGTGATGAAGTGATGTTTTTAAACATTACTTATACACCATTTTAGACATCCACATTGAAAACAATTCAAGAAACGAATATAGTATGTGCACATTGACAGTACAAATGTGTGACCTGGTAGAAAACATTGTAGAAAAGGATGAATTGTGGATGAATTGTCTCAATTTGATTGTGTTTGTCTGACAAGCTTTTCGTAGATTTGTATAGGTGGATTTGCTACTGTTTTCCAACGTACAATTGAACCGAAAATATTGCTTATGTACTTACTGGGCTAAGAACGGACTTCCTCTCTCCACAACGAATGACATCGCCCCTCTCTCTACCACTGACCGCTGGTCAGATACCTACTGTTTATTTATGTACAATTGAACCGAAAACATTACTAATGTACTTACTGGGCTAAAAACGGACATCCCCTGTCCACAACGTAGGACATCGCTCCTCTCTCTACCACTGACCGCTGGTCAGACACGTTAATATTACACACGATTACAACAAAACAAATTAAAGTAAACACTTTCATTGTTGTGTTTATGTATATTTAATCTGTCCTGAAATGCCATTGACTGTCTTATCTTTGTTATCAATAACTCGCTTCCTGTTTTACGAAATGAAATTCTTATCAATGCCAGTATGGTCTATGCGTGGATTTGAATACAACTGACACACATTATTTTATTCTTGATTCCATCTCAAGTAACTATTTCCTTCATTTAGACGCCTCTGCAGTAGATATTTTGAAGACTAAATGTGGAATTGCTCATAATGAAAAATTTCTCCTTTTGCACAACTCTGTTCAAGTACCATACTTTCATTTACAGAAAGTTTTCATATTTTTGCCAAGAAGTTTTCAGTGTCGTCTGCTGCATATTTGTTATATGTGGGAAAAGGTTCTAAATGAGTTTATTAAGGGAGGGTCTTGCAGCAGTCCCAATGTTGGTATTACATAATCGGTTGTTGACTAGATCGGTAAGCGTATATATCAGCATGTTGTCGCTATTTTAGGCGTCTTCAGCAAACAACTTTTACCACAATGTTTTCAAATATATTTAATAATTGTACTTTTATTCAAAATTATTGTCTGTAATTTCGCCTAGATCCTTGATATATTCAAAGTCGTCTGCTGCATACTTGTTGTATGTGGGAAAGGCTAACATATAACAGAGGTGGATTCGCTCTTTGCTCTGGCATGGACTGTTGCTATACGTAAGATCAACTGGGTTCCAGGGTTCATAATAAGAAAGCAATGGTTATCAGAACATAAAACTACACGAACAACGATTGGAGGAGTTGTGTGCTGTAAACCTTGGCCAGTTTCTGATAAAATAAGTTCAACCAGGAAAGAAAGGCGTGCATTATGAAACATAACTTAAGTCAGTGGTGGGGGCACTCACTCGTATGTCGGCGTATCCCATTACAAAGGCCAATAGATTTGTTTCAGACTCATCTCAAGTACCTGGGAAAAAACACTGAATGTGGCCAAAACAATCTAATATAAGGAAGTCATTTGTCAATTCAACCCAGGTAATTTGCTATCTTCCCACATATACCCTTTTGCCGATTGATGGAAGAGAATGACGCTAGTCACGAGGACATTTTACTATTATCAGTGTGAATCAATGGCCTAACCAGAGTTCAAATTTACGACTCATTGATTAATAACCCTAGTCGTTACCGACTGTGTTTTCGTAATTATTGAGGGTCGACACATTGGGCAGAGTTGTCTCTGCACGACCGACGACGTTTGACGCAATTAATACGGCCGAACTTAACCCTTTCCCGCATATAATCGCTTTCTGACGCCTCTGCAGCGGACGACTTTTGAAAACATTGTGGTAAAAAGGAGAAATTACTCATGGTGAGCAATTTCTCCATTTATCACAATGTTTTCAACTGTATTTAAAAAAAAACAAGAGCGCCAAATGTCACAAAATACGCCCGTCCTGTTTTTTGAGACCAAGTATAGTGGTAATTGGTTGTACGTCAGCCAAACTTAGAGAGCGGACACTGTTAGTACAGTTTTGGCCATTTCGAGGGACATACTTGTGTAGAGATTCTGCCCATAAACACATTGTCTAAATTTGGTGATGATCGGTTAAAGGCTTTACAAGTTATTTAGCTGACAAGACCAATTTTAGGTAATTTCTATAATTAAAGGGCAATAACTCTCTATCGACTGGAGCAATATGGCTAGTTATCGAACTTGTCCAAGATATTACGCCAATACATATTCTGACTAAATTTGGTGATAATTGGACAAAAGCTCCTAAAGTTATTGAGCTGACAAGACCAATTTTAGGTAATTTCTATAATTAAAGAGGAATAACTCTCGATTGACTAAAGCGATATGGCTAGTTATCAAAATTATCCGAGATATTATGCCAATACATATTCTGACCAAATTTGGTGATGATTGGACAAAGGCTCCTAAAGTAATTGAGCTGACAAGACCAATTTTAGGTAATTTCTATAATTGAAGGGCGATAACTCTTGATTGACTAAAGCGATATGGCTAGTTATCAAACATGTCCGAGATATTATGTCAATACACATTCTGACTAAATTTGGTGATAATTGGGCAAAGGCTTCTAAAGTTATTGAGCTGACAAGACCAATTTTGGGGAATTTCTATAATTAAAGGGCGATAACTCTTGATTGACTTAAGCGATATGGCTAGTTATCGAACATGTCCGAGATATTATCCCAATACACATTCTGACTAAATTTAGTGATGATTGGACGAAGGCTTCTTAAGTTATTGAGCTGACAAGACCAATTTTGGGTAATTTCTATAATAAAAGGGCAATAACTCTTGATTGACTAAAGCGATATGGCTAGTTATCGAACTTGTCCGAGATATTAGTCCAATACACATTCTGACCAAATGTGGTGATCATTTGACAAAGGCTTCTAAAGTTATTGATCTGACAAGACCAATTTTGGGTAATTTATATAATTAAAGGGCGATAACTCTTGATTGACTTAAGCGATATGGCTAGTTATCGAACTTGTCCGAGATATTATCCCAATACACATTCTGACTAAATTTGGTGATGATTGGACAAAGGCTTCTTAAGTTATTGAGCTGACAAGACCAATTTTGGGTAATTTCTATAATAAAAGGGCAATAACTCTTGATTGTCTAAAATGATATGGCTAGTTATCGAACTTGTCCGAGATATTAGCTCAATACACATTCTGACTAAATTTGGTGATCATTTGACAAAGGCTTCTAAAGAGCTGACAAGACCAATTTTGGGTAATTTCTATAATTAAAGGGCGATAACTCTTGATTGACTAAAGCGATATGGCTAGTTATCGAACATTTACGGAAATGCAGAAGACAGTAGAAGACAGTTGATCTTGAACAATACGTTCTTCTTAGGATGCTAATTATAACACAAACTATTATAACATTGTCTACTTTGGGCGCGGTTATGGCTCTTCATTCTAAAATATAGGCATACGGACAGACTCGTGTACGAACGTGCGTGCACGTGCTAGAATACTACTAGCAACCTCCGACTTTAGCATTGGGGCGCTCCTTTTCATTTCTGAAATATCTTCTTTGTTTGAACACGTCTGTCTTTTCATAAATACTTTTACCGGTAATTTACTTAAATCTCATTAACTCTTTCAGCGCCGAATTGTTTAAAGTGTCCATTTCTCAATTTATGAAAGTTTTGGACTATTTTGGTAACTAAAAGGCAAACAATGCTGATTTCAGGTGAGACAGCTCGTCACGAGCTGACTCACCTGAATCTGCATTGTTTGCCAAAACCTCAATATTGCCTGTGGCGCTGAAAGAGTTAATACAATAATTTACTATTCATTTAATGTATTGCAGTAATACGTTATTAGGCTTATGTGAACTATGTTATTCTATTTTATACAAATACAGTTTTCCATCCGTTATAAATGACTGCCCGATGGGTTTATCAATCCCTGGTCACCCTCGTATCAGGAGGGATACTTACCAATGTAATAGTCATAACAGATAATACCTGAACAGGGCTCGAACCTTGGACCGCTGGATTCGAAGACGAGTAATCCTCCGCGTCACTACAAAAGCTAGCTCTGCGTGTACATATACATTGGCTTAATTTTTCTATTATTACACTTCTTCGGATTTTCTTTATATATTTCTATACATATACAAATATGCTTATAATTCAGAATAGTCAACATTTGAAACCAATCAGAGTGTTATATACATAATTGCCTATACGAATAACTTCGTCTTGATAAAAAGGACCATTGAAAATAAGAGGAAAATGTGACAGAAAACAGACATAATCAATTATATAAAAATAGAATGTAATAGAGTACATGTTTATATCACAGATACAGGTATGTTTGAGTCAGGCCAAACGACAACCGACATTCGAATGTTAAAACCTTTCCTTGATACAAACAACATTCGACGCCTCTGATCCAAAGGATTTTTTGAAAACATTGCTTAAAAAGGAGATATTGTTAAAAGTAATCCCAGCGTTATATACTTTTCCACAATATCTTCAACCCTTTATCAATATTAAACCAGCAATTTTACAGGTGGCACATTTAATCGTCACATCTTTTCGAAACTGGCGACCAATTAAAGTTATTTAATATTGCTAATGAATCGGGTAAGACTTGATATGTCTTATCCAGGCCAGACATTTTAATAACGGGGAAAACCCGAACTGACCTCGAAGAGACAGGTAAACGATGTCAAAGGTTGGTTGTCCTGTGGCGTGACTCATTAAAAAAGACATTTACAAACGACCCGTGTCTGGCGGTTAGGGTTCGTATTACATCGGCGTACTGACGGAGATGAACCTGTACACAGTCTCAACAGTCTTAACGTCGAGCCTACATAAAATATAGCTATGTGTGTATCGTTTAAAAACACCCCCCTTCACTGATTATTTACTTATTAAATGCGTGTATTGTCATCTCCGTAATTCATGAATACATATATACTTAAATATCATGAAAACTAAGTCAGTGATAACACAATAGAAGAAAACAATACAGTAGCTGTTCTGGTTGCTCGTTTCAGCTGTTTTCCCAAAACAGATCCGATCCAGGAAATAGATCGAGTAAAACGACATTATCGTGTTATCGCATGTATACACGACATATCGTGAGTCCACTATATTGCCAATGACGCGTCACTTGTTGTCATTCTATACGAAAATACGTTTATGTCATTTGAGAACTAACTCTCAGAATTGTCATCACGTTTGCCACATTGTCTGTGTTCTGCGAAATTCTTTGCCAATCTCCTTGGGTCGATTTTGGTAAAATTTGGTGAAGGCCTCTTTCAACTTTCTTTTGGTCTCCTTGTCTGGACTAAGTTGTGTGCTAACGATATGGAATAAAAATAGCCACTGTAATATTACAGAATACAACCTTAAAATTATCCAAATACATTTATGAAGAATCGAAGAAAGTGCCTGTTAATAGCAATTGGAATTTACAGGCATGATTTGTTTGTTTGTGTGGTGTTTTACCATTCTTTCAACACTGTTTCAGTTACATCTCGGCGTTTCTGTTACAGGTGGTACGTCTGGAAAAAATCCTGAGCGATAATGATAGAAAGCCATTACTACTATTTTAATGTATTTGGTATGATCCGGCCGGATATCCAATCCTGTGACATTTTTCACTGTGACACATCTCAAAATAAAACTTTGAACATTTAGCCCATTGACTTCTGGAATCTATTTTGTGAAGATTGTGCCACCGGTATAGTACAAGGCCAGGCGGTGCATCCGTTTAATCGGACCAACCTTTAAACACTTGACTTCTAAACTCAATATTTCTATCCTGATATTTAAAGAATTTGCTATGACTCTTCCATTTAAAAAAAGAAATGCGCCTTGAAAGAGTTTAATCTAAAGTACTGTCAATAAGCTAGAATGTACATGTAATGCCGTTCGCTCATGATGCTCAAGAAGCAATAACTATTATTCAGGCGGGCAGTCTTAATTCCTCGAACGTCACAACGAACCATATATAAAGAACCAGTAATCAATACCACTGCACACTAAAACCTGTCCCTCTATGTATAGACCAAAGAAGTTCAACACAACTATGTGTATTTCATTGCCCTTCGCTTTATGACGTGGTTAAACGAGTTCCTTATTCTATGCATGGTAAACATTCAAAACAAAATTACGATTTCTTTTAATTTTTTAATTTAATGGTTCTAAACATTATTGCAAAAGAAGAAATTGCTAATCCTTAGAAGTCTCTTCTTTTGTCACATTGTTTTAAACGTCGTCTGCTGCATGTTGGGAGAGTTAACACAAACCCACTTACCCCTTATCGGACCCGACGCGCGGTGTTTGGATGATCGTCCCGGTCTTAGAGGCATTGGCTGCCGGTCTCTGCGGAAAAAATGAAAGGATTGACATTAATGTTACAGGTTACCGTGAGTAAAACGTTGTACATTTAGACACATCATTAACATCATCTAATGTGTATATATGATGGTAAAGTAGCGCATATAATACACATTGGCACACTCAAGCAAAAGAAGAAATATGGCATCTACGTGTCTACATCATATAAAGGCGAACTTATTTATTTATTTATGGAAAATTCACTTTCTCCTACAGCAAGTAGGCCGAGCATCAGAGAACGCACATATCTCTTCTTCTTTTTCTTCAAAGTTTACGATTCAATACGAATTGTAAATAGTGAAAATATACGACCACTGTTGGGCTGTTGTCGATCAATCATAAGCAGAAAGAAATGCCGACAAAGAGACACTATCACACGCTCGAAACTTTTGCCGTACGAAATCGCAGGTCGAATGTCGTAAGATTATCGAAGATCGAAGAACATACGCTCCAATTTTCAAAATGTTAGATTTTTTTTTATCAAACAGGCATATATTTAAAACAAGAGGGCCAAGATGGCCCAAACTCGATCACATGAATTAGTAAACTAGTAGCAAATATTGAACTGCAAATATCTGGGAAAATTTGATCAGGAGTGCAAATTAAACTGCAAGGAGTGGACATTGTTAAAGAAATAGTAAAATAGCTTATCAGTCAAGGCCAGTTGTATCTTGAAATATAACAAGAACTTTAATAAGAATGGAATTACAAAGTTTTGTCATTTTGCGCCTTTCCTGATGCCATCTCGCTGCCCTGTTTTTCAACGAAATCAATATGGCTTGAACAGTTTTTGTAGAGGGTCACTCAAAGAACATTTCTACCAAATTATCTTGAAATCGGACAAGCAGATTATGGAGAAAAGGATTTAAAGTATGGATATTTTTCTCCCTTTCTGATGCCACAGCAACCAAAGTTCTATACAAAATGTAAGTCTTTGAACAATTTTGAAAGAGGACCAACAAATGAACATTCCTGTGAAGTTAAGTTGAAATTGGTCCAGTTGAATAGTAGTTGTTATCACAATGGAATTTAAATCTTTGAACAATTTTGAAGGAAGGTCACCAAAGGAACATTCCTGTGAAGTTTGGTTGAAATTGGCCCTGTGGTTTAGAAAAGGATTATGTTTAAAGCTAAAAGTTAACGACGGACGTACGGACGACGGACGACGGACAGAGAGGGATCAGAATAGATCACCTTGAGCCTTCGGCTCAGGTGAGCTAAAAAAAATGTAAAAAGACAAAGCATTTTTTTTTATCTTTTTAAATTATTTCACAATGAAGCTTAAATTCATTTAGGCGATACCGTAGCAATTATATAATCTTGTAATGCCAGATAAAACCATCAGTTGCAAAAGAAATAGTGCACATTTTGATGAAATTATCGATTTTTACCTTTGTCCACCTTTGTTCACAGAAAATATTATGAATGAGGCGTTCCACGAGAAAACCAATATCATGGTCTCTGCGTAATGTATCAACCAGATCAACCTGCGCATTCCGCGCATGCTAATCCGAGCCGACATATTCCGTCTCAAGCGGAAAGAGGCATAGAGTAATGATTCCTAAAATAGAAAATCCACAGGAGGCGATTTAGCCTGTGCCGACTGCGCAGGCTGATCTGAATCGATACATTACGCAGAGTCCATAATGCTGATTTTACTCGTGGAACGGCTCATTTAATATGCACATACAATAGAGCGAAATTGAGCAGGTGAATGACGACAGGTACAGGTTGGCCATTGTGAACTGAACAGTGTAGACCAAAATCAGTCTGTGCATCCGGATCTACAGTGCTCACCTATTACTGACAAACGTTGTTAGAATATCTTGACATCTTTTGTATATATTGATAAGTTTGAACAGGTGGTGAAGCCGATCTGAAGCTGTACTAATCAGAAATGCCAACGTGTATATGTATTTTTTCACACGGACGTGCTCAAATATCCCTTTGATATACGCCAAAAATGACCTTAGATATCGACGGGCCTGAAAACCCCATTCATTTCTTGAAACAAAACAGCATCTTAATCTGTTAATAATATTATACGAGATTTACAAAGTTCAAAATGCACACTTTCTTTTGCAATTTCATCTTGCGTGAAGTTTTATTAGCAATAAGCTAAAGGAAAGGGAGTATAAGCAATGACACAGCAGGCACGATGCATACTGTAACATAACAGTGCTGCACAATTCCATGCAAATACATGGTTACTAGCACTAGACTATTGTAATACAAAACGCAACATGAAAACATTTGAGAAATATTTATGAAAAGCTCTACCAATAAAAGAGCAATAACAATAGGATTAAAACATTATGAGCAATTTTTTCCTTTTGCCACATTTCTTTCAAAAGTTGTCCGTGCAGATGCGTCAAAATGCATCTGAACATGGGTAGGGATTATTAATTGAATCCTATGTTGAATGTTAGATACTTTTATGTATTCTGTTTGCAGTATGCAGCACATGTACGGATTCCTGTACATGTTTCCTAGGTACCAAATTTAGTTTTGATTGAAGGTAAAGAATGACAGCTAAAAATCAGCCGCACCAAGAGAAACACAAGTGCAGTCAGACTAGGTAGTTCCGTGTTCGCCATTTTGTACTGGCACGTTGAAAATTGCATATAAGATTTGAAAACATTCTGCTCAGAGTGGGAAAAGCTCATAATGATCAGTTACTACTTTTGCCACAATGATTAATATCTACTCAGTAATATTACCCAATAACATATTTTATTTTACAGATATTTTCCATATTTCTGCCTATTTTTTTTCTATCAAACTCGTCTACTGCATATTTAATGAATATGATTATGGATTAACTATTAATCAGTTTTCGCTCGGAGAGCTCAAATAAATATAAAGAAACCTGAGACCAAATATTTCCTTTTTCGATATATCTCTTACAATCCATTACAATACTTACGTGGCTACCACTGGCCCCACTGGCCGAGTCCATCTGTTTGGCCTTTTCAACCACGACGGTTACATTACGGATTAATGGGTAACGAGTCTGGTTAGGACGGAAAGGTGGAGGTCCCAAAGTGTTCTAGAAGGAAAGTCGTGTAAGAGGGGGTTAGAGAAAGAGCAAGGAGAAAACAGGCAATTTAGTCAAACTGGTCTGTAAAGTATTCCCCTGTTGCTGAGATATCAGAATCGCTGAGTTTTTGGAGAAAAAAATACCAGAATGTGCAAACTGCAGTTGTTTAACTGTTACCGTGCTTCACGCCGTGGCAACAGGTAAACAACATGTGCGTGTCAGGGTATGCATGACTTTTGAAACTAAAGTAACGAACACTGTAGACCAAGATTATCCTGCATACCCATACATTCTAATATGGGTCTACATTGTTCGCTACTCATTTAATAATATGTTATAAAGATGTGTTCATAAATACACAAGAACTTGTATAAAAACAAATCGGAGATTATTAGACCAGTTGCAGAGATTCAGCGATAAGGGTTGAGGAATCTGGAGTCTATATGATTAGACTGGAGTTCCCTCTGGCGCGGTTCATTTAGCCCATTTTCAGATACAGACACCATTTAACATATATGCAGCTGACGATTTTTCTGAAAACATTTAGGGAAATGGAGAACTTGTTCAACATGAAGAAAACTCTCCTTTTATCCAAAGTTTTTTTCAAATAATAGTGTGTAAACATGGAGTAGCAGGTGAGATACTGGGTTGAACCGCTGTCCTGGCTTCCAGTTTGACCATATTGACCGATTACATCAATAGAAACAGATGTACAAAACATTGTGTAAAAGGCAAGCCACCGGAAATAATGATTGATAGCTTCCCTTTTCAAATATGTTATGTATTTGTCAGTTAGGGTATAGGAGAGATGTAATGAACTATTTGACTTGCGCTATATATTACCAGATCCAGTTTCACTTTCTTGAAGACACCAATGAGCTCAAATTAACTTGAGTGTATTATAATCAATCATTGAAAATCTTTCCCAGACACAGACGTCTTTTGGCGCCTTTGTAGCAGAACACTTTTGAAAACAATACAACGAGCAATTTGTTTCCTTTTTCAAAAAATACTTCCAACTCTGTACCGAAAGTATGTTTTCAATTTTCCATACATTATTATAATAACATATTAACATAGATACGTTTACAACAGTGAAAATGAACCAAGGTCATTGCATTTAAAAAAACCATTGCATTTGATAAACCCGTTGCATTTGATAAACCCATTGCAGTGAAACTGGACAAGGACATTAAATCTAAAAGAAACGAAGCATGAAAAACAGCGAAGTCATGTAAGTGAATAAAAGGAGGGACTCATGCATGTGTTCGATGAATTACACGTAGCAACTAATAGCCTACAACTAACAAACTAGCATTATTAGTGGACAAAATTGACGTGATATTGACCTTTGTACAATAATATACTGTATTTACCCTAAACTACATACAGTATATCTGACAGCAGAAGACTTTAGACACATATAGACACAATAATGAAAACTCTCCATAATTGAAAGCTTAAATATCGAAAAGAGTTTAAAACATTGTGGCTAAAGGAGATATTGCTCGTTATGAGCAATTTTTCATTTGCGACATTGATTTCATAAGTCGTTTGCTGCAGATGCTTCAAAATGAGGAAAAAGGTTGGTATGTTAATGTAGCTTTTCATCAAATTTTGGATTTCTTATTTTGATGAAAATATACACTGTGAGATCAAATAAAAATGTAGGTTAAATTTGATGAAAAGCATGTACATTATAACATTGTATACTGTAATATTACTACCAAGGTAACCAATACGAGCTTTAGTACTGTATAAACGGATGCAATTGCGTTATTGTGATAAAGTTAAATTCGAAAACATATTAAAATCGTATTTCTATCAAGGCGCATCATCTGAACTGATTTATTATATCATGCAATTATAACGCATTTAATGATTTCGCAGAATCGCGAACATTGAAACCATTGTGGCACAAGGAGAAACTCCTTGTTTTGGACGATGACACCAGTTTCGACAACGTTTCAAAATGTCACCAGCTGCATTAGGCAGTAGAAGTCGTCTTTATCTAGGAAAATGTTTAAATCAGCAAAGATGATGCAAGTCGGAAGAACTTTTATTTTCTGCATTTGTTCCATTTACATACATACGTACATTATTCGATTAGCTGTCGATGCGCCATAAAACACTATACATTCATTCATTACATTATTTGAATGCTACTTGTCAGTTAAAGAGACGACATGATAAATGCATACTAAGTACATAGATTAGTATTAATACGAGGATCAATTAGTTGAGACAACAGTTAATCGGAAAATCGTATGAACAACGTCATGCGAAAAGGGAATTTTGTTGCATCTACACACAGTGAATATTAGGGCGCACCTGACAAATTCACAACATCAGCATAGTCTTCACTTTCAACCAACACGCAATGCATTAGAAGGAATACGCCAAAGAAGATGTGAAGCATTACAAGTATTGCCCTGTGTCTATACGTGTATATCCAATATAATGCCAACACTGAGATACAACAGAACCTTTCTGCCTGAGGCGGCTCATGACAAAGTACAATGAACTCGCGATAACTCGAACATGTGATACATCGAATATGTCATTTAACTCGAACCAATTCACGGAACGGTTATATATTTTAAAAACAGCATAGTAGCAGTTCTGATTAACAAGATGAGCAATGAAAACTGCTGCTATGTTATTTCCCTTACATGAGTTTATAACTGACTTGCTTTTGATAATAATCAATTGCGTTAATTGAATATCGGAGCAAACGATATATAAATAAATTTAGCATACTTCGATGGATAACTCGAAGATGTATGTTTCACTTTTGACTACGAGTTATCTTGAGGCCATTCTAACCAATAAATAAAGTATTTGCTTTTCAGGTACCCGTAACTTAAAAAAATACTTTACCTACAAATATGCTAGAACAATACATCATAATGTAAATAGGCAAGTCAGCATATATTATCCCACATCCAGAAGTTTTATCTGCGTACAAGCGTAAAAGCAAGCCTGGCATTACATGTTCAGAGTCGACTGCTTTAAAACATTAGTTCAGACCAAAAATGAGCCATTTTATTTACGAAAGAAGTCCAATAATTGGCGGAGTAGTTCATCGACTAAATAACAAATTGTCACCAGATTGCCTTATAAAGGAGATGCTTTTGATTAAACTACAACTGAACTAACATCAAAGCTTAAAAAACGAAAAGCAAACAGCACATGCATAAGAGATAATAAAAACATTGAGTCTAGGATACAGTGCTAAACATGGTACGCCAGTCAGATCACGCCAGACCAGTGCTATGTCGTTAAAATGTCTTTCACTGAAGAAGTAGTTCGTTTTACAAAGTTAATATTTCATACTGGCCGATCAACTAACCAAACGACGCCTTGATTCCAGTAAACCCTAGATAATTAAGCCATATTGACTATATTTTAGAATTCATTGACATGTGCATGTATCCAAATGTGTTTAGTTGACTTGGTTGTCTTATCCAAATTCAAATTTAAAAGTGTAAGTATCTTTAGCACCATTTCCCAAGTATTGAACAACACTCGTGAGTGTTTTAAGGTCACCTTAAAGATAATCATTGTTGAATGTTGATAAATTAAGATTAATTCTCTTATTCAGCACGAAAAACAGAAACATTTGATATTGTTTAAGATTTCTTTCAAGATATATCATCTAGGAAGGTGTGGATTATTTTATTCATTCTTTAAAACGATATAGGGATGAATATGTGGAATTAAACGACACAATAAATAATGAACTTCGTGACAAACAGGAGGTACTGACAATGGAGGAGATTTTGGTGACCTAAAAGTATGGGGCAGTGATGTGAAGAGAGTGTGATATCAGTCAGATTATCTTACCTTTCCTAAACCGGTTGAAAGAAGAGTTGCACCCTTCTGTAGGAGCACGTAACCGTCGCTAGGTGCTGGAACATGATTAGATGTTGTCGTAGTCTCCATTATTTGCGTGTCGTGGCGAGTCAAACTCTCGTTTTCTTGGCGACCCTTAAATTGCTGATTGGTGTAAATACTCTTATCAACAGCCGGAAGTAAATCTCCAATACAATATGATGTAGCCTGTTTTTCTAGAGCTGGGTAATTAGCTTGAAATTCCTTATCATCTGGCGTAAAAAACATATTTTCGTTGTCATTATGAAAGGAATCTACAGTGCCTTTAACTTTCGAATATTTTGATTTTGGTCTATTTTTAGCATACGACCGAGGATCTGGCTGTGACTGAGATGAACCATTTCGGGAAATTCCAGAACCAATTCTGGACAAAGCGGAACTAACACGTGATGCGCGAGAACTCATGCGTACTGGAGAAGTTGACACTGCTCGATCATAATTGACTTGTGAACTCCAAGTATGAGGTATTACGTTAGTTGTTCCTGACTTGTCAGCATCTTGTATACTTATCTTCCTAAGAATGAGTGTCATTGGTTTTAAAGTATCTATATTATATACGGTACTGTCCTCAGGGGGCACAAGTTGTTCGACATCGTAATACCTATTTAGTTCTTTGGCACGTTTAATTCTGGCATAAGTACTGCTGTCCTCCTTTTCAATTTTCCTTTCCAATCTCAATCGTTCAGGTATTAGTTGTACGTTCGGATCCGGCAGTTGTAAGATTGTGGGCTGATGAGTGTAAGAAAATTTAATTCTTGGATCATTCTCTGGAGCACTTATGCTTCTATCTTGGTCTTCCCCGTTTGAAGGCAGTTCTGAAAGATTCATCATACTAGAATATAGCTGACTCTTTGAGAGATTATTATTACCACCACCCGCCATACCGCGTTCATGTTCTTTTGTTTCAGCACTTGAGGTCTTCGATGAATAGCCTTCATCTTCTTCGTCTTCAATCTTGAGTCGTTTCCTATCACTACTTGTAAATTTGAGCAATTTTTTAATATTTAGATAAGTCATACCTCTCGGTTCAGATAAGCCAGTTACTCTTCGTGCTTGTTCATTCATATCTACAACTGGAGCAGAACGACTAGTGTCAGGGTAATCACCATGTTTCTGATCTCTATAGGTTTCAATTTCACGTTTATCAAAATCCTTCTCGATGTAATGGGTCATATCTTTCTGCTCAAAACCTATAGGCGTAATAACGCCATAGCTAGAAGGCTGTGCACCATTCGACGTGAACGGTATAGCTGGTAAGAGACCTTTGTTACGTTTGTTATTAGCTCGGTCCTTGGGGTGGAAACGCCGATGTAAACTCTCCTTTTTAAAGGCGACAAAGTCGTCAACACACGGGCACTGGTGGGTTACTGGGTGGAAGAAATCCGCACTTAGTATTTCTGGTTGTTTTCTTGTACCTGTTGAAAGTTTAGAAGTACGGGTTAATTTATATAATGGTGCCCGTATATGTAGAAACAATGTGCCTAAGTAATATCTGCAAAACTCGCGAACATGTGAAACAAAATATAATTATTATTTTATGGCAGATACTTTTAGCAATGAATGAAAGATATTTAAAGGAATATTATGGGTTCACTGATTTAAATATTGTGTAATGCCCGAATCTGGGTGAATGTTTTTATTTGTGTATATTTTAACATACATGTTTGATAAATGTATCTTCTCAACATTTGCCAAATTTTTACCACTGTCAAAGATGTGTAAGAGACAGACACAAACGATAATAATATTGTATAAGTAAAGAAATGTAACACAATTTGAAAGACTTAAACATGATTAAATCAAGAAAGTGTAGATAAAAAGAAAAATCATAGGAAAGGTATGTTTTATCAAAACTTAAACTATTCCCACTTACAGACGCATTTTGACGCATATGCTGCAAATCACTCTTGAAAACATCGTGGCAAAAAGAGTTATATATCATAGTAAGTAATTTCTCCTTTTACCATAGTGTTTCAACTCTATTCAATAAATATACTTTTATTTATAGAGTTTTTTTTCCATATTTGTACCTACATCTAAGTCGACATCTGTAGATGTGTTGTTTGTGGAGAAGAGGGTTAAATGTAAAAAGGAATAATGAAAAATAACTAATAGGTGGATATCTAAGACCCCATGTATACGACGAAACCATATACATAATTACGAACTAGTTTTAGTATTGTAAAACTGTCAAATCCCTTCCAATGGAGAAACATCAATCACGAGCAGATGATTTCACTATCTGAATGCGAAAATTAATCGATGTTTTAAGAGATATTATTTATCAATTGCGAAAGTACAACGAGTCCAATATTTAATCCATATCTTGATATGAATTTTTCTTTTCATATCAGGTTGAAAGCATTTATGAAACAAATAAATTTTTTGAACCAATGAAATTGCTTTTCCCGACAAAATAGCAAATATTGTGGGAAACAGAGATATTGCTTTGTTCTTCTGTCGTACTCTGATCTTGCAATTTTCCAAGACCGCATCAAAATGCTTGGTGATGTCCACCAGGATGTTAAAAACACCCGTTTAATGAGAAACAACGCTTTTTAGCTTAATATTTGTTAACAAACATATTAAGTCATCTGCTTGTGATTTAACATAATAATTATACAAAAGGATGCTGCTGCTACTCTGCACAATCTATTAAATGCCTAAAGGTTGTCAACCTTTCATCCATCTTTGTCGATTATTATTCGAGTTACAGCCTCATTCGTTTTGCTAATGGACTCATTACAACTTACTTAATGGCAACTGAAATCGCTACACCTTACGAAATGGCAACTGAATTATTACAACTTACTTAATGGTGGCTGAAAGTCTTACATCTTACTTAATGGCAACTGAAGTCATTACACCTTTCTTAATGGTGTCTGAAATTATTTCACCTTACTTAATGGCAACTGAAGTCATTGCACATTACGTAATGTAAACTGAAATTGTTATACACTACTTAATGGCAACTTAAATCATTACACCTTACTTAATGGCAACTGAAATCATTACACCTTACTTAATGGTGTCTGAAATCATTACAACTTACTTAATGGCAACTGAAATCATTGCATATTACGTAATGGCAACTGATATCGTTATACATTACTTAATGGCAACTGATATTATTACACCTTTCTTAATGGTGTCTGAAATCATTACACCTTACGTAATGGCGACTGAAATCGTTATATATTACTTAATGGCAACTGAAATCATTATCCCTTACTTAATGGCAACTGAAATCATTGCACATTACGTAATGGCGCTGGAAATCGTTATATATTACTTAATGGCAACTGAAATAATTACACCTTACTTAATGGCAACTGAAATCATTATACCTTACTTAATGGCAACTGAAATCATTGCACATTACGTAATAGTAACTGAAATCGTTATATATTACTTAATGGCAACTGAAATCATTATCCCTTACTTAATGGCAACTAAAATCATTGCACATTACGTAATGGCGCTGGAAATCGTTATATATTACTTAATGGCAACTGAAATAATTACACCTTACTTAATGGCAACTGAAATCATTATACCTTACTTAATGGCAACTGAAATCATTGCACATTACGTAATAGCAACTGAAATCATTATGGATTACTTAATGGCAACTGAAATCCATACACCTTACTTAATGGCAACTGAAATCATTATACATTACTTAATGGCAACTGAAATCATTACACCTTACTTAATGGCAACTGAAATCATTACACCTAACTTAATGGCAACTGAAATCGTTATACATTACTTAATTGCAACTGAAATCATTACATCTTAATTGCAACTGAAATAATTATACACTACTTTTAAAATTGGATCATTATATCTTACTTAATGGCAACATTCACATTATGTCTTACTTAATGTCAATTGAAATCATTCTATCTGACCTAATGTCAACTGAAACCATCACGCCTTACTTAACACATTACTTAATGGCAACTGAATCATTATATCTTACGTAATGTAAATTGAAATCATTACACCTTACTTGATAGCAACTGAGTCTGAAGACGTTTTTACCTTCTTACCTCGGATGGTAACTGAGGTCGTTTTACTTTCCTACTCGGCTCTATTTGAAGCCATACTCGTATGTTTATTTTACTCGGTAAATACTGAAGACGTTTAAATATCTTACAGTTAGTAAATGAAATTGTTTTACTTTTTAACTCTCTAGTAACTGAAATTGTTCTAGGTTTTACTCGCTGGTTACTGAAATTGTTTGAATTTTACGTCGTTTTTAAAAACATTTCAGTCATATCACGGCGGCCACCTACTTATGTGTTTCCTGGCTTCCCCACAAAAGTAATCCACGCAACAAACTTCCCAAGCAACTGGCTACTTTTCCCACATAAACTACTTGCCCATTGGTGGAAGACGAGTGACGCTTGTCGCATTGACTTTTATCAAATGTCAGAACGAATGTTGGCCGAGCTGGGTTTCGAACTTACAACCCCTGGAGTGACAGCCCGCGTCGCTACCGACTTCGCTGGTAACTAAAATTGATCTTCTTTTTTTACTCGCTGCTAACTGAAAACGGTTTACTGTCTTAATCTGTTGTTCCTGAAAACGTTTTACTTTCTTAATCAATTATTAATTAATTCGTTTTATTTTCTCGTTTTTTTAATTCTTGACTCCATCTAATCGCTCCTTTTATTTAAACAAAATTAAACAACGTAAAAGCTTTTGTACGAAGAAAGGGTAGACGCTAAAAATAATAAAAGAAACATATATATGCGTGGGATTCTGGCTATATGAAGTAACTAACTAAAGGAATAACTTTAAAAAACAAGAAATGATTTTACCCGATTGTTCGTTTTGTTGGCTGTCTGTATCTACAAAATTACGATTTTATATGAACATAACTCTCTTGAATTGTGTTTATTCGTAATTAATCGTTCACAATAAATAGTGTATTCAGATTTACCTAGCACATTTATAGCTCGGAATATTGTTAGTTGTAACACTTTTCTGAGCTATCTGTTAGACTGTGTGTAACAATTTTGCAAATTAGTATAAGCTTAATGTTGACTTTCTTTCGTGTGTTACCTAGAAGTTGAAATTTGACTGGCGGATTCAATACTGTTACTATTTCAAGTCGTTCGGGGGAAAGTAAATGTAACCTCTGTTAGGGTTACACACACCTACCTCAGTGTTAGTTAAATCTGAATACATTTCAGGATACGGTTACAAATTTACACATGATCGCAACTATAAGACATTCTGTCAACGGAAGAAATTATGCATAATAAGCAATTTCTACTTTAACCACAATAATAGTTTATACATCTTATTTCATTCATTGCGATGTCGACTATTTTTGCCTATTTGTTTTTAAGTCGATTGCTGCAGATGTATTGAATATTAGAAATGGTTTAGAAGATAACAGTTATGTATTGTCAAATTTGTTTTAATTATTAATGTGTTTTATGGAAACTCTGTTTTTCACATTTTCAAAATGAAAAAATTGCACTCGCGTATTATTAAAGACACATAATGTGAATACACAGTACAATATACTAACTACAATACAATAGGCTTAGTCGAATACAGATATGTTACAATTATAAACAGACAGTATTCCAGTATTAAACAGATATGTTACAGTTTATTTAACTCTTTCCCACTTGCAGACGCATTTTGACGTATCACGCAACAGACACCCTTTGAAAACACAATGGGCACTATGGGCAATAACTACTTTTGCCACACTGTTGTACCCTTACCAATGTACTGACTCATATGATGTACGGGCAAAGTTTTGTTTAGTTTTGTACCAAATTCGGAAAGTTTAACTCCAAGTTGGCGAAGAAGTTTTAAAACACTATGACAAGTTCCACCTTAACTGTTTGTGTAGTTTATGTGTGTTATGCATGTCTCTACCCTATTGAATTAGGTATACAATGTGTAGATAATACAATCAGCTGAGTCGATATTATTGTAGTATTGTATGGCAATGTTTCAAAACACATGGGTATGATAATATTTTCATAAGGTGTTCAGCATAATGCTTTAAACGCCACCGAAGTAGAAAAGGAAGAATGTGAATACGTAAAGGACGCTAACAATACGACGTCGACGACGACGACGAAAACGTCGAAGAACGATGACGATAATGACGATGACCAACGACGACGACGAACGACGACAACGACAGCGACGACAAACGACGATGACGACGACCAACGACGATAACGACGACCAACGATGATGACGTCGACCAACGACGATGACGAACGACGACGACGAACGACGACGACGACGACGACGAACGACGGCGGCGGCGATGACGACGACCAAGACGTCGAGGCTGAACGACTCGACGACGAACAGCGCTGAGGCGGACAGTACACTGCGACGAGCGACGAAACGACGTAGCCGAGCGCGGCGATGACCGATCGACCGAACGACGACCAACGACGACGATCGACGACGACGACGACAAATGACGACGACGAACGAGGACGACGACGACGATGATGAAGAAGATGGTGATATGCTGATTTATTTACATTGGTCATGTCTTATCATACAATTTTCTGATCGCGGGTGAAAAAGAAAGATCGGGAAATTGTCCAAGATGGAGGGCAGAATTCCAAAATGGGTACAATATAAAATACCTACCTCTCTTTGATTCCCATATGTTCTGTCTTCGCACAAAGGCTGTTATACCTATTGAAATAAATATAAAACTATATTTAGTGGGTGTTAATGTGTGAAAAAGGTCTATTCTTCTATAGATATGTAGATGTACTCGAGGGGAAAGATATAACCATTGACTCGGCAACCCTGAACATTAAACCACATCTAAGGTTAATCATTTTTTCACATGCAGGTGCAACTTTGCGCATCTGCATCAGACACAATTTAAAATACATTGTAACAAAATGAGAAATTGCTCATAATCAGCAATTTCTCCCTTTGTCACAATGCTTTCAACTTGACAATTATACTTTTTTTGATAGAGGTTTTTCATAGTTTTGCACTAGATGTTTTCATAGTCGTCTGCTGCTGAATTGTTGTATGTGGAAAGGGGTATGGAAAAAAAACGGGCAACACCGTAGAGAGTTTGCGATTAACTGAGAATCAAATCTGCATTCACCTCTGCATTCTGATCTGAATCTACTCCGTTCGCCGTCCAATCAGTGAAGCAGTTTCGAAGCTTATTTAGATGTGCAACGATGCAATAAATTATCATCTCTAAGCATCGCTTCACATGAAATGTAATGTCTCGAAAATGCACTAGACATATACTTGAAAAGGACCCCTCGAGCTATCAACGTGTTCAAAATACCGCTTGATTTATACTTTCATTAATGCTCCGTAATTCAGTTATGCTTAAAGGTGCTGAATTCCAGATGATGATCAAAATTTTTAAATAAGTGACAAAAAAATAAATAGTTAAAAACTATTTTTGCAGTAAATGTAGAGAAACTGTCAATTGAAAGTGATAAAAATGTACAAAATGTGGTTTACTGGGTATAAAATGAAGCATAAACGATCAATATTTAGATGTTTATGGTACTGGAAAGTGAAATTATTAACTAATTTTATCACATAATTATGATTCTAATATTTCAAGAAAACTTTTGTGAACAGTTTTAAAACTTTGATTATAATATATATTTTCTGGACTTCAGCACATGTTTATTTTGGAGAGCAAATCAAAACTGCAGCTACACTGTTTTCCAAAGAGAAATCGAGCTAAAAGATTAATCTGAGATATCGAGTTATCGCGAGTCCATTGTGACACAATCGTTTCCATCTCGAGAAGATGCACAAATAAGGGAACGTTTTTTTTTTAAAACATTTTTTGAAAATAATACACCTAATTGTTTAATAACGACAATTCTGCTAATTGTGTTTATTTGTTGCGAAAGATAACGATCTAGAATATGTTCATGTATACAATATACCCTTTACCTAATTTGTAATTGAACCATTTTCCGTATAAAACGAATCTGCCGCAGACTACTTCGAAGACATTTTGTCAAAATATGGGATCTCTAAATAAATGAAAGATCAATTATTGAATAAAGTTGAAAACATTTAGGAAAAATGAGAACATATTGATTATGAGCAATTTCTCCTTTTGCCTCATTTGTTCAATAGTCGTCTTCCTCAGTTGTGTCAGAAAGTGACTGCAAAGGGTTAATGGTCGTCAACAAGTATTCCTAATTCGGCAGAATTCTCGCGTAATTGGCATAGAACAATGTTCGCTGCTTTGTTAAAAAATACTTCTAGAAGCTGCGCAAAAGAGGCTACTCGCCATTCGATGGAGTAAAGAATGACATAGCTTCAGGATCGTCGTGATTTTAGAAAAGATCAGAACTGCTGCCAAACTGTCTTTCAAAGATGTGTATTTTACTTAACTAACTAAAGATAAAATAACTTAAGATTTAAGAAATATGTTATCTTTACATGTAAGAATGTTGACCTCTCTGAGGAAAGGTACTTAAGGTAGTCTTTACTCGTAATGAGCTCGTGCTAATTATGAGCAATTCTTCCCTCCCCACAATGACTCAACCCTTTCTCTTAGAAATGAATTCTTTCTTCGATAGGGATGTTGACTCATACAAATACCGGGAAACTAAAACACGCATTTATCAAACTGTTTTATCCTTTCCTATTGATTTTACTTAAAACATTTTCTTCTGTACCATATTGTTATAAAAGTAAACACAACACGCAGTATGGAAGGGGCTAATTATATTCATAAACAGATCGAAAATTGTTTCTTTACCAACTCATTTTTCAAACCATATTTTGAATGTAATTATCTCAAAAGGAAAACACCCTAATTAACGAGAGCCGAGTCAGGCAAAAAGATGTACTGTTCATTAGTCACACGAATATCAGCGGTTATTTTATGTATGCATTTACGAATAATTGTTCTGGGGCCCTCATTATCCGCTACATTGTGGACATTGTATCGACCCAGATCAGTATTAGCACGCTGCACAAGCTATTCCGGACAGACACTTTTCGCCTGTGGATTTTCTGTTTTCAGGAATTATTACTCTATCTCTCTATTACTCTGGATCGATACATAACGCAGAATCCATAACGTTGATTTTCTCGTGGAACGGCTCATATTAATATCCGACAAAAGCTAGGAGTATTGCCCAAGAATTAATCGACACAAATTATCCGTAACTGACTTTTTTACAAAGGCATTTATCATTTAATACATGTATTGTGTTTATCAATGTTGACTATATAATTAACTGCATATGTTATTTATATTTCAGCATGCGCATTATCATTAATCGAACCACAGATTCGATTACTATACATGTACAGTGTCAATAACAACCATTCTGAGTACAATAGGTCAGTATAAGGGTATTTTCTAAAGTAATATTGTCGTACCAATATTTCGTTTTGTGGTGCTGAAATGGGAAAAGAAGAAGGCTCCATTTTGCCTGACACTGCTTGTTGTATGTGTAGTCATGAGATTCCATGACTAACGATTAGTTATAATAGATACAATTAGGTTGTAATCGTCCCGTGGAATTTAAACCCTTTCCTATATACATATGATTTCTTACGCATCTTCAGGTGAGCAGACGACTTTTGAAAACATTAGGGCAAAATGAGAGATTGCTCATAAGTTTCAATTTCTACTTTGGCCACACTGTTTTCAACTGTTTTCAATTATTAAACTTTCATTTGCAGAGAGATTTCTTATGTTTATGTGTGTAGTTTTTTTCAAATTCGGCTGCTGCATATGTGTTGTACGTGGGAAAGGGTTAACTTACTTTATTACATAGATTCTATTTTAAATGTCAACTGAATAAAACTAGAAACACTTGGACTTAATTGCACTAATGTTTATGGATACGTATTATATGAAATATGAAAGACCTAAAATGTACTATCACAAGAGATAAAAGGTTATTGATCAACAATGCTTCAAATTAATCCTTTCACACATATAGATGCTTTCTGACGCTTCTGCAGCAGACGACTTTTGAAAACTCTTTTCAGTAATAATAACCACATTTATAGAGCTTTTCTGTGTTTTTGCCCAGGTGATTTCAAAGTCGTCTGCTGCAGGTTTTTTTTTTTTTTAATGTGGGAAAGGGTTAAATGTGACGACAGCTTACGATAGCGAATATAGTGCATGAGTTTATTTAGGTTGTTCTTACACACAGAGCACTTGCACACGTGCTAGCCAAATCCACCACTCAAATTACAGGGATTTTCCACATACAGCAAATCTGCAGCAGACGACTCAAAAATATGGAAAATTCCTATAATTGTAGCAATAATTACTGAAAAAAGTTGAAAACATTGTGGCAAAAGGAGAAATTGTTATTTTTGAGCAATTTCTCCTTTTGTCACGATGTTTTTAAAAGTCGCCTGCTGCATATGCATCAACATGTGTATATATGTGGGAAAGGGTTATTCAGCACTCTCCAAGTACTTGATGTGTTAGGACAATCTGAATACATCCTCGTTACAGTAAACCAACAATGAATATAATATAATTAACTTGGCTTGAGGGAATCTCATAGAGGGTCACACAAAGTCCATTTATACTCTTTTGAAAATCGGCTAGAAACTTTCGGAGAAATGGTTTCACAAAAGCCGTATAAGGTAAAACAAACTCGAGGCCACAACGCAGCACAACGTGTCAGCAAACGCAACAGAACGTATTAACCAGCGGGACGCGCTATTTTCACGTTCTATTACGTTCTTGCTACGTTTACGCTTCTTTTTACTACGCTGTACTCCGTTCTCGCCACGTTGTGGTACGTTGTGGGAAAACGTGAGCGGATTTAGAACATGTCCAAAATTAAGATTTCCACTTCACGTTTGATCTCGTTTTGTCACGTTTGGTCACGTTTTAGCCACGTTGTTCTGTTTGCTCACGTTGTAGCCACGTTTCCCAACGTAGCTAAACGTGGCGGCCAAAACGTGACGCTATGACTGGGGCGTAAGGGGGTCACGCAATGAATATTTCTAGAAAATCATCTAAAAGTCAATCTAACAGTTTTGTAGATATTTTTTTATTTATTTATTTTTTCTTTCGGCAATCAGAATGCTGTTTGGATTCAGAAAATTTGAAAGAATTTAGGAGAGAGCATTGAGAGGATGCTACCTGTCAAGTTTCATCACAATTGGCCTTGTGGTTACATAAGCGAAGTCGTTTATAACTAAACGTTACCACACGGACGCGTCAAATGCGACGGACAATGCGCCATAGTATAAGCTCGACTGGCTGTCAGCAAGTAGAGCTAACATGATAACGAGTGGTTATTATGGTTGGCTCCGTAAAAATCTCTCTTGGTCGATAGAGGGATACGTAGAGATTCATATAAACAACGCCCTGACTGTCAATAATCGAGTCAGTAGCAGTAATTCGAACCAATGGTTTCGCCTACGTTAGCAAACGCAGCAGTTTCAAGTCCTTCGTAAACATAACTGGGTCACTGTTTGGTGGGGTAACTGCTTAATCCTTTCCTTTACTCAATCATTTCCAGCAGACGACTTTAAAAACATATTGGTACACATTTGGTTAATCTCGAAAGTAGTATTACTAAATGGATGTCGCAAAATGAGTAATTGCTCAATATGAGCAATTTCTCTTTGTTATCAAAATGTTTTTTAAAAGTCGTCATCTGCAGCTGCGTCAAAAAGGGTCTTCAAGTGGGAAAGGGTTAAACTGTGGAATAAGGGATCTCTTATCATGGCGAGGACAATTCAGATATCAAGTTTAATGCACCTTAACGTATCGATAAATCGATATAAATCAGTGTGATGATTGGCCAATGATCAATTACTGAACAGGTCAATCATTCGTTCCAATAATATTGTAGCCGGCCCACAGCAAAAATCATGCATTTTAGTCGTCGCTCTACGAACAAAAAAGACTAACATAAGAAGGCTGTTGACTTTTCGCAACACGATGTTCTCATCCATACTATGTGACATATGTGTATTAGACATATGTCTATTGTTTATGTGACATATGTGTATACTGTATGTGACATATTTGTATACTGTATGTGACACATGTGTATACTGTATGTCATAAGCTCCTACTGCTCGCAATGTGTAATCGTTGAAGTTCCTGTAACTTCGCCCATTTACAGATACTAGACAAGCAATAGTCTTCAACTTTTTTTGATAGCATATTGCACATGTAAAGTCATTGGGGTTTCTGGTTCGGACTTTGATCAGAACTATGCGATCAGACTCTGCGAATAGATCGCGTAGGTTCGATAATACACATTCATACCAGTGTAACCGTCTCCGCGGTGTAGTTGTTGTTGCGTCCGTCTTGGAACCACCGGGAGATCATAGTTCGATCCAAAGTCGGGTCATACCAAATACTATAAAATATGTATTTCAACCCTTTCCCACCTGCAGACGCATTCCGACGCATATGCAGCAGACGACTTTTGAAAACATTGTGGCCAAAGGTGAAATTGCTCATGTTTTTAGTATGTACCAATAGCGCACAATGCGTCAAATTCGTCTGTACAAAAGGGTTAATATATATCATACTATGACAATGCAACATTCAATAATAGTATCGTGTTTCAAGATTTTGAACTTACTGCATTGCTACTTTACACGTTAGTGGAACAATGTCAGATTTATTGGACCCTATACAATAAGATGCGTCGCGTCAATTGCACGTGCGTAGAGTGTGAAGTCAATCTAGCCCGTGCATACGCACTGTCTCACCAGCGCGTTCACTGTCCGCTAACATTTAAATCACTTCTGTCAACATAGTTATGTTTATAATTTTACCACTAGTTTTCACTTCCACGTCTTATTGTATGGTGCCAAAGCCGGGATGCTTTGAGTTGTTTGTATGGCATTGAACGCCGCTTTCAACATTATATGAGCCGTTCCATGAGAAAACGAACAGTATGGTCTCTGTGTGAAGTATCGCCCCGGATCACCTTAAGCATGCCGCGAAGGCCTATCTGGGCAAACAATTTTCGCCTCCTTTGGACTTTCTGTTTTAGGAATCATTACTCTATACCTCTATCCCCTGAAACGGAATTTGTCGGCCCGATTTAGCCTGCGTGGACTGCGCAGGCTGATTTCGATCGATACATTACGCAGAGTCCTTAATGTTGGTTTTCTCGTTGAACGGCTCATATCAGTTATTTTACGGTGTTTCCTGGTTAATTTACCAGTACTACTGGTCAATCATCCTGACACCAACGAGTCAGTCATATTTGCGAAACCCACAATGCTGAACGCCAATGGGAGAAAGCTATTACTACAATTACTAAAATATTTGGTATAGCCCGGGTAAGATTTCTACTAGACCTGAATATAGGACAATTATTAGCATGCTCTGTTGAGAAATTACTTAACCTTTTGCCACATTCATGAAATTCGCAGCAGACGACTTTCATCGTACCTTGGACGAAATATGTATACTCTCTATATCAAAAATAATCAAAGACAATGTGACAAAGGGAGAAGTTGCTCATCAGGAGCAATTGTTAGTTTGGTAAAACAGTTTTATAAGACGTCTGCTGCCTATTTGTCAAACGGCTTCTGCAAATGGAATCTAAGTAGTTTCGTATACACCAGGACAATACGGTCGTTCAAGATTATACCATATATGAAGCAATTAGCAAGAATAATTTGCATTCAGAGAGAACTCGAATGGGATTAAAGTCACAAATTTATTAAATGGTCAGTCTTTTCGCGAGGTGTTGTTTTTGTGTGGAAATAGCCCAGTGTTGCCTGATTGACAGACAACTATCTCTGTCAGCTTTACTTAAGATTTATTTGGAATTAAAAAAAAATTTAAACAATTTTCAGTCATATCACGGCGGCCATGCTGGTAGACAAATGACCCTCGTCGCAATAACTTGTCAAACTTGGGAAATAATGTTTGCCAAGCTGGAATTCGAACTCACAAACTCTGGATTGTCAGCCCATGTCACTACCAAATGAGCTTCACTGTAAACGGTGCTCCAGGACAACCAACCTAAACGCATTTATGACAAATGGTGATAACAGATATGCCTGTGCATTTTTCTTTCCGATCCAAAAGTAAACTATAACAAAAAGAGCAGCTTGGTATGGTTCTACAGTATTCGCTTTTGTTTGTTTCATTGAGGTTTTACGCAGCTTTCAACATTATTTCAGTTATATCACGGCGTCAGTTCACTTATTCATGATCCCTGGGTAAACAAACCAGTACTAGGCTAGAAAATGTGCCTTGCCCAAGGGCACTCCACCATTACCGTCGTGCCGCGACTGGGGATCAAACCCGAGACACCCGATTCAAATCCTCGACGCTAACCACTCGACCACGGCGGATTCCACAGTATTCGCAAATGTCCAAATATTTTGGTTGTCCAAGAACCGGCTCTTTCCTTGTTCTACATACGGTACATTGTTTATGGTGGGTTTTATTTCAATTTGTGGCGTTAAACATTTAATGTTTTAGCAGGTCTTGTGAAAAACACCGCGTATAGATAGCGCTTAGATGTTTAGATTTACTGATGCCAGACAAAAAGTCTATGCAATTACTTATAACAGACACAAATGTAACCGTCATAAACAATGTCACGCTTTCAAATAGAGGTTGATCACTTCATTAAGGTAGTAGGAGCGTAATGAAAACCTCCAATGTTAATGCTTTAGCCTATGTTGTTAAGCGCAGGACTACAAATCTTTTGAGGGTTTCAAGGTAGTGGTTCGAATCCCTCCAGAAGCACAATTTTTTATTTCTTTTTTTCTTCTTTGTTTTCATTAGCTAACACTTTTTACAGAAGTTTATATTGTACTTTGAATTAAAAAGTAATTAAATATATTTCTATACATAAATATTAGCTTCTTTGAAGATTTTATTACTTGCAGTCACGGCTGAAATAGGTGGTTGGGAATTTCAAACTCTATTTTTTTTTAATTAGACAGTTAAAACATTTAGATTTTTTGGCATAATGTTCCCAAAAGGTTAAAGTTAATTATCAATAAAGAACAGGTTATGAGTATTTCTAGAACTTGTTGATTTTTGCTTTTAAACGTCGATGTTCCAATTTTACGCGGTCAAAATAGTATGTTAAAATCGTAATACCATATGACTATTCCAGTACAGTTTGATTATATTTGTTGGTGATGTGATCAATAATGTATTATTTCTGAAAGCAAATATATTTATTGTTACTTTGATACCAAAGTATTACCAAAATGTTGAAAAATGAATGAAATAAAGGATTTTTCTTGTCTCTCGCGTGATGTCGTTTTTATCGAAAATTCTGAAAGAGGGGTAGGGTAATTCAAATTCAAATAGAATTGTTATTTGTGGTTAAATTTCTTTTTAATTTTGTTTTTTAATCCAGGAAATGATACACATTAAGAAATTATCAAGCTGGTCATAATTTAAAATGTTGCCCATTAGGCTCCTACTACCTTAATACCGTTTCTCTGTGCACGTACAAACGGAACGTCTTAACACCTATGGACTGAAATACTGTCGAATACTGCATGAATTAAATCTTACAGATCATTTCAAAGCAGACTTTATATCCCCTTAAATCCTATAGATCATTTCAAAGCAGACGTGAAATCCCCCTTAAGTCTTACAGATCATCTCAAAGCAGACGTTATATCCCCTTAAATCTTACAGATCATTTCAAAGCAGACGTTATATTCCCTTAAATCTTACAGATCATTTCAAAGCAGACGTGAAATCCCCTTAAATCTTACAGATCATTTCAAAGCAGACGTGAAATCCCCTTAAATATTATAGATCATTTCAAAGCACACGTGAAATCCCTTTAAATCTTACAGATCATTTCAAAGCAGACGTGAAATCCCCTTAAATCTTATAGATCATTTCAAAGCAGACGAGAAATCTCTCTTAAATCTTACAGATCAGTTCAAAGCAGAGAACTCTTTTAACCCGTTCCTACGTTCCTACATTTACGCTTTCTGATGACTCTGTTGTAGAAGACCTTTGAAAACACTGTGGCATAATTATGATTATTATGATTTCAATAATTCTGTAATATGACATTAATTTATATAGATTTTCCGAGTTTTTGATTAGATGTTTTCAATATCGTCTGTACGTGATAAAAGGTTAAATATGACAAATATAATAACGTATAAACCCTTAACCCTTTCCCTCATATAGACGCTTTCTGACGCCTTTGCAGCAGACGGCTTTTTGAAAACATAGTGTCAAAAGGAGAAATTGCTTAAAACGAGCAATTTCTCCTTTTGCCACAATGTTTTCCACTTTTATTCACAGGTGATCCATTCAATTATAGAGATTTACATTTTTTTGACAAAATATGTTCAAAGTCGTCTGCTGCAGATTTGTTGTATGACGGAAAGGGTTAAATTAAAGCGGGTCACTGACCGGAAGTTATACAAACAATTACGGAATAGGTATAAAATGGGAAATCGATATGACGGAAAACTGGGATAAAATGAGACTTTTTAAAAGTATCCATGTATTAATTAATAAAACGAAGTCTCGTCTTCATTCGAGTATTCCATGTCCTTTTCGTGTTCCATAAAGATGTTGCAGAAGGGTCAGTATGCACATGAAAAAGGGTTAATATTGGATTAATCACAGGTAAAATAATCACTGCTTCTATAATCTGTTTTATAACTACACCGGTAATGTGATTACAAGGTTAATACTTGATTAAATATATAAAATACATGTGTATGTAGGAAATAAGTCATGGCGGTCAGCCATTCGGAACTGAACATGGAGAATCACTGAAACGGACCGGCGAAAATAACAATTATTATTCCCTAGTAGAACCTAAGGGATGAAACAAATTATACTATTTTAGATTGTTGTTTTACACCGCTCTCAACATTGTTTAAGTTTTATCATTGCAGAGACATATAAACACAGCGTATGATCATGGGTATGTAACCAGTAGTACGGCTTCATTTATTCTGACGACTGCGAGTCAGTCGTAGTGCTTACCCAACAATCCTGAACGTACAGAAGGGAAAACCATTAATATCATTTTAAAATAAGTGTGATATTTCCTATTCCCAGTATCATTTCTGAATTAAAATGCGACAAAATGAAGACTCGGGGAGCATATGTATCTGTGTAAAGACTCGGGGAGCATATGTATCTGTGTAAAGACTCGGGGAGCATATGTATCTGTGTAAAGACTCGGGGAGCATATGTATCTGTGTAAAGACTCGGGGAGCATATGTATCTGTGTAAAGACTCGGGGAGCATATGTATCTGTGTAAAGACTCGGGGAGCATATGTATCTGTGTAAAGACTCGGGGAGCATATGTATCTGTGTAAAGACTCGGGGAGCATATGTATCTGTGTAAAGACTCGGGGAGCATATGTATCTGTGTAAAGACTCGGGGAGCATATGTATCTGTGTAAAGACTCGGGGAGCATATGTATCTGTGTAAAGACTCGGGGAGCATATGTATCTGTGTAAAGACTCGGGGAGCATATGTATCTGTGCAGTACTGAACTTTAACATGAGCCGTCACGCGAGAAAACCAACATTATGGCCTCTGCGTAATGTATCGATCCATATCAGTCTGCGCAGTCCACAATGTTGGTTTTCTCCTCGCGGGAAGGCTCACATTTTGAAGAGACATAGGTGAACAAACCTAGAATGTTTTGCCCCTTTGACCTTAGTCACAATAACACGTATGTTATCCTTAGCCGAGGGTGTTTTAACCATTTCCCATGTGCAGACCTATGTTAACGCCTCAGCAGACAACAGCAGACAACATTAGAAAACATCTTGATGAGCAATTTCTCCTCTTACCACAATATTTTCAACACTATTCACTAGCGATACCTTCACTGATGATATATAGGGACTTTCCATACTTTTGCATACATATTTTCAAAGTCGTCTGCTGCATACTTGCTGTATGTAGAAAAGGATTAAAACCCCTGAACGCCAGACGCAGCTCACGTGTATCTACATGATATCCACATTAGAAACCCTCATGTGTTCAGTGTTAGTCGAATTGAGTCTTACTGGGGAAGACACCAACTTCGCATTTGAACTGCTATGTACTTCCACGCAGTCTAATCCAATTGCAAAATGATAAGAGTTAGATTTGGCTCTGAACTGTTCGCCAATACATCAATGACGATTTCAGGAAACTTCTGACATATAGTGTACATTTAAATTGAATGTATTAATGCGCAAGCTATTGTTGTGATATACTCTAAGGGCGCAGATCAAAATGCAACGTAACCATTTCCCACATAAAACAAATCTGTTTCAGAATTCTTTGAAAATATAGTTGCAAAATATGGAAGAACTCAATAAGTGAAAACTTACTAATTGGTTAGAGTTTAAAACACTGTTGCAAAAGTAGAAATTGTTCATTATGAGCTATTTCTGCTTTTGCCACAATGTTTTTAAAAGTCGTCTGCTGCAGATGCGTCAAAAATGTGTTAGCACGGGAAGTTGGTGAACTGACTTACCGTCCTCGTCCGTGTCGTCTGTCTCCCAAGCTCGCAGGGTGAACTTCTTCTCTCGTTCCGCTGGTCTCCTGTAATTGATATTAACTTGGGTTAAAGATCGAACCATCTCCTTGTCAGGCGGCAAGTTGCGCTGCCGTATCCGCGACATCTTACTGTGTATGATTTGTGGTAGGTACACTCGCGTCGGTGACCGATGGAGTCGTGGGTGCGGGTTTCGAACATTGCTTTTTCTCATTATTAAATCCAATTATATACCGTGTTTAGAACCACTAATTAACTAATTTTCCAAACAAATCCAGCATGACGCGTGGAAAGCGAACAAATACTCTCCGAATCAACTTCACAAATTAGGCATTTTTGAGTAACCTCTGTATATACCAACGTTCAACCCATTATTGTACGAATACTACTTCAGAATATTTATAACACAACTAAGTACTAAGGTTAAATAAGCCAGTACGTGGAATGGTTTCCTATTAACACTGAGTAAATCTTTCAACAGTTTATCCGCAATAACTAATGAAACAACGATAATTAAAATCTTAGTTCTCTCGGTCAAACGGTCAATACCTCGACATTAAAACCTTGTAGTGCTGCAAACCTATAACAATATCATTCGTGCAAAACGGGTGTAGCAGCATATAACTACAATACGTCGTTGCAGTTATATTCTATGAATGTTTCGACAAGTTTATCACATGAAACGTCCTCCTCGTTTGTCCTCTGTAAACTCTGTTACGTATCAATTTGAATAATAAGCTTCATTTAAAGTGTTTTGAAAGAAAGAGTTTAATTGGTGTAATTGTTAGGGCGAATCACAGCGACTATATATGATCGCAAAATAATGACGATAAATAAGTTTGTATAACAGCTCACAGAAGTAAACCTCCGTATACAACACAAATGCAGCATACGTCTTAGAATTAAACAAATTGCTTATTTCAAGCAATTTCTCTATTTGTCACAATGTTTCCATACTACATGAGGGGAAAGATAACACTTTATGAATAAATTCTCATTTTCTCATTGTGTCATCATGTTGCTTTTAAATTGACATTACTATTTTTTCTTAAAATATTACAATTGTGTACCCGGCTTTTATCAAGGCAGACGATTCTAGAAATATCATATCAGGTAAACGTTCAAGATATCCTACCGCGATTTTATAGTCTCTGAAACCCCGTTTAATAACTCCCATTTTTCTAATTCACAAATTGAAAAGTCTAAATTCGTTCAGGTTAATGTCGGTTTTGTATTTAACCCTTTCCAATTTGCTAGCCACAGTTGATGCATCTTCATCAGACGATTTTTTAAAACCCTATGACAATAACAGAAATGGCAAATTATGAGATTTGTTGTCCATTTGCCCCAACAATGTTATCAATGCCGACTGATGCAGAGGTGTCAGAAAGCGTCTATATGAGGAAAGACTTAATTGTTGTCTGATGTAGATTTACCGTATATGGTGCAGGGTTGACAGGGATTAACCTCGTACTCATTTTATGTTATTACTAATTATTTTGTATACATCTTAACAATAATTTGAACTATTTGTATGAAGCCGTCGTCACATATTAGAATTAATCAACGCAGGTTGCTGTTAGTGACAGGTCAATTGGCGTTAACATATGGATTGACAATAGTAAACCTTACAAGGTATAGTTACTAAATACAAGTATCTATTTACACAGACGAAGGTCCAGCTTTACTAAATTAATGACCACAGTGATAATGATGATATATAAGCCGTTCCACGCGAAAATTAACACTGTGGACTCTGCGTAAAGTATCGATCCGGATCCGCTAAAGCATGCCGCACAGGTTAATCCAGACCAGAGACATATGTCTCTGTCCAGACTTTTGTAATACACATACAAATATTAATTCCACAAAATCCAAACTTTTTGTTTAGATCTATCACTATACCGCTAAAATAAGCTAAACATTCTGTCATTTATAACCATGTATATTTCATCCTATCAATGATTGAACACTTTCTACGCCCCCAAATTGCACGTCGTTCTCAATAGCACAAAGCTATTTATATTCATTAAAGCCTATCGATTGACTTTTAGAATGAAATAGATGTTTATTTCATAAGACATAAAGAATGTTAACTTTGTAATACAACGATAGAGCCACTGTTAGTGCACGTAGCATATAACCACTGCATGCTCATTCCATTAAGTATTTGTTCAATACAATTTAACAACAAAAGTAGAGACAAATATATTCATTTAAAATGATTTGATCACTTCTTATTGTTCAAATATATATTTAAATTTTAACGAAACGTGTTTATCGTGTTAAGGGTTGCGTCGAAATTAATTTCTTTCTTAATATTTGAACCTCTTAAATTCATTTTTATTAGGTAGCTATAATACTAAAGTGAAAAGGTTTGACCAAACGTGCTATTCATATGGATGCGGCCTTTGATGTAGATAATAAATATGAATATTCACTGACCGTGTGTATTAGTTTTGGGGGAGAAAAATGAAAGAAGTATTTTAAGAATTTACCACTTCTTGCGAGTTAAACTGCATATTGGATTAGATTGATTGATTGTTTGGGGCCGCTTTAACAAAAAATCAAACATCACGGCGTTTCCTGGGTAAGTTACCAGTACGCCTGGTCCATTTATCCCGGTCAACCATCCAGTCAGTCGTAATTCTAACCCCGCAACCCTGAACGCCATTGTTACCATTTGTAAAGTCTTGTGTATGGCTCGGCCGAGACACTACACCACTGAGGCGGAGAATGAGAGGAGAAAGGTGAAAGGTGCCATGTATTGATAAATTGTTCATAACGACAGACAAACTAGTCTGATTGATTTAATTGTGGTTTACGCCGTTTTCAACAATTGTTCAGCAAATTACGGTGGCCAGTTCACCTACTCATATTTCTTGGCTTTCTCACACCAGTACTTCATACAACATTCCCTCCAAGCAACTGGCTGCTTTCCAACATAGACTGATAGCCCATTGGTGGAAGACGATTGACGCTTGTCACAATGACTGTTGTCAAACGTCGGAAATAATGTTGGCCGAGCTGAGGGTCGAACTCACAACCCCTGGATTGACAGCCCGCGTCGCTACCGACTGAGTTACAGGGGCTCGGCACAAACTAGCCTGTATCAAGACTGTGTGCAAATGCAAACTGCACAGACTCGTGGATGCCTGTAGGATGCTTGCCAAATAGTTATGTTTACATAACGAGGGTAAACAAAGACAAATACTGACTATTTGCTATTCGCTTATACCAAAAACTCATTTTTACCTTTTTTACCTGACTTGGCCAATATACACATTCTCGTTCTGAATTCTGATATAAATCGATCTACATTTAATCAAATTACATTTTTATAAAAAAATAATCTTTCGTGTATCTGAACAGCATCATACGAAAAACGACCCTTGGCTATGGCAATTGGACACTAACAGCAGCTGTTGTTTTGACATAGCTATTCTCCAGAGGTTTCGTATATACCTATATGACATGAAGATCCTGATCAGAGTGCGAGAAGGTGCATGTTGATCAGGACTTCACTGGTCGCCAAGGCCTGACGGTCAATTATCGTGTGACATTGCTCATGTTTACAAAATTCGTATAGATCCTCGACATAACAGCATTCAATTGCTATAAACAGATGTTTTGTATGACATTGTAACATACAAAAGTTGAACAGACCATTATATAATGGTATTCTTTATCATTCAAAATTTGGCCTCGATTGAATATTACCCTTGGGTTATATCTTAACTCTTCTACATTGAGAATATATTATAAAGATGTAATCGGGTAAAGAAAACGGATGTACGTGTGCCAAGTCAGACAACGAAGGGTCTTGAACCCTTTCCCTCATATAGACGCTTTCTGACGCCTCTGCAGCAGACGGCTTTTTGAAAACATAGTGACAAAAGAATAAATTGCTCTAAACGAGCAATTTCTCCTTTTGCCACAATGTTTTCCACTTTAAGTCATAGGTTATCCATTCAATTACAGAGATTTTCTATGTTTTGACAAAATATGTTCAAAGTCGTCTGCTGCAGAATTGACGTATGAGGGAAAGGGTTAAGCACGTATCACATACAGTTTGATTTATTGAGATTCACGCCGTTTTCAACATTCCTTTTCACGCCGTTTTCAACAGTCCTTTTTAACAGTCCTTTTCACGCCGTTTTCAACAGTCCTTTACAACATTCCTTTTCACGCCGTTTTCAACAGTCCTTTTTAACAGTCCTTTTCACGCCGTTTTCAACAGTCCTTTTCAACAGTCCTTTTCACGCCGTTTTCAACAGTCCTTTTTAACAGTCCTTTTCACGCCGTTTTCAACAGTCCTTTTCAACAGTCCTTTTCACGCCGTTTTCAACAGTCCTTTTCACGCCGTTTTCAACAGTCCTTTTCACGCCGTTTTCAACAGTCCTTTTCACGCCGTTTTCAACCGTCCTTTTCACGCCGTTTTCAACCGTCCCTTTCACGCCGTTTTCAACAGTCCTTTTCACGCGGTTTTCAACAGTCCTTTTCACGCCGTTTTCAACAGTCCTTTTCAACAGTCCTTTTCACGCCGTTTTCAACAGTCCTTTTCACGCCGTTTTCAACAGTCCTTTTCACGCCGTTTTCAACAGTCCTTTTCACGCCGTTTTCAACAGTCCTTTTCACGCCGTTTTCAACAGTCCTTTTCAACAGTCCTTTTCACGCCGTTTTCAACAGTCCTTTTCACGCCGTTTTCAACAGTCCTTTTTAACAGTCCTTTTCACGCCGTTTTCAACAGTCCTTTTCAACAGTCCTTTTCACGCCGTTTTCAACAGTCCTTTTCGCTTCACCAAGGAGACCAGTCATCTAACGATGTGTGTCCTTGTTTTATTAGACCAGTACTCCATACAACACTCTTCCACGGTATATGGCTAAACCGTTTTCAACCGTCCTTTTCACGCCGTTTTCAACAGTCCTTTTCACGCTGTTTTCAACAGTCCTTTTCACGCCGTTTTCAACAGTCCTTTTCACGCCGTTTTCAACAGTCCTTTTCACGCCGTTTTCAACAGTCCTTTTCAACAGTCCTTTTCACGCCGTTTTCAACAGTCCTTTTTAACAGTCCTATTCACGCCTTTCAACAGTCCTTTTCAACAGTCCTTTTCACGCCGTTTTCAACAGTCCTTTTCGCTTCACCAAAGAGACCAGTCATCTAACGATGTGTGTCCTTGTTTTATTAGACCAGTACTCCATACAACACTCTTCCACGGTATATGGCTAAATTCCCACATCGACTATTCAACTTAATGGTGAAATATGGATAACGCTTATAATTAGCAATTTCACTTTTTGTCACAAATTAATGTGTTCAACTTTTTTCCGCGCTGATACTCTCGTTTTAGAAGTCTTCAACATTTGCCTTCATGTTTTCAAAGTCGTCAGCTGCAGATATGTCGTATGTTGGAAAGGGTTAATAAACAGTGGATAAAGCATTTACATTGTGCGGAAAATTTGTAAAATCGAGTGTTCTTTTCCAACGATGTTTTCAATTCATTGATTAATTGAGATTTAAGGCCATTTTCGAAAATATTTCACTCATATCACGACGACCAGTTCAACTACTCATGTGTCTCCGGGCTTCCCCACAGAAGTACGCCACACCATACTTTCCAAGCAAACAGCTGCTTTTCATCATTGTCTGTTGGGCCATTTGTGGAAGATGTATGACGCATGTTCACAGTGACTTTTGTCGAACGTATATGTTTTGAAACAACGGGCGACATACATTAAACAAAAAATGGCGATTAATGAAAATATATAATCGAAAAAATAATTACTATGTTTTTTGAAACCATATACGTAATTTGACTCTTGAATGGTTCTTCATGGCAGTATTAAATGGTATGACGTCGATATCAGTCATACCAGTAATATAATGAAACCGGTAAGTTTGTCATTTCATCAGTCGTTAACATTAATACTAGTAAGATAATGAAACCGGTAAGTTTATCATTTCATCTGTCGGTAATATTAATACTGGTACTATAACGCTACCGGTAAGAGTTTATCATTTCATCTGTCGTTAGCATTACTACTGGTAATATAATGATACAGGTGATACCGGTAATGGTTTATCATTTCATCTGTCGGTAATATTAATACTGGTGATATAATGCTACCGGTAATAGTTTATCACGTCAAGTGTATTTCCAGTGATACAAGTATACCGACGAGTTTATCACTTAACCCTTTCCCTCATATAGACGCTTTCTGACGCCTCTGCAGCAGACGGCTTTTGAAAACATAGTGACAAAAGAAGAAATTGCACAAAACGTGCAATTTTCCTTTTGCCACAATGTTTTCCACTTTTTGTCATAGGTCATCCATTCAATTATGGAGATTTTCTATGTTTTGACAAAATACGTTCAAAGTCGTCTGCTGCAAAATTGTCGTATGAGGGAAAGGATTAATCTGTCGTTAACTGTATTGCCATTGATATACTTGTACCGGTAAGTGTGTAGTAATATTTGAACACCAGACTTAAAGATGTCCCCGAGAACCCTGAACACAAAAGAGATGAGTAACATCACCCATTAGTAAATCATGTCAAGCCCTATAAGAATGCCCACTTAAGTCGTTTGTCCTTACAACAGCAAGTACATGAGGGCAAAGATAAGCGAATCGGATTAAGAACTTTTCTCGACTTATTGAATTAAAACATGTAATCGGTAATGTAAATCGGAAGAAACGTTAACCCTTTCGCACATGCAGATTCGTGGTGATTATATTCCTCCTTCCCCACACTGTTCTCGACTATGTTCAATATTTTACTTTCTTTTATAAAGAGTTATCGTATTTATGCTTAGATAATTTAAATGTCGTGTCCTGCATATTCGTTCTACGTAACGGGGAAAGGGGATTAACGTCGGTACAAAGTATGTCCTTGTCTGAAATGGTAAGGGATTTTATAAACGAAAGAGCATGATCTCTTTACTGTTTATCTGATATGTAAATAATCGGTGACTGTTTTGAACACGTCCTATGATAAACATTTATAATTTAAATGTGATATAGATAATCGAAAACATTGCGGCAGGAGAAGAAATTCCTTTATATCAAGGAAAGAGTTTAAAACAGTTTTGAGAGATTGTCAAATAGATCGAATGTAACATGGCCTTCTGAAACTACGAACATCTACGATTATCGAAACAAATACATCATAAGATTTGGGGAAACATATACAGTAAAGATAGACATTGCTCATAATGCGGTAAGTCAGAAATTCCTCTTCAATGTACAACGATCTTTATATGATATATAGATATGTTTTAATCTCCAGACGTACATCACCGTGATGGAAATCAAAATTCGCAAAACAATGGCTCAATTAATATCGTCCATTTCAGCGTGAAGATGAATCGAGTGATCGACTAGGTTGGACGGTCTAATGCGGTCAGTGATTCCAATGGTTATCTCCCTTCGTTATGATTGATTGATTGAATGGGGTTTAACGCCGTTTTTAACAATTTCTCAGTTATATCACGGCGGCCAGTTCACCTACTCATGCATTTCCTGGTTTTCTCACACCAGTACTCCACACAACAATCTTCCCAAGCAACTGGTTGCTTTTCTACATAGACTTAGCCCATTGGTGGAAGACGAATGACGCATGTCGCATTGACTTTTGTCAATCCTCAGAAAGAAAGTTGGCCGAGCAGGGATTCGAACTCACAACCCCTGGATTGACAGCCCGCGTCGCTACCGACTGAGCTACCGGGGCTCGGCTCCCTTCGTTATGAAGTAATGACCACGTACCACTTCCGCTATACCCTACCGTAACTATTAGCTGGATGAAATCTGGACCATTCAGATAACACCGGCATTTTCTTGCCAATTATTTTGATGCATCTACAGCAGACGACATTCGCAATAATCAAATACTAATATTGTCATTTAATTTATTTACCGATTACAAACAAGCTATAAGCTTATATTAATCACGCGCGGTGTCTGCTTCCTGGAGACCAATACTCGCGCCGTTTGTGTTGGGAAAAATGGTCGATACATTACGCCGAGGCCAATACTGTTGGTTTTCTTGCGGGACGGCTGTGTTACTTTCATAATAAAATATGCAAAATCTGTAGATTGTATAAAATGCCCATGATGTGCTGCTGTCTAACGTAACATGTTTTGTAACTTTGATATCCCATCACATCAAACGTTGTTTAACATTTAACATTTTAAGCCAAGCAGAAGTGTTTTTCTTAATGTATACCAACACCTGTCGATATTGTTATAAAACGTTATATCGTTGGCTCATTGCGAAACAATTGTAAATGCTTTTTAAATCACATATAGTTACAGTCATTTCACGCTAAACCGTCCGTGCTAAAAGGTACAAGTTGACTCGAACCTACACTCTTCAGAAATACCAACCTTTACCCTTTTCCCGTGGACGAGCTTATATTGTGTTTTGTAAAGTCACGAACATAGGCAAAATAGCAAAGTACTTATTTAAATTAATCAAATATTCAGTATCAGATGTTAAAATAATCAAAGAATTCTTCATTTTATCAGGGCCTCCGCTGTCGGTCGCCAAACTCGCCAATTGCGACGAAACTGCTTTTTTAACTTACACATAACAAGAATGATGGTCGTACATACCACCGAGTGCCTATGGTCACGTATAGAAGAACCTAGCAACCGATGTGGTGGAATGGCACGTAAAGGGTTCCATACTTCAAAATATCATGACTAAGAAGAACAAATGTATTCTATAATTGGTGTATGTATTTGCTTTGATCCCCTGTCGATCTATGTTCACTGAAAGTTTACTTATGAATTAACTCGGTGTCTCCGTTATCCATTTTCTTCGATAGATATCTGTCTCTGTGTCGCCAGAAAAGAAATCTTTTATTTCATTAAAAGTTTAACAAAGATGTTTTAAAGAAAATGTCTTGTTGGTGTTTAACTTTTTTAACCATTTCCCTCATATCCTAAATATGTTCAAGTATATTCAATAACTTTACTGATATTCGAAGATATTTTCCTTAATATACGAATATGTTTTATGGTCGTCTGCTGTAGATCTTTCCTATGTGATAAGGTGTTAATCTATGTGGATACTAATTTGTTATAAAGATCGACAGGGATTTGCAAAGAGATAACTAGCATGAGAAAAGAAGCCACACATTATTTACTTAACGATTGTACTAATCAAAACATTGTATGAAGTGTAAATGTCAATAGATATGAGTGCGGATCGATGTGAAGTGCTTCTATCTTTAAACCCAGGATAAGTATTTTTGAAAAGATTGCATTGTCCTTGAAAAAATAAAACCCAAACAATTGGTCAATTAGATCAGTATACTTTTTAAATAAATCCAGAACCACTGTGTGAGTGTGTATTATCCCCATTCTCTGTCTATCTTTGTCTGTTTCTGGCTGTGTATCTGTCTGTATCCTCCCCCTCTCTCTCCTTCTCTCTCTCTCTCTATATATATATATTTATCTATAAATCCCTCTCTCTCTCTCTCTCTTTGTTTGTATCTCTCCCTTTATGTCTGTCTGTCTGTCTGTCTGTCTGTCTGTCTGTCTCTGTCCCTCTGTGTATCTCTGTCTCTGTCCGTCCGCCTTTTCTCTCTCTCTCTCTCTCTCTCTCTCTCTCTCTCTGTCTCTCTCTCTGTCTCTCTCTCTCTCTGTATATGACTCTATCTCTGTCTGTATGTCTGTCTTACTCTCTATCTCTGTCTCTCTCTCTCTGTCTCTGTCTCTCTATGTCTCTGTGTCTGTCTCTGTCTCTCTATATCTCTCTCTGTCTCTCTGTATGTCTCTCTGTCTCTATGTCTGTATGTCTGTCTCTCGCTCTCTGTCTCTCTGTCTCTATCTGTCTCTGTCTCTCTCTGTCTCTCTGTCTCTGTCTCTCTCTGTCTCTCTGTCTCTGTCTCTCTCTCTGTGTGTCTCTGTCTCTCTGTCTCTGTCTCTCTCTGTCTCTGTCTCTTGAACATTGGATTGAACATTGGTCTCAGTTTGACATTTTTTGAGTTGTGTAATTTTTCGACGTGACCATGTAAGGATCCCGGTCCGGTTTTGACTGTTTGATAAAAGATTACCTAGATTTGTCGAGTACATCCCTGTCACATTCCACATGATAAACATCAAACATGACATCGTCACGATATAAATTTATAAAATAAGCTGACACTAGACCGTTATAATAGTACTTACAGACTGGCGTGTTGATCTCAATGGGAGTCTATGCCTGAACATGTAGCGTAGTTAACTCAACTCAACGCGATTCAATGTTATAAGTCATTATTAACACACTGGATAGTATGTTACATGCATCAGCAGTTGAATCAGTTAAGCACATGTTTGTCAAACTAAAATTGAACTTATATTAATTATATCTATTTGTTGAGAACGTTGATTTTCTTTGTCTCAATGTTTTACTTTGTACTTTGTTAATTTTGCATGTAAAACGGAATGAGAAGCGTCTTGCGACAAGAAACCGTGTTGCAAGTGTACACCGTGAAGAATCAACGTGTCTGCATATACACAGTCTTGCCAGGGAATTAAACCCTTTCCCACACACTAGAAATCTGCAGCAAAAATATGAAAAATTTA
Source organism: Serripes groenlandicus (assembly GCA_031761405.1). Lineage (NCBI taxonomy): Eukaryota > Metazoa > Mollusca > Bivalvia > Cardiida > Cardiidae > Serripes > Serripes groenlandicus. The sequence continues at coordinate 119,979,144 of JASEVX010000001.1, read as the reverse complement.
TATAAATTAAAATATAATTGATGCATATAATTGAGTTGACAATATTGTGGCAAAAGGAGAAATTGCTCATTGTAAGCAATTTCTCCTTTTGCCACAATAGTTTCAAAACTTTGGTCTGACGCGGTTCGTGTTTTTGTATTACCTCGGTGTTTGTCCCTGTTTGCTGGATGCTACTGACGTGGTCCGAGGGGGCGTTGTTGTTGTTGTTATTCCACTGAAACGATGAGAGTCTTTCCCGGCCTTTGCGGATGAAGGCCCAAATATCGTCATGATTCTGCATGCACATATATTCCAACACTAATACATGTAGTTCACAAAGTAAATTTCCATTCTTCGAGTGTAAGTTTTACGCGTTTACTACCAGTACTTACAGGTTTGCATCTGAATACTGAACCATTCCAAGTAAGACATCTAAATAAAAGAAAAGAATTCAGAACACTCACTCGTAGTGTAAAGAATTATGAAAATATATCTACTTTCCATGACAATAAAAGATGAGCTTTGTTATAGTAAACAGTGTTACCTTTGAAAAGAGCTACCATGTGTATGTATAAAAACTTTCAACATTCTTTCAGTTATATCTGGACTCAACGTTCGAATCTTGTAATTTACACTTGGGTTGGACACAAGCTATCTACCTATGTATATTTAAAGCATTAATGCTTTTCCTCAAATGCCTACATGTAATATGAAATCTCAAGATTTCTCGGCTTTTTGAAAACATGGCGACAAAAGAAGTAATTGCTCAAAACGAGCAATTTCTTCTTTTGTCACCATGTCTTCAACTCTATTCAATGATTTCACTTTCATTTAAAGGGAGTTTCCATTTGTGTTCGGACATGCTTTCAGAGTCGTCTGCTGCATATTTGTTGTATGTGGGAAAGGGATAAAAAATTGAATCATAGTATTGACTCGGAGTTGTAAACCATGTGCGAATTCGGGAAGATGTTCCTTTGTTTATGCAATATATAGGGGTTTTCCAAAAATGTTTTCAAAAGCCGTTTGTCGTAGAGGCATCACAGACACACGAACTTGCTATCATCTACTGAGTAAGTACATTTTGTTTCGCAAGTAATAAATAAAGAATCATCTGAACGAAATTATATCCAGTACTCATCAATACAAAATAATCCTAATTGAACTCCTTTTAATGTGTTAATATATAATATGTATCAATTACATTCACGTTAACCCTTGACCGCATACAACCATAAATATCTGGACTAAAATAAGGACAATCTCTATAAATGACAATATACTTTGAATGAGTAAAATAAATCGTGGCGAAAGGGAGAAATCGCTTATCATCAGTAATTTCTCCTTTTTACACAATGTTTTCAAAAGGCATCTGTAAATACGTGAAAATTCGTCTACATGTGGGAAAGGGTTAATAATAAGATCTATGTATTAAAGAAAACGGAAATTTCCACTGTAAACTTAAATTTTTTCACATAAAATCACTCGTCATTTACTGTTTAATAGAAATTATTTCTTATCATCATATTTATAAACAAATAAACAAAAGTAGTGTTTATTAAAACCTTTGTAAATTCCATCTAAAACTCCATTTTTAACTGTTAAAAGTCCGACATACACAGTGTCAAAGATAAATAGACACATCCTACTATTACAGAGGTCTGGTATTGAATATCTGAACAGTTTTTGTCAACTGTTAAATCGTTATACAAATATTTCAATAGATTGCCTTTTGAAATAGATTTTTTTGCCCTACGTTTTATTTGTACATAACTTGTCGCCTATTCTCAATAATAATGAGTTATATAAACAACACGCAACCATGACTCTTCCTACATACGAAAAGGTGCAGCAGGCAAACTGTCAAATAACACCTCTTTAAATGAAGCCATGATTATTTTATAGAGTTGAAAACATTGTTGAAAAGAATGTTGGCCGATTTAGTGTTCGAACTCACAACCCCCGGATTGATAGCCTGTATCTCTACAGACTTAGCTACGGGGGCTCGGCTTGACACCGCTGAAGCAGACGACATTGGAAAACATTGTAGGTTTGGCAGAAATTGCTCTGAACTCTGATTATTATATTTCAAAAAACAAATCGCTTTTGGACAAATGTGTTTTGACCCTATGTCAAAGCTATATTCTAAATATCCTGGTGCGACATTTTTATCCGGAGATGTTTTAACCCTTTCCTACTTACAATAAATCTGCAGCAGACGACTTTGTAAACATACACGAACAAAATTGGAAACACCCTTTAAATGAAAGTACAATAATTGAATAGGGTTGAAAACATGGTGACAAAAGGGGAAATTTCTTCTTTTGTCGCCATGTTTTCAAAACAGAGGCGTAAGGCAAAAGAGGCGTCAGAAAGCGTCAATGTGGTTTCATAGTTCCAAAGTGTATTGTACAAAGGCCTCCGGCCCATACACACACATATATATATATATATAGTATAGAACAGAATGTGACAAAGACTTATGTATATGAATCAATAAGTTCAGCTTAAGCCTTAAGGCAATGCATAATATAAATACATTGCCATTTCGTATAACAGTAGTATTTGGACTGGACATTAAATAATAACAAAATGCTAGTGTAGGGTGTTCTCTGTCATATCGGGAATATAAACAATCCTTAAATCAGTATACAGAGGACACATTAGCAAACAAGGAAATTCATCCTCAATATAACAATCACAGTATGGACACATGCGTTATTTTCTCTGTATCACATAATATCTACCAGTTTCAATAAGAAGACTATGCAGAGAACATCTAAATGATGCAAAACATTTACGAAATGTAGCTACATCTAAAGCATTTACATATGACTAAACAGACATACTTGTCTTATAATACACATATAATGATAGTTTTCTATACATCTGGTTCTCTACATGTGTAAGTATTGGTCTTTTAACCTATTAAGTATGTGTGTACGTACATAAAGACAATTTAACATTACCAACAAATTGATTTTCCCAAATATGACCAAAGCCATTCCTATACAGATTCTCTCTGACAGTAGTTACACAGTTTCGAAAACATAAGCCCATCATAATAAACAAGCATATAATAACACAATTAAGCATTTGCATAATTTAAAAGAAGTCGAGTCCAGTATTTAATGCAACGTTTAAATGAATATTCATACATAGGATAACGTCATTAGTCACCTAGGACAGCATCGTTACAAGCACTTTGATGAACATTTAAAAACCTTTTGCAACCAAGAATTTGTACATTCTCAATACATACATTAGTATTTAGTCCCTACACCTGTGAGCCATATAACATAACTGGCATAATGTTCACATCAAATATTTTGAAAAATGTGCTATAAGGTACATACCTATAGTTGTGTAAAGAACTGAACACATGCAAAAGAACCCGTTTCGACTTAATTGCCATATGCTCAGCCGTTTTATACAAAGACAATCTAGATGTGAAATGAATACCAACATAATGATAACCCTTTACAACTTCAATTTTACTATCTGCATAAGACCAAGTCTCATGTCTTGATAATTGCCCACCATTCTTGAAAACCATGGCTTTTGTTTTGTCTATATTAACTTCTAGCTTATATTCCTCGCAAAAGTCATTAAATGCAGTATAGAGTTATCAAACTTAATTATTTCCATAGTTGTGGTAGTTAGGAAGCATTGTAGAAAGTTTCAATGTAATGCATCAAATAAATACTGAGATATGGACTCTTTAGTTGCACGCAAAACTTTAACCAGATTTTTTAAGTAAAAAAAGGACCATAACTTGCATAATATGCAGGATATAGTTATCTTACTTGATAACCTAGATAGGTGTGATAGTTGGGTAGGGTTGTAGAAAGTGTCAATGCAATACATGTAGTATATAAGTACTTGCATGCAAAACCTTAACCAAGGTGTGACGCCGACGCCAGAGTGAGTAGTATAGCTCTCATATGCTTCGAATAGTCGAGCTAAAAACCCTGTAACTCATTTATGAACAAAGCAAACAGTATAGAGGGCTTAAACAACAGCCTTGACGTAATCCTATCGGACAATCAAAACTATTGGAGAGTACTGATTTTGTTGTAACAACACCTTTAACAGAAGCATATATAGACATAATTGTTTTATATGAACAATATGATATATTGTTTTTACGAAGAGCTTCATATAAGACTTTTTGAAATCTATAAACTCAACATAAACAGGTTTACGTTTTCTTTGTAGGTATTTTGTTATAGGCATTATCAGTTAGTACAAGAACCTTTTCTAAAACCAACCTGACTCTCCGATAATTTACCATATGCTTTAACATAGAATGTCATTATATTAATATATATCTGACTAAGAACACCAATAAGAGAAATGCCTCTGTAATTTTTAGAATTGGTTAAATTACCTTTCTTATATATATGAGGGGAAGGGTTAAAAGAAGATGACGAATAATAACGGTTAAAAGAAATACTGTATGTAGAGGGTAACTTGAACATTCGATAATAATGGATTGATTGGGGTTTAATGCCCTTTTCAACATTTTTTCAGTCATATCACGGCGGCCAGTTCACCTACTCATGTGTTTCCTGGCTTTCTCGACCACACAACATTCTTTCCAAGCAACTTGCTGCTTTTCCACATTGGTGGACGACGAATGACGCTTGTCACAGTGGCTTTTGTCAAACGTCTAACAATTGATAAATACATTTAGAAAAATCCACCGATCACTCGAACCCGTCAATAACTACACTAATCCAATGGCAAAAATACTGCGACCAGTAAAGATCCAGATTAGACTGCATGTACACGCAGTCTAATCCCGATCTTCACTTTACGCCAACTAGTTACGTAAGGTTTCAAGAAATTTCCGACAATTCATAAATAATACATTTTGATCAGGTAGCACGGATTAGCAGTCAAATCCTGATCAACAAATTACGTTCATATTCAATCCACACTGCTACAATCAAGAGAGATGGGCCTTTTGAAGCCGTACTCGGAACAGTAAGTTACAGAGCCGCGGACTGGCTGCATGTATTTCTCACCACGTGACATTATCGCACAATAAGGGACCATGGCGGCACTACTATGTCAATTGTACAGCGCTTGCAGTGTGTTTTAAGACTTCATCGGCACTGGAGTTCAGAATTTCGAGGACAGATTTCCAGTTTAATCGGGGTGTTTATCGCGGTACGAACTTGTACACAATTGAGGAGAAAACATGTAGGTGGTTCGATTAGCTTAATCGATAGAATACTCGCCGTGAAAGTGAGATGGCCCGGGTTCGAGCTTCTTCTACGTCGCTACAAAAACTAGCTCTTTAGCAAGGCAGTAAAAGTGTTTTCTCTTAATGTTTTAATCAATCATATAGTATATTTAACCTATTCCAATATACAACTTATCTCAGCAGACGACTTTGAAAACTTAGGCATTGCTACGAAATAAAAATAATAAAAGAAAGTTATTTAAGTGAATGGAGTTGAAAACGTTGTGGCAAAAGGAGAAATTGCTCATTATAAGCAATTTCTCCTTTTGTCACAATGTTTTAAAAAGTCGTCTGCTGCATATGCGTCATAATGCGTCTGTAAGTGGGAAAGGGATAACTGAATTACTGTAACACCATCTAAGACATAACCGTGCACATTTTCCCTTATCCCTGAATTACTGTAACACCATCTAAGACATAACCGTGCACATTTTCCCTTATCCCTGAATTACTGTAACACCATCTAAGACATAACCGTGCACATTTTCCCATTCCGCGGCTAAAATGTGTGTTGTCTGATTTAGTCAGGTAGGTATATAATTGGGCGATTGGTTTCCCCCCTTGTTACACTGTACGCGATTTACCCCGTTCAGATATATAGAAGCATCTGCAGCAGACGACTTTTGAAAACATCGTAACAATAAACAAGAGGGCCAAGATGGCCCTAAATCGATCACCTAATTGATAGTAAATTAGTAGCAAATATTTAACTGCAAATATCTGGGAAAATTTTATCAGGGAGTGCAAATGAAACTGCAAAAACAGCTTATCAGTAAAGGCCATTTATATCTTGAAATCTAACAAGAACTTTAATAAGAATGGAATTATAAAGTTTTTGTCATTTTGCACCTTTCCTGATGCCGCCTTGCTGCCCTGTTTTTCAACGAAATCAATATGGCTTCAACAGTTTATTTAAAGGGTCACTTAAGGAACATTTCTACCAAATTATCTTGCAATCACACAAGTAGATTATGGAGGAAAAGGAATTTAAAATTTGGGTATTTTTCTCACTTTCTGATGCCGCAGCAATCAAAGTTATCAATGGAATTTAAATCTTTGAACAATTTTGAAAGAGGACCACCAAAGGAACATTCTTGTGATGTTTTGTGGAAATTGGTCTATTGTAATGGTAGGAGTTGGTTGTCATTTGTAGCTAAAAGTTCAATTTACCCTTTTTGTGATGACGCCTGGTTGATATGATTGTGTAACCAATCAAAACGGCTTAAACAAATTAAATAGAGGATCATTACAGTAAGATTCATATTATATTTTCTTAAAATCAGACGAACACTTTCATAAAAATAGAATTTTCAAATTTTGTCATTTTGCCCCTTTTCTGATGCCGCCTGACTGCCATGTTTTTCGACCAATCAGTATGCCTTGAACAATTTTTATAGAGGGTCACCCAAGGAACATTTCTACCAAATTATATTTGAATCTGACAGGCAGATTCGGAGGAGAAGATTTTTAAAGTTTGGACATTTTGTCCCCTTTCTGATGCCGCAGCAACCAAAGTTCTCATTGGAATTTTAATCTTTGAACAATTTTGAAAGAGGACCACCAAAGGAACATTCCTGTGATGTTTTGTGGAAATTGGTCTATTGGAATGGTAGGAGTTGGTTCTCATTTGTAGCTAAAAGTTCAATTTACCCCTTTTGTGATGACGCCTGGTTGCTATGATTGTGTAACCAATCAAAACGGCTTAATCAAATTAAATAGAGGATCATTACAGTAAGATTCATATTATATTTTCTTAAAATCAGACAAGCACTTTCATAAAAATGGAATTTTCAAATTTTGTCATTTTGCCCCTTTTTTTATGCCGCCTGACTGCCATGTTTTTGGCCCAATCAGTATGGCTTGAACAATTTTTATAGAGGGTCACCCAAGGAACATTTCTACCAAATTATATTTGAATCTGACAGGCAGATTCGGAGGAGAAGATTTTTAAAGTTTGGACGTTTTGTCCCCTTTCTGATGCCGCAGCAACCAAAGTTCTCAATGGAATTTAAATCTTTGAACAATTTTGAAAGAGGCCAACCAGAGGAACAGTCCTGTGATGTGTCACGGAAATTGTCCTTGGAGTTTGGGAGGAGATGATGTTTAAAGCTAAAAGTTAACACCGGACGGACGACGGACGACGGACAAAAAGTGATCAGAATAGCTCACCTTGAGCCTTTGGCTCAGGTGATCTAAAAATGCTTAAAACGAGCAATTTCTTCTTTTCCACAATGTTTTCAGTAATTATACTTAGAGCATATTTTTGAGTAGACATTTTCAAAGTCGTCTGCTACAGATTTGCTGTATGTGGCAAAGGGTTATAACGAAAGATGAGTAGTGTTCAATACATGACTTCAAAACTACCGTTGTGAACAATGTATTCAAGTTCGTGAAGTCTGATCTTGGTCCACTACTCATTTATCAATAATAACCATAGAAAACACTGATCCATAATCATGTAAGAAAATGTCAAAAACTGTCGGGTGATGAATACGGTTGCAGGAATTCAGCGTGATAAAGATTAAATCAAAACAAACACATTTATTAAATATATGCCAAACGAGATAAGCGTCAGTAACACCTAAATCCTGGACCCTTTCCCACATACAATAAACCTGCATCAGACGACATATATAGGCAAAAATGTTGAAAATCTCTGTAAATGAAAGTGTAATTTGAAATAGATTGGACATATTTGGGGCAAAACGAGAAATTTCTCATTATGAGCAGCTTGTCGTTTTCACACATTGTTTTCAAAAGTTGTCTAACTGTAGATGCGTCTGCACCGTTTGAACTTGTTTAAATCATTAACCATCTAACACATTAACTTGATATGCTATGTTAGAGTATTAGATACTTTGAAAACAGGTATTAGCTTAAGTATAGTTTAAACGGCGTGGGAAAAGTAGTAACTGAGGTTTCTTTGTAGCGTGGGTCAATTGTTATGCTAATCTAGGATTCTTCAAACATCTGATGAAATTAATTAAATATATATTTTAGCCGTTCCACGAGAAAACCAATATTATGGACTCTGCGTAATGTATCGACACAGATCAGCCTGCGCAGGCTAATCCGGGCCGACACATTCCGTCTCAGGGGATAGAGGTATAGCATAAAGATTCATGAAACAGAAAATCAACAGGAGGCGAAAAGTATCTGTTCGATTTAGCCTGCGCGGCATGCTCAGGCTGATCTGGATCGATACTTTACGCAGAGACCGCAATGTTGGTTTTCTCGTGGAGCGGCTCATATACCTAAATGTGTAAAGTGCAGTAATTTGAGACAGAAAAGAAAGCGTAGTCAGAAATGGGCGCAACACATACACCAAATATGCAGCAGACGACATTTAAAACATCTAGATTGTACAAAATGTGGAAAATCTCTGTAAATGTAAGCCGTTTTATTAACTCTTTCAGCGCCAAAGGCAATATTCAGGTTTTTGCAAACAATACTGATTCAGGCGAGACAGCTCGTAACGAGCTTTCTCACCTGAAATCAGCATTGTTTGCCTTTTAGTTATCAAAATAGTCCAAACTTTTATTACATGAGAAATGAAGACGCCCGATTTTTAACATGAAAGAGTCTACTTTAAACAATTCGGCGCTGAAAGAGTTAAAAAAAAAGTTTGAAACAATTTGGAAAAGGGACAAACAGCACATCATGGGGAATTTTCTCCTTTTGCAATAATGTTGTCAAAAGTCACCTTCTGCATATGCATCGAATGTCACCCACAGGGGGGAAGTGTTTAGGGTAAATTAGCATTTTCCATTCCGACTGTTTAAAGTAGTCTCGATTAGTTTAACCAATTTACAAGTAGGGTAAATGCTGATGTTATCAACATAATAATCGTCAAATCCTCAGGTCGTAGATTTACACCGTTAGATAATAATGGGACTTATCGACACCCCACACAAAAAGCGTTCTCTGCTTTGATATTAGGATTTATTGGAGTTCACAGGAAACCCAAACTTAGGTTTTAATTATTTTTTACCTTGTATGGTATTTGAGAGTCGTATGTTTTGGAAACGTTTAAGAAATATGGGAAACTGGAAGTATAATTTTGATAAGTTAAAAATACTGTGGAAAACAAGAGTGCCATGATGGCCCTGGATCGCTCACCTGATTATTATTTTTTCACTTTAGCCATGTAAGCCCCGCCCCTTGTTTTGATAGAAGGTCACCCTAGGAACATTTCTACAAAATTATTTGAAAAACGGCTTGACACTTTCGGAGAAGAAGAATTTTTCAGTTTTCACTATAGCCATGTAAGGCAAAACGAAGGAATCTGATACAGTGTCATCCAAGGAACATTTCTACAACATTATTTGAAAATCGGCCAACCAGTTTAGGAGAAGAACATTTTTTATTATTTGTTTCGTTTGGTTGCCATGGAAACCAGCATTCTGCATGGATCCCAAAAAATTGAAGGAATTCTGGTGAGGACATTGAGAGGATGCCTTCTGTAAAGTTTCATCACAATTAACCCACTGGTTACAGAGAAGATATTGACGGACGACGAACGACGGCCAAAAGGCGATCACAATAACTCAAAGTGGTGATTTATCGTTTCAAACAATCTCTTTTTTTTTTTCGCCACAATGTTTTAAAAGTAGTGTACATCAGGGTAAACCGTAAACAGTCCCCGATCAGGGAGAGGGTCAAACATAAACTGAGTGTACATCGGGGTAAACCGTAAACAGTCCCCGATCAGGGAGAGGGTCAAACATAAACTGAGTGTACATCAGGGTAAACCGTAAACAGTCCCCGATCAGGGAGAGGGTCAAACATAAACTGAGTGTACATCAGGGTAAACCGTAAACAGTGCCCGATCAGGGAGAGGGTCAAACATAAACTGAGTGTACATCAGGGTAAACCGTAAACAGTCCCCGATCAGGGAGAGGGTCAAACATAAACTGAGTGTACATCAGGGTAAACCGTAAACAGTGCCCGATCAGGGAGAGGGTCAAACATAAACTGAGTGTACATCAGGGTAAACCGTAAACAGTCCCCGATCAGGGAGAGGGTCAAACACAAACTGAGTGTACATCAGGGTAAACCGTAAACAGTCCCCGATCAGGGAGAGGGTCAAACATAAACTGAGTGTACATCAGGGTAAACCGTAAACAGTCCCGATCAGGGAGAGGGTCAAACATAAACTGAGTGTACATCAGGGTAAACCGTAAACAGTCCCCGATCAGGGAGAGGGTCAAACATAAACTGAGTGTACACAATGCGTCCATGAACAACAAGCAGGAAGTTTATCACATGAATTCAGAGGTCCAGATAAGGCGAGGTAAACAGCTCTTTTCCCCCCAATATCTCTTATAATCTTATGATGTTGGTACTCAACAGAATCGTTATACTGAACCGATTCTTTTGAGTAACCACAACATAGGGTTAGAGTCAAATAAGGATTTTAGAATTTCAGAAGACGCAAAACGTCCTTTATCTTAAGTTCTGCATGATAATTTAATTTGACGTTTATGCAGCAGATGACTTTTCAAACATGTTTGAAAACATAATGAACAATTTCTCCATTTGCAACAATGTTTCAACTCTTATCAAACGATTCTTCTTCCAGTGCAAGAACGTTTCCGTTGTTTAGTCTAAATGTTTTCAAACTCCGTTGCTGCAGATGATTTTAATTAAACTTTTCTGATTTGTCTCCAGTCATTGAGAACGCGTCAATTGTCTTCCGCAAATATTCTGCTGGAAGTCAGTTGCCAAGGCATAAATATCTTGTGGGATACCCGTATGATTAACCAGGAAATATATTGGTAAATAAACTTGCTGTTGTTAAGCATGTATTTTTTTATAATTATGGAAAACAGTACGAAACCCTTCAATCAGTAAATCAAACCATAATGAGGTATTGTGTATTTGAAGGGGGGGGGGGGGGGGGGGGGGGGGGGGGGGGGGGAGAATTTGATCAAGAATAGGAAGGAAACTTTAAATGAAACAGCTTATTAGCAAAGGACATTTGTAATAAGGCATTCAATCTTTGAACAATTTCAATAAAGGACCACCAGAGAAGCATTGAAATTTGACAACAAGATTCAGAGGAGTAGAATTTTACAGTTTGTGCAATGACATTAAATGCATAACAAACATATATATATGGCCAATCAGACAGACGAAGGGGAAGTGATCCTTTAGTGTATCCATGCCATACAGGCTGGGGACACAAATATTAGATAACAACTGAATGATTAGTTCATATTTTTATTTATAGTTTTCTTTTCTGTGATTCAATTTGATATATAAATTTCATCTCATAGTGAAATACCTAAACAGGTATCTATATACAAACTTTCGTATTTCATTGAAGTTATTTATACATGTACATATATACAATATAATTTGTCTGTAACACAGCAACACATTTGAATAAAAACAATTCATACAGAATAATACAATTGATGAATGTTAAAATGATGTAACCAACCTTTCCAAATTGTTTACCCACATCCCACTGAATTCCTGTAATGGGATTCATCATCCCTTATTTTCACATTTTTATGAACTAGTCTCTACTATATCCCTTTCCCACCTGCAGGCGCATTTTGACTCAATAGCAGTAGACAACTTTTGAAAACATTGTGGCCAAAGTTGAAATTACTCATGATGATCTATGGTAAAATTCATTTAAATTTCTGTTTCATCACTAAAGATGTTATTGGTTTAGCCATTTCAGTCCCATATAAACCAATGATTTGCACATATACCTCTGAAAAATGATTCTGTATCACAATTTTTCTTAATCTATTAATAATACAACAGAGAAAACAGTGTTTTTAAAATTTTACGACTTAAGTTTGAGGACTTTTGAAGTCTATTCAACTTGATGTTAATTCTGACATATCTCTTTGATATTGTAATCCGTTTCTTTTAAAAGTTTTAATTTATTTATCTCTGAGTCTGAAATAATATTAACCCTTTCCCACATACAACAGATCTGCAGGAGACGAATTTGAAAACATATTGACAAAAACATAAAAAAAAATCTTCATAAAAAATAGCTTACTTGTTAAATAAAGTTGAAAACATTGTGGCCAAAGGTTTTCAAAAGTCGTCTGCTGCTTTTAATTCAAAATTTGTCTGCAGGTGGGAAAGGGTTAAATAAAAGCAAATGCTTAATATTACATGTTAGGTTTTTTACTGTTAGTACTATGTAATAAAATGTGTAGAAATATTACATAGGATTTACTAGACAAATGCACTAAAATGAAGTTTGTCCAAAAATATTAATTCTGTGATATTAGTAAAACAATGAGATGCTAACTCTTTCCCACATACCACGAATATGCAGCAGACGACTTTGAAAACATTTATTTTTAAAAAAATCGAAATGCTCCAAACATCAAAGAACTATTATCAAACAAAGTTGAAAACATAGTGGCAAAAGGAGAAATTAGAAATTACACATTTCTCCTTTTGCCTTAATTTTTTTCAAAAGTCATCTGCTTCAGAGTCGTCAAAAAGCATCCGTATTTGGGAAGGGTTAAATATTAAATATGTAAATATGTAAATGCAGTATAATGTTATCAACAAAGTGTAGGTTTTTATAGAAATGAAATGCTCTATTACTTCAATTATATGCCATTCAAAAATTGGGCAACATTCTAAAGATTGGCAACAATAAATATAACAAGAGGGCCATGATTGACCCGAAACACTCACCCGAGTAATGCAATGTCATTTGTCATGCCAATCACAATAAAAATAAAATTAACAATCAATATGGCTTGAGTTTATCTTTAAGAGGGTCACCCAATGAACATTTCTATAAAATGATTTGATAATTGGCCATATACTTTTAGAGTAGAAGATTTTTTAAGTTTTCTCTTGAGACATCATATATGGCAGAACAACCCAGCCACTGACGGTCATGTTATTCAACCAATCAACATGGCTTTAATGAATCTGAGAGAGGGTCACCCTAGGAACATTTCAATGGCAAGATATTTTTGGCGGAGAACATTTTTCGCTATAGCCATATAACTTATCACAAGGCAAAACAGCCCCTACCCCTTGCGACAATGTTTTTCAACCAATCAACATGGTTTGAAGGAATCAGTTAGAATGTCACCCAGGAACATTTCTACAGAACTATTTGGAAAGTTTTGAAATGGCTCCACCCAAAGGCGTCTACGGTTTGTGACCAATCAACATGGCTTGAAGGAATTTGATAGAGGGTAACCCAAGGTATAATTCTTCAACAGTATTTTGAAAACAGACAGATACTTTTGAAGATTTTTTTTAAGTTTTCAATATAGCCATTCAGGCAAAACAGGTTAAGGACGAGATTGGTCGTTTGGTTGCCATGGAAACTAGAATTCTGCTTGATTCAAACAAATTTTAAGGAATTTTGGAGAGGACAATTGAGAGGATGCTTTCTGTGTAATTTCATCCCGATCGATCCACTGCTTAGAGAGGATGTTGACGGACGATGGGTGCCAGCCCAAAGGTGACCACAAAAACTCACCTTTAGCACTACGGTGCTTAGGTGAGCTAAAAACAAGTTGAACACAACATTTTTTATCAATTTGATCACAGGGTAAGAGGACTGAGGTATACTTCTGACCCTTGAAGGTCAAAGGTCAGATTTAGCTTAAATCCCTTTCTCACATACATAAAATCTTTAGCACAAAACTTGTGAAACTTCCAAAAATTCAAAAGTATTATAAACTTTGTTGAAAAAAGAGAAATTGCTCATTATGACCATTTTTCTTTTGCCACAATGTTTTCAAAAGTCGTCTTTTGCCGATGCATCTGCAAATGGGAAAGGGCTTAACTCCAAGTAAAATTGACCTTTGTCTTGCTTTGGGCAGACATTTGTGTGAAGATTGAACACTTGGTAAATAATCTGCCTGTTTAACACTATTTTTCATCTTGATCAACACATTCCCACATACAGAGATAATACAACTTTTAAAAACATAACAACATTTTAAAACAAGAGCACCGTGTACGGCACAGACGCTAGACTGATAGGGAGAAAACAGAAAAAAAAAAGCTGAGTTGAACAAAAAACCTTAACCGGACGACCACGCCACCGCGGACGACGCCAGGGTCATGACCATAGCTCTCGTTTTTTCAAAAGTCAAGCTAAAAATGAGAAAATGTTCAAAACGATCAAATTTCATTTTTCCACAATGTTTTCAACCTAATTCAATAATTCGTTTTTCATTTATAGAGTTTCCATACATGTTTTTAATGTCGTCTGCTGTTCAGATTTGTTGTATGTGGGAAAGGGTTAAGGCCTTCCAAGGCAAAATATCTTGGAATCTTCATACACACTTATAACATGATCTATTCACCCGTTCACCCGTTTGGTAACTTTTTGCACAGATTATTTCAAGAAACTTTCAATAAACATTTCGCACGGATATGTAGCCAGATCTTTTAGCTGTATTTGTGATAAATATGATACAGTTGGTCTTTCCGGAGCACTTCTCATATACATAATCTGATCTGATTTGAACACTCAAAGGTTGATTTTCTTCCTGTTTTAATTCTTTCCCATCAGTAGATACACTTTTGAAAACAATGTCGCAAAAGTTGAAATTGCCACAATGTTTTAAACTCTAAATCAATAATAATAATTTCATTCATGATTTTCAATTATATTGATGCATGTGGGAGAAATGTTAAAACATCTAAAAGTAGACTGGAAAATTAGACCTAATGAAGTATATATTTGAGATAAAAAGATATTGATTGCTCGTTTGAGAATTTTCTTTATTTCCCATAATGTTTTTAGCAAGATGCTTGTTGCAGCCACATAACAATGTGTCTATATCAGGGAATGGGTTAAAGAATTCCAAAGGTAAGTTATATACATATTGCACACATAATCAAATCCTTTATACTAGGACTTTATACCTATTGTCACCAAGGACAATACCAGTCCTGTTCTAGTTCAATACTTAAAATCAAACCTTTCTAATTTCAAAACATCAGATAAAAACAATAATATATTCAGTTTCAGCACAATACCTACAGTAGTTATGGAGAAATTGCGCTTTAACTTTAACCTCAATTTTCTAAGTGAGAAAAAGAGGCATAATTTTGCTTAAATGAATACCACACTTATGGAACTTGGTCAGACAGCATGATTTTGAATCCGAGGTCAGGTGTTCAATACAAAACCTCAACTAGTTACCTAGATATTTAAACTTTTCCTAAAAATCTTACCAATGGTGGGGATGCGAGTATAATTCTCCTTATTCATTGTATATTTGAGCTAAAACAACAGAAAATACTGACAAGTGAATGCCTAATTATCATTCAAAGTAGAAAAATTTGGGAAAAAGAGAAATTACTCATTTTGACATTATAAGCAATGTCGCCTTTTCCCCCACAATGTTGTCAAAAATCATCTGCTGCAAAGGTGTTAAATATTGGCTGTATCAGAAAAAAGGATTTAATTTCATCACCATCTCTGTATTTATCACCTATAAAATATGAAGCTGTAAAGTCATTCAAAGTAATCTGTAAAAGGAAATGTTTAAAAGTTGTCCGCAAATCCATCAAAGTCCTCTGCCAAACTATCATCCAGTATAGCCTTTTCTATGGTCTCATCTACACCTAGTATGTCCCTGGCTTCATGAATCAACTGGAACAAGAAATTCAAACCACTTCTATCACAGCTTCTCTTACTATAATTAACCGTTTCCCTCATATAGACACTTTCGGACGCCTCTGCAGCAGACGGCTATTTGAAAACATAGTGACAAAAGAAGAAATTGCACAAAATGTGCAATTTCTCCTTTTGCCACAATGTTTTCCACTTTTTGTCATAGGTTATCCATTCAATTAAAGAGATTTTCCATTGTTTGACAAAATATGTTCAAAGTCGTCTGCTGGGGAATTGTCATATTAGGGAAAGGGTTAAGGCTCCAAGACATCAAGAATGCTTAATTTAAGCTTAAAGTTTGTTTCGCAATCTATCACAGCTTCTCTTACTATAATTAACTCATTACACACTTTGAAACAGAATTAAAAATATTGTTGGAAAATGATAACATTCTAGGCATGACAAAAACATTCCCATATGTTTTTAGAGCCAACAACTAACACGGGGGGAAATGGATCATATGTGTCACCTTCCCTATATGTCAGTAAGTAAGTGTGACGGATGGACGGACAACCCTAAAATATCATTTTAGGAAAATGGTCAAGCTCTCTCAGAAAAAACCAAATATGATAAAAAATAGCCTAGTTTCAAAATCATATTACTATCCATTTCTATCCTTAGGCTTTCAATTTGGTAAACTCTATCACACAATTTTAAATTAGTACATTGTTTGAACATTTGTTTGAAAATTAACCTTCTTTCTGAATGTTCAAAACATCAAAGGAAACATTTTGGCCCTCCCTTTCCAAAAAACAACAAATATGCAGCAGAAACATTTAGCAGAAACATTTAGGCTAAGAGACGAATATTCTGGCAGATACTGCCAGAAAGCGAAATTAATTCATTGTGACCAGTTTCTCCTTTTGTCACAGACAGCCTCTGCAGGTGGGAAAGGTTTAACTTAAGTTCATAAAGAAGTCTCTGCAGATTGAGCAATTTGTCCTTTTCCGACAATTCTAAAAATATATATCATGTGACAACAATAACAATATGTACGATTTCCAATGTAGGGTATCAGTTAGTGGGTTAAACCGAACTTGCCTTACCTTAGAAATATCCATTTCTTCAAACAATTCCTGTATAAACCGCCTGGCTGTCAATCTAAATGAACAAGCTCCAAGTAAGTAGGATACTTCTGAGTAATAACACAAGTCCTGGAACGCCTTTGGGAACTTTTGTTTTAAACTGAAAGAAATGATCATGCAGGTTTGTTTATAAATTAACCCTATCCCACTTGCAGACACATTTCCACTTATCTGATGCTGACCGCTTTTAAAAACGTTTGTGACAAAATGAGAAATGTTGCGACAATGTTTTCAACTCTATTCATCAATAATTATTTCATTTAAAGTAATTTTCATTTTTTTTGGCAAGTGTATTTAAAATTCCCTTGTTAGTTTGTTGTATGTGGGAAAGGTTTAAGATAAACTGTTATCAAAGTTAAAAACATTAAGGGAAAAGGAGAAAGTCTGAAACTGCTCATTTTAAGTTCAAACAGTAACACTCATCAACATTTATATTGATTCTCAAATTGTTCATGCCACACAAAATCAGTTGTGCAGTTTTATCTAGGTTGAGTCTATCCACAACGCTACTATCATTAACTTGCTATAAAAGCCCTAAGAGAAAGGACATGGCCAGTAGAAAACTGCATGAGTATAAATTCTTCTTTATATAATCACTATTTGTTAACCCTTTCCCGACATGTGGACACATTTTGACACCTCTGCAGCAAACAACTTTTGAAAACAATTTGGCAAATGTGTTCAACCCTTTTCAATAATTAAAGTTTTCCTTAGGGATCTTCAACAATCATGCATAGATGTTTCTAAAGTCGTCTGCTACTGATTTGTTGTATGAGGGAAAGGGTTAAACATCTGAAGGTGCATTTTCCAATGGTTTGACTAAACAAGAGCACTTGAAGCGAACGCAAAGGCTCATCTGTTTTTTCATGAATTTCTAAGTCCAAAAAGGGGCATAGCTGAATAGTGATTAAAGCCAGAGATATGTGACTTGCTGTAGACATGCCTTTTGTTTCTAGGAACATCCGTACCAAGTTTAGTTTGAATATGTGTAACTGCTTTTGAGTTAAGAGGCAAGGTTAAAGTTATATAAAGACGTCGATGACGCCAAGGGTATCACAATAGCCTGACTTTCTTTCTGCGAAAAACAGACAAGTTATAAGTTATTTTGTCAATTACTACGTTCCTAATCTGTGTATTAAAGAAAAACGATTTTACAAAGTAGTCTACCTTAAAAGTCCTTGTTCAGCACCCTTCACTCCGACAGAGCTGCTAAGGTTGATAACAAACCGAAGAATTTCCTTCCGGACAAAAGTCCTACCAAGTGGGGTATCTAATGTCAACTTTTTACATGCTGTAAACAGAAAAAAAAGGCCATTTCAATATGAAACTTACTTTGCTGGTCCCAAACTGACAAGTGAGTTGTACAGGACGAACAGGAAAAATAATTGTCAGGTGTCAGAGTTTTGTTTTAATGACCTGCATGGAAAAGGGTAATGCTGGCGGGACAGACTGATAACATGAAAACCTTTAATGACCTGCATGGAAAAGGGTAATGCTGGAGGCACAGTTTCATCTTTGGTTTTCAATGGGGAAAACAACAACAAATGAAAATCAAATAAAGAATCACAGGTTATCTACAACTGAATGATGAGCAATTTCTCCTTTTGTCATAATGTTTTAAGCTCTCTTTAATAATACAAGACCTCGGGCTGAGGGTATCTCGCCCTTCTAAGAAAATCAGATATTAAATGGTATCACTATGCAAAAAGAAAGTAAAGTTGATAAAATGTGAAAAAGTAAGTGTCTGTCAATGCATTGTTATCAACATGTCATGATAAATAATAAACTCACTACATGTGTATATATCTTAATATATATATCGAAAAATGTTGACGTTGACGGATGTCCCATGACCTAACAATACATCTGACAAAGTTTCAGAAAAATTCCAGCAGGGGTTGCTGAGATATAAGAAAGTTAAGTTTTGAGGTTAAGTTACCTAACAAAGGTCAAGTTCTGCACAATTATGACCTCGACCCTGAAAATTTTGATGTTGACACAGATGTCCCATGACCAAACAATACATCTCACAAAGTTTTAGAAAAATTCCAGCGAGGGTTGCTGAGATATAAGAAAGGTTAAGTTTTGAGGTTAAGTTATCTAACAAAGGTCAAGTTCTGCACAATTATGACCTTAACCCTGAAAATTTTGACGTTGATGGATGTCCCATGACCAAACAATACATCTGACAAAGTTTCAGAAGAATTCCAGCAGGGGTTGCTGAGATTTAAAAAAGGGTCAAGTTCTGCATAATTATGACCTTGACCCAAGAAAATTATGACGTTGGCAGATGTCCCATGACCAAACAATACATCTGACAAAGTTTCAGAAAAATTCAAGCAGAGGTTGCTGAGATATAAGAAATGTTAAGTTTTGAGGTTAAGTTACCTAACAAAGGTCAAGTTCTGCACAATTATGACCTTGACCCTGACAATTTTGAAGTTGACAGATGTCCCATGACCAAACAATACATCTGACAAAGTTTCAGAAAAATTCAAGTAGAGGTTGCTGAGATATAAGAAAGGTTAAGTTTTGAGGTTAAGTTACCTAACAAAGGTCAAGTTCTGCACAATTATGACCTTGACCCTGACAATTTTGACGTTGACAGATGTCCCATGACCAAACAATACATCTGACAAAGTTTCAGAAAAATTCAAGCAGGGGTTGCTGAGATATAAGAATGGTTAAGTTTTGAGGTTAAGTTACCTAACAAAGGTCAAGTTCTGCACAATTATGACCTTGACCCAGAAAATTTTGACGTTGACATATGTCCCATGACCAAACAATACAGCTAACAAAGTTTCAGAAAAATTCCAGCAGGGGTTGCTGAGATATAAGAAAGGGTCAAATTCTGCACAATTATGACCTTCACCAAGAAAATTATGACGTTGGCAGATGTCCCATGACCAAACAATACATCTGACAAAGTTTCAGAAAAATTCAAGCAGAGGTTGCTGAGATATAAGAAATGTTAAGTTTTGAGGTTAAGTTACCTAACAAAGGTCAAGTTCTGCACAATTATGACCTTGACCCTGACAATTTTGACGTTGACAGATGTCCCATGACCAAACAATACATCTGACAAAGTTTCAGAAAAATTCAAGTAGAGGTTGCTGAGATATAAGAAAGGTTAAGTTTTGAGGTTAAGTTACCTAACAAAGGTCAAGTTCTGCACAATTATGACCTTGACCCTGACAATTTTGACGTTGACAGATGTCCCATGACCAAACAATACATCTGACAAAGTTTCAGAAAAATTCAAGCAGAGGTTGCTGAGATATAAGAAAGGTTAAGTTTTGAGGTTAAGTTACCTAACAAAGGTCAAGTTCTGCACAATTATGACCTTGACCCTGATACTTTTGACGTTGACAGATGTCCCATGACCAAACAATACCGCTAACAAAGTTTCAGAAAAATTCAAGCAGGGGTTGCCGAGATATAGCTATTTGTAAAAGCGGCCGCCGTCGCCGGAAAAGTGACTGCTATGTCTCAGCTGATATTATTTAAGAGTTGTCTACTTAGGAAATAGATTTTACTTTTGAGTGATATACCAGATTTTAAATCACAATTGGTAGTTCAGGTGTGTAGTAATTTATCATAAAGGCTGAGAAAAAAATTGCAACTGCCAAAATAAGTTCTGGATGCATGCAAGGTATATCATTCTCAAAACCTTCTTTGCAAAGGGAAATTGTAAATAGTGTTCGAATGTGAATTAATTGAAGGCATAAAGTGCAATATTGGCTAAACATTAATAGATAACACTATTGGACTGGAAGACAATGTTTGTTTGTAAACTATCACAATAGTTTCAGTTGTCAACTACTTTAATCCTTTACACATATCACAAATTTACTGCAGACAATTTTTAAAACATGTAGGCAAAAAAAGAGGAAATTCTCTATAATTTTAGAAATTTATTTGATAGGGTTGAAAACATTGTGGCAAATGGAGAAATCTCTCACTATGATAAATTTCTCCTTTTGCCACAATGTTTTCAGGGGTCGTCTGCTGAGGATGTTTCAAAAATATGTCTGCAAATGGGAAAGGGTTAAAGATGTCACTAATCAGTTCTATTGGGTAAATAATTAATCCTTTCCCTCATATAGACGCTTTCTGACGTCTCTGCAGCAGATGGCTTTTTGAAAACATAGTGACAAAAGAAAAAATTGCTCAAAACGAGCAATTTCTCCTTTTGCCACAATGTTTTCCACTTTTTGTCATAGGTTATCCATTCAATTATGGAGATTTTCCATTTGTTGACAAAATATGTTCAAAGTTGTCTGCTGCAGAATTGTTGTATGAGGGAAAGGGTTAATTGACTTTGCCAACTTACAAGAGTCTGAGGCAGTGCTTGTTTGACTACCAGAAGTATCTGTTGATTGTTCGTTCATACTACCGGCCCTGGATCTGTTCACCTCTGTCGGTAACTTGAGCATGTCTGTTTGAATACAGTGGATAACATTTCTTTGCGAAACCGGATTATCAAAAAATATAACCAAATGGCAAACAGCGATTAACCCTTTCTCACATACAGACGCTTTCTGATGCCTCGGCAGCAGACGACTTTTGTTAAAATTTAAAGTTTTCAATTCTATTCAATAATTGTCATTTCCTTGAAACAGATTTTCTATATTTTTGCCTAGATGTATTCAAAGTCAACTGCTGCAGATTTGTTGTATGAGGAAAAGGGTTAAACATGATGTAAAGTATTATAGAATAATTATTTTTTCATGATTGGTATTTCCACTTTATTTTCGAGATGCTATACAATGACTTTTCAAGGATATTTCATTTTAAGGACAAAAATTGACAGAAAATGTTGATTGTTTCGTTTGATTTTTGCTTTGCAATCATGGAAGCTGCAAAATTAAATTCACTATCTTAAGCTTATCCTGTTATTTGCAATTTAACCCTTTCCCATATTAAATACAATCAATATGATTCACACAAGGAACATTTCTACAACATTATGTGGAAATCAGACAGATACTTTTGGAAGAGAAGATTTTTAAGGTTTTCACTATAGCCATGTAAGGCAAACCAGCCCTGCCCCCTAGGGGTCATGTTTTTTGACCTAGCAACATGGCTTGTAGGAACTGATAGATACTCACCCAAGGAACTTTTCTACAAAATTATTTCAAAAATTGACCAATCAGTTTGGGAGATCTTTTTTAAGTTTTTTTTCTTTAGTTTACCATGGAAACCAGAATTCTAAATTGATAAAAAAAAAAAAAGAATTTTGGTAAGGACATTTAGAGGATGCTTTGTGTGAAGTTTAATCCCAATTGACCCACTGGTTACGGAGGAGATGATGTTGATGAACGACAAAGGGCGATCAGTATAACTCAACTTGAGCTTCCTGCTACGGCGAGCGAAATATTGTGGCTAAAGAAGAAATGAGCACCTGTTTTTAAAGGTTGTTTTGTTCAGATGTGAAAATGCATCTTCATGTGTGAAAGAGTTATAACAATAATATAGACTAAGATCAGCCTGAGTGTGAATGACTCCTAATCTTGATTCAAACTTTTCTCTATCCTGAGACCAGCGAGTCAGTTGTAATGTTAACCCCACAATACTGAGCACCAAGGAGAGAAAGCCATTACTACCATTTTCTAAAATCTTTGGTATGAGCAAAGTAACATTTGAAATATAAGGATAATTGCAGGTGCTTGTCCTTCCCCTATCCCAGAATGTTTTCTGCGGCAGATAAAACTATCTTTATTAGATACGGGGTTAATACTTTTATTTTTAACAACACATTTTGACACATCTGTAGCAGACTTTTGAAAACATTGAAGGAAAAGAAGAAATACTTATGTAAGAGACAAACATTTTAATTGTGATATCTACACAATGGTGTAGTATATAGGGTTAATTTTAAATTAGCTTTTACTTTCTGTTTGGACAATTTTGGTCTCCAATAACCACATATAATACAGATGAAGTCATTATGGTAACTTTATAATTCTGAAGTATAAAGGGTTAATTTTCAATAACTGTTTACCTTCTGTTTGGACAGTGTTGGTCTCTGGTGCTCTCTCATGTCCACATATAAGACAAATTGTCTTATTATGGGAACTAGACAATGGTGTAGGTATAGGGTCATAGTTCAATGACTCCAGTCTTCTTCTTGAAGACTTCTCTGTAAAATTAGTCAATAATTATGTAAATTAAGTCTTGTCCACTGACATACGCTTTCTAATGCCTCTGCAGCAGAAGACTTTTGAAAATGTTAAGACATAGGAAGAAATTGCTCATTATGAGCGATTTCTCCCTTTGATACAATATTTTCAACTCTTTCAATGATTTATAGAGGTTTACCATATTTTTTCGAAGCTACAATACTAACAAGAGGTCCAAGAGGGCCAGTATAGCTCCGCTGCCATTAGGCAAAAATTAAATCTCCAAACAGTCCTTCTCCCTGGTGGCCATGATTTTTGACCAATCACCATGGCTTGAAGGAATCTCGTGGAATATCACATAAGGAACATTTCTGCAAAATTATTTGAAAATTGGCCAAATAGTTTTGGAGAAGATTTTTATAGTTTTCACTAAAGCCAATATAAGGCTAATAGCCCCGCCCCCTGGCAGTCATATTTTAAGACCAATCAACATGACTTGGTGGAATCTGATAAGAGATATTTCTACAAAATAATTTGGAAATCAGCCAGACAGTTTTGGAGGAGAAGATTTTTTTTAAGTTTTCACTATAGCCATATAAGGCAAAATAGCCTGCCCCCTGGCAGCCATGTTTTTCGACCAATCAACATGGCTTGAAGGAACCTGATAGAGGGTCACCCAAGGAACATTTCAACAAAATATTTGAATATCGGCCAGATACTTTCGGAGGAGAAGATTTTTTAAGTTTTCACTATAGCCATATGAGGCAAAATAGCCCTACCCCCTGGCGTCCATGTTTTTCAACCAATCAATACGGCTTGAAGGAATCTGAGAGGGTCACCCAAGGAACATTTCTACAAAATCATTTGAAAACTGGCCAAACAGTTTTGGAGAAGAAGAATTTTAAATTTTTTACTTTCCGTTGCCATAGAATATAGAATTTTGCATGTATCCATAATATTTGAAGGAATTTAGGAGAGGACATTGAGAGGATGCTTCCTATGAAGTTTTATCCGAAGTGGTTAGGGAGGAGAAGTTGTTTGAAGCAAAAAGTTGATGCATGCACGCATGACTGACAATTTCACTCCATTAGCAATAATACTTAAGTTATGTCACGACGACAGAACACTTATTCATGATTCCTGGATAAACAAACCAGTACTAGACCAGGAAACCAGCCTACAGAATTGTCATGATTTGTTTGTATCAGAGAAAATGGTATTATCACCTCCTGATGCTGATCTGTTTGTTATGTTGTCTGTGTGAGAGTGAATGCTGTCTCCACTGGGATCTAAACACGACGCCTGTCTCGACATTCCAATCAGTGATCCTGCTGGGGTCTCATCTCCCTCCTACAATCAAATAATAATAACCCTTTCCTACATACAATCAGTCTGCAGCAGACGACTTTTAAGATCATCTTGGCAAAAATATGAGTGTTTTTTTTCTAATTGGAATGAAAACATTGTAGCAAAAGAAGAAAATGCTCATTATGAGCAACTTCTTCTTTTGCCACAATGTTTCAAAATTCGTCAACTACAAAAGCGTCAGTAGGTGTCCGATTGTTGGAAAGGTTTTAACTGTTCACCCAATTCAGTTGACATTTGAAGCCATTGCAGTCGAACACTATTGAAAATATTGTGAGAAATTGATCCGAACAAGCTCTGTTTGAAAGTTATACTTATATATATGCTTATATGATATAAAAATGTATTATCCTAACATGTTTTAGAAGCAGAAGACACTTGAAATACGCTTTATTTTATATGGTATATTTAGAGACCTTGAAAAAAAATTAGTTAAAAAAGATTAAAACTACAAGTGAAAGAACAATTATTGAAACAAGTTTTCAAAGGATATCTATTGCAGGAGCATCAGAAAGTGTCTGGATGTGGGAAAAGGTTACCTAACATGAATAACCCTTCACCATTTAACACTCATAGATGCATTTTGACACAGCAGCAGACAAATTTTGAAAAATAGTTTTCAAGTCTATTCAATAGTTAGTTACACTTTCAGTTAAGGAGATTTTCCATATCTTTCACAATCCTCTGCTTCAGATTTGTTGTATGTAGGAATGGGTTGAGAGCAGGTGACTGGTGATGGCCATTCATTCAAAGTATGGAAATGTCTAACTGACAAAGTAGCTATATACCCATCCACAATGCTTTGAATTATTAAGCAAATTTATACAGTTCTTTTTCACAGATATTGCATTTTTTCTTTAGATATTTTCAAAGCAGACCAATCATTGTTTTAGCCAGTGCATGAGTAAAAGGTACATGTTGGCATTTCTGAACAGTGTAGGTTTAGACCATCTTGTCCATCTGATCAGTGTTATCAAAATCAATACAGGTTAACAGAATCTTCTAACAATAAAGCATGTAATATATGGACAGTGTAGGTCTTGATCTGACTGAGCAGATGCACAGGCTGATCTGGATCTATAGTGTTCAACAAGTTCAACTTGTACCTTTACCCATGTACAGTAAACTATTTATATGGATGACCTAAACCCTCTACTAATACTCACCTCAAACAACATATGTACATCCACAGGTAAAGAGATACCCAAAAACTCTGCCTGTCCCGTATGGGGTCTCTGTTGATGGAGGCTTGCTTTCTGGGGTATCAGTCCACCTGTACCATCCAGCTCACTGAGGGACAGGCCACTAAAGTTACGCAGCATCAGGCTGAAACAAAAGGATGAACAGTGTGTAACCCTCAGTGAATGGCAAATCTCGATTATTGTGCTAAACGGGTAAATAATCAAGACCCACTAGCTTGGGTTGTGATGCCTAGCTTTGCTCACCAAGTCCGACTAGGTTTTGCTGCTGTTTTCTGGAAATTCCAAGCATTACATTTACCAGTTCCAGTTTAAGCAATGATAGCATTGCTTTGCGTGTTTGTTGGGCTAAATCAGGTTAATAATCAAGACCAAAAAACTTTGGTTGCGATGCCTGTAAGGCTTATTTTGCTCATCAAGTCTGACTAGGTTATGCTGCTGTGTCTTGGAAATTCCTAGCTTTGCATTAACCAGTTGCATTTACAGCAATGATAGCATTGCTTTGCATGTTTGTAGCCATGACATGGCTTTGGTTTATCACTGTATCTTGCATCACATTAAAGTAGTAGTAATTATTGTGTTTTACATTGGTTCTTTTCCACAAAATACATAACATTAAATATGTTTGACCTTCTCTTGAATTTGAGCAGACTTGCATGTTGCGTTAAGCATAATTAGGGGCATGTGTTTTAACAACCAAAATGTATAAAATACTGATGTATATCTACATTAAATTAAGGGACAGCAACCCCTATGACTAACGAGATATATATTTACTATAGTACTTGGTCATTTTTCAATCAACTTTATACATAAAATATAGGTGTAACACTTTCCTAAATACATTTAATCTGTAGCAGACAAGTTTGAAAACATTCAGTTGAAAATAAAGAAAATATATGATTATTGAAGTCATTGTTGTAACTAAGACCTTGCTCATAAACCACAATGTTAATTTACACCTACATTGGGGAAAGAGTTAAGAAGATGAAGTGTTACCCTTGTCTATAGCTATGACTCACCTTTGAGGTCTATGAATGGCTGTATCAGTGCTGTCAATACTGGGCCTTCGACTAGAAACGCTCCCTGTGTCATACAAATTATTCAAACCATAGTCAGACTCCACATCAGAACTTATTGTCCGAGTTTTCATCAATGACCTCAGAGTTGCATAGCCAATGGCATCTCTGGCTGTCGTGTACATGATTGCGTTTTCTGAGAAATCAAAGTACTTAGAAGCAGGGAGAAGTCCCATCCCAGTATTGGACTGTCTTCGTATACTAGGAACACGTGTTAGATTAGATTGTCTACGGAGTACTGTAGAAGGATGTATATAATCAGATGATTCATTGTTATCTTTCCTTAGCATTTGTACCTCTAAATGATCCAAAGAATTTGTACTAGCTATAGGACTAAGTGAAGGGAATTCAGAAACACCCCCGTGGTGTCCGGAATCGTATGATCCAATACCGCTTGTTACTGAATCTGTATTGAAACTATCTGTCCGACTTTTCGTGGTTCTTGAGCTCTCACTACTGCTACTTCTGGCATCTTTTAAACTAAACGACCTTTTGATCAATCCTGTATATTGATTACTATCACTTTCTCCTGTCTTAATTTCACCCTCACAACTATCTAATTTAGCCTGAATCTCCGTATTAGAATTTATTGATCCAACAGAGTCACTCATTTCACGTTTTCCTTGAATATCAGTATCAACTGTATCAGTATCAACTGTATCAGTTCTTTCATTTAACTCAGTTTGTTCTTCATCTGTATCTGTAACACTGATTTTGATTGTAGGTCCCTCCTCAGAATGAGAAACTTCTTGAACAGAGACAATGAAAGCGCTATCTATCTCATCGGTTGATAATTCAGGAATAGTAGTTGTTTCTATTTTCACTTCATCTTTAGTATCACTTTTTATTTCAGACACAACACTTTCATCATCTATCTGAACAATTTCATTTTCATTTGAATCTTTTAACTCTACTGGTTTGTTTTCGAAAGACACATGGTCTTTTGTAGATTTTTGGTTTGATATCACAGATGAATTTTTACTGGAATCAGTTTTTGACATAACAATATGCATGGATCGACTTCTGTTCGCAGAAGATATTTTATGCAGATCTCGACTAGCTCCAATGTTTTCAACACTTCGTGTCTTTTCGCGGCTAGATACCACTTTCATTGTCTGTGATCTAACCGGGAAATTTGGCAATTTTCGACTATCCACATGACCTATCATGGGGAAAGTCTGACTTTTTTGTCGCACTCCCCTACGGAAATGTTCAGGGCTGTTTGAATGACCCTGCCTACCCAAGTTTGCTAACACAATACCAGATTCACTATCGCTATCCTCATCACAACCACTGCCTGAAATCAGTGACGGTTTAAATACAAATTTACCAGACTGTAAATGTTCCTCAGCAATAAAATCAAGGTTGCTAACAGGGCTTCCAAGTTCCATTTTAACACCACTAAACCCAGTAGCAAGTCGTAAATCCTCCATTGAATCAGCCAATAACAGTGATCTGTCCTCCACAAGAGGCCATTTTTCTGCGCGAGTATTCCACCTTGACTCCCAACCATATTGTGACAGAAGCTCTGCTCCTTCTCTTGTACTTGACATCAAACAAAGGATATAAAATGCCGTTCTGTAACACAATAAACAAGAGATGTTGTCAATCAACCCTTTCCAACACATAGACGCATTTTGATGTCTCTGTAGCAGAAGACTTTTGAAAACAGTGTAACAAAAGGAGAAGTTGCTCATCATGAGCAATTTCTCTTTGTGTCACAATGTTTTCAATTATATTCTATAATCATACTTTCACCTGTACAGCTTTTTCACATTCTTGTCCAGATCTTATTTAAAGTCTTCTGCTGCAGAGTTGTTGAATGTGGGAATTTGTTAACAAAACTATAACCAAAGTCAGAGGGGTGACACACATAGAATGACAGAATAACAAAAAAGAGATCATAAAAGTGTTCAACCTATCATACAGGCATGTGTCACAAAAAGCTTAAAGGGATCTAAACCCTTTCAACAAATCTGCAGCAGGAGACTTTGAATACATCTAGACAAAACTAAGAAAACTCCCTTTATATAAAATTATAGTTATTGAATAAAGTTGAAAACATTGTAGCAAAAGGGGGAAATTGCTCATTATGAGCAATTTATCCTTTTGCTACAATGTTTTCTAAAGTCGTCTGCTGCAGAGGCGTCAGAAAGCCTCTACATGTTGGAAAGGGTTAACGTAATAAAGTTTGTTTTTGCTCTTGTTTAGCTATTTCTCCTTTTCCAACAATACTTCCAACAGTCTGCTGCATTGGCCTTAAAAAGGGATGTGTATCAGGAAAAAAACTAAATTTCAATCCTTTACCCAATCATTCAATACTTTGCTACCTGTTGAGTGGTCATCTTTGAAGAAAAAAACAATGAAGGCAGAAATAACTTATCTCACATTCTTTCAGGGTTTACGCTGGGCTTCGCAAATGGCGCCATTGGCGCAAGAAAATAACATTTGGCGCAAATTGATGGCGCCAACCTATTTACATAATTTTTTAGCACTTCGACTTTAATTTGATTTTGGGTAAAAACAAAGTATACATTGAAGGAATAAGGGTTTAATTACACACCTATGGCTGTTGGCAGAGATAAAGGATCCCTCCCAGTACTAAACACAAGCCATTATCAAACCACCAACGCTGCAGGCGATAGATAAGAGTAGGTCATGTGACCGTTAAACTTCGAGATTTAGGCCAATCACTATCAAGAATGCGTACTCCATCCCCAGATATGACACTCGATCACGCCTTCAAGCCAATCAATACTATTTTTCAGTTCAAACAGTTTAGGGGAAAATAATTTCAATAAACAACTTAATAAAAAACTAGGATATGATTAAAGAATGTCCCCATTTTAATTTAACTGTTCAAAGATTGTGTTTTTGTTTACACGAATCCATAGGAAAGTCTTTTTTAATTGTCGATTTTTTACCATAAAGATCTATCAAATTTACCGAATAATGAAGACTGAAGTAGAAAATACATATTGTAATGGGTTTTCGTGCATTTTCTTCTTTTTGAAAATCGGAAATGTCATTCAAGAAAGTACAAGAGAAAGTTGATGCAAGGCATCAATGTCGCCGAAAAAGACTGCATTGATTTATTTTTTAACACACATGTATTCTTGACTTTCATTAGTCTAAACATACACATAATGTTTTCATTAAGGACTAATTCCAGGATTTTTGAAATTCCACATAGATCTACAAATTTCAGGATTTCTTTTGGTCAGGATTTTGGATGTTTTGTATTTGTCAATACAACCACAACAAATCAGCTAGATTGTTTATCTAAATTGTTGATGCATAGAATATATGTTTGGCGCAAGAGAAATGCCAGTTGTGAGTCCCATTACGATTTAATAGGTGGCAAGTGTGAAATTAATTGGGTGCGAAAGAGCAGATTTTCTTTATTTCTAAATCTAATGAATCATGGCCAAGCCAATCTTTTTGATCAATTTAATGTTGGATAGATTATGACACCTGACTAGAGAAGATAGCATAATACATGTGCACCAGTATTTCCCAAAGTACACATAATCAGGGACGTAGTTATCTACGTCCCTGACATAATTTAGATTTTTAAGAAAAAATGGTCTGGCTCCAGTTTGGCTCCAATGTCTTGAAAATGGCACCAACTTTTTGAATTTGGCGAAAGTGTTGACGCAATGGAAAAATGAGCCAGGGAGAACCCTGTTCTTTTATAATGTAAGTCAGTGGAACCTATGAAGGACAGCATAGTTTGCCGATTGGCTTTAAATTTAATCCAAAAGTTCAATTGAAATATTTTGGTAATGTGGACAAAGCCTTGATTTGGTACCGTAAACAACAGCAGCTCTTTTGGGATACTCTCCCGGAAAGCTGGAAAAAACAAAGGAATAAGACTAATGGAGAAATACAAGCATCTTAATACCTACCCTCGTATAGAAAAGACAGCACTCTCCTCAGCAAGCCGAATAACTTCTGGTAAAATTTTCTCTTCTTGTAACCAAGATATGCCCCAAGATGATGTGCTGATATGACCCTTAAAATATCAAAGAAATAAAAAGTCAGTTTAACCCCAAGAAATCAAACCACTGTGCATTTGCAACATCAACCTTCACATGCACACGCTGATCTGGAACTACATTATTGGCCATAAAGACACAAAAAACGTACAAAAAACTTTAGGTCCAAGTATTCTCCAGTTATCGGACAAGCTTTTTGTGTTCTATGTCACTGTGACGTTGACCTTTGACTGGATGACCTCAAAATCAATAGGGGTTATCTTCTGGTCCTGCCCAACCATTCTGCAGTTATCAATCTGACAAGCTTTTTTTGTTATAGGTCACATACTGATATAGATTTGAAGACATTTTTGAACAAGAGCGGTCTCATGACAGCTTGCATGACTATTGAAAGCTTGTCAATACAATGTTTTTTTTGTCGAAGAACATGTATATTGTGTAAGAATAAAGGTCAAAGATATGAAAATCAACGGATGAACAAGTTGCAAAGTTCTTTTTGACAAAGAGCTGAAAATACTGCAATTAAAGGGTGAAATTGCTCGTTTTTCAGCAATTTCACCTTTTATTGCAATGTTTTCAAAAATCGTCAAATGTTCCAGCAGGTGTCAAATGTTGTCAGTGTGAAGTAAAGGGAAAAGAATTAGTTCTGAAGTATATAAGTGACAAAACTGATAACTTACAACAACCCAAAGAGCGGCTTTTAATTGCACTAACTCATCTTCTGTCTTTATTTCTGGACATCGAACACATTGAAAATAGTCCTCTATATAGGTCTGAAAGTAAACAAGTGTAACAAGGATCATCAACTCAATTAGACCAATCATCCTATTTCGTTGAAGACTTTTGGTACAATGGAAATCCTGTTATTGAGCTGAAAGGTAAGTGTAATGGACGGGGGGAGGGACATGGCGAAAACAATATTTCTATCCAACTGGGGTAATAGATATGGACCTTCACATGGGTTTGAAAGTAAACATGCGTTACACATTGAAAATAGTCATTCACATGGGTGTGAAAGTAAGCATGTGTAAAACATTGAAAATAATACTTCACATAGGTCTGAAAGTAACATGTGTTACTCATTGTAAATAGTCCTTCACATAGGTCTGAAAGTAACATGTGTTACTCATTGTAAATAGTCCTTCACATAGGTCTAAAATTAAACATGTGTTTTTAATAGATCTTAAAGTATACATGTCTAATTTCTCTTTTTTCAGCACAATATTTTACAAAAGTCATCACTGTCAGAGATATAAATAAAATTCTAACCTGTTGTCGTAATAATTTGAACCCCTCTTTATGTTGGACTAATTGACCATACAAATGTACAGGTACAAACACATCTTTGCTCTGTTTCCTGAAAAGATAAAAGGTCTTGATAATCGTAATTACTCTTAGTCTAAAACAAAAGTTTTTGAAGAAACACATGTGTCCCATGCAAAGACCAATGGTTATAACCCAATTGAGTTAAAGAATGACAAAGAGAAGACAGAGAAGTGAAAACAAAGTGTCATCTTGCTTTACAGACCGGACACACAAAAAATCATTTTCTACATTTAACTGTTTGAGACAATGGTCATTGTGGTATATGCCTGATGACTAGGGCTGTAACGAATACACTACTTGGCGAATACGATACGTATCACAAATACAGGGTAACGAATATGAATATTCATGAACGAATTCTGTCATGTATTTAAAAACATGTAAACACAAAAGAAATCATAATTCAGATTTAAGAAAGTATAATGATTGACTAGTAAGTCTTGTTACTCTACTGACAAATCCAACTAGAACAGTATAAAAGTTAATAACGTATTTGACTTTTTGTCCCCAAAAGAATATAAACTTATTTACTTCAAGTACTTTGATTTTACAAGAGAGGTAATTTTAAATTTAATGTAGCGTTTAACTAATTGTTACCCGATGTCATGTCTACTAATTTTGATAATGAGCAATGGAAAGTCTCCCTTGAGTCCTTTCGGAAATCCGAATCTTTCCAAAACAGCAGACATATTTGGCCGGAGGTTCAATATTTTCAATTACCAAGGGGTTCGCCATGTTTGTTGTTGACGGGTTTTGGTTGTCATTAACTGGGAATTGTCCTTACTTTTCAATTGAATTATAATTCAAAATTAATTAAATACACATTTTAAACACACACAAACGTATTTCAAAATACATAGTAGCGAACACAACATCAAATATATTATGAGAAAATGAATAAAATATATGTCGCAAAATTAGTGGTCAGCTGTTGTGGGTGGGGTACTTAATTTGGCCGGAGGTTCAATAGTAATCTCGAGTTCCTCGTGGTTCGCCATTTTTTGTTGACACGTTCTGGTTTTCGTTTGTTGGGAATTCTCCGACCTTTTCAATTGAATATTATAATTCAGATTTAATTAAAAACCGATTGTAAACACACTAAAACGTATGTCAAATACATCGTAGCGAACTCATCATCAAATATATTTTGAAAAAAAAAAAGAATACAAAGTATTATATGTCGTAAAATCAGTGGTCAGCTGTTGTGGCAGGGGCACTATATAAATATAGCGCCGAATGCGCTGTGAATTTGAATAGGTTTGCAAGTCTGACAAAAGGTTAATTATGTTTGTAGTTTAATAAAATTGATTTTAATTTAGAGTATACAGGTTTGGATTATATTCATGAATATTCGAATATAGGTGAAGCGAATAACGAATACGATTCGGACAGGCCTGCATTCGATTATATCGCATATTCGAATGTATCGTTACAGTCCTACTGATGCCCAGGTTCAGAATGAAAAGCAATTAATATGACCCGTTCCACGAGAAAACTAACATTATGGACTCCGGTAATGTATCTACCAATCCGCGCAGGCTAATCCGGGCAGACACATTCCGTCTCGGGGGGATAGAGGTATAGAATAATGATTCATGAAACAGAAAATCCTCAGGAGGCAAAACGTATCTGTCCGGGTGAGCCTGCATGGCATGCTTAGCCTGATCCGGTCCACATTGTTGGTTTTCTAGTGGAACGGCTCATATCTAAGACTTACTTTTTACTGGATCTCCTGGTGTAAGAACCCTCATAGGTCTTCTCATATGTGGTAAGAGCCTCATCTATCATTTCTTCTACAACTCTCACATATCTTGTGTTAAACGACTGAAATATCAATATGGGATATCAACAATACTTCATATTCAGACCTTTCTCTGAAACAAATGACATTTGACACCTCTACAGCAGACAACTCTTTAAAAAACATTGTGACAAAAGAGAAATTACTCATAATTATAAGCAATATCTCATTTAGTCTAAATGTTTTCTAACACTATTCAATAATTTAACTTTTGTTTATAGGTTACAATACACCAAATAAATTATTTCTTTGTTTCCATGTAAATCAACAAGTTTCAGTCCTCAATTGTCACACTTTCTAAGCGTTTCTCATGTAGAACACCATATATCATTGAAAAGAGTTACCTCTAAGCTTTAAAACGATGCAAGAAAGAATTCACCCGGCGAAAATGGTAACCGTCATTTTGGACCAAATCGGACCCGGACAAAACAGGTGTTTAGCATTCTCTACTTTCACTTTCCAACGAGGTCAAAATACTTAAAGTGATCAAATCAATCATTTCCAGTGCACCCTATACACATTTACAATGAATTAAAACTTAATGTCATATATTCAATGTATTCTGGTGATGGTATACACTCATTTCTACGCAAACAAAGTTTTTTTAGGGACTATCAGCATGTAGATCAGCATGACCGCAGATGTATTTGGCGTAATTTGACCAATAGAAATTTTCAATATTTTTGCCTAGATGTATTCAAAAGTAGTCTGCTGCTACAGTCACTGAATGTGTGAAAAGGTTAACCCATTCACTTATACAAATAATTTCTTGGAAATTTCTTCCTATTCTAATATAAAAACGGAAATGCAGAGGTATAAAAAATCTGTATAAATCATCGACAAGTAAGCTGCTCCTATAATACAAAATTGACTGTTCCCAAATGGAAAGGTTAACATATTTGTAAAGCAGTAAACAATTAAAAATGCCAACAGTTTGCCACTTTCTAGTTTATTCAAGGAATAATTTGCCCTGATGAGCATATCTGGTAAGTGATAAAAAATTGTTAGAATTAAACACTTACAGTTTGCCATTTTTTCAGTTCATTCATGGTATAATTGGCCTCTGTGAGAAACTTGAATCCTTCCACTGTGGACATGTACCGACATAACATCATCACACCCTTCTCTCCAAGATGTAAAAATGACGGCTTCATCTTGATCAGTGATGCCAAGTTCTCCTTTGAAAAATATTTTTAAGTTACATTATTACACCAAGTTATATTAGAGTGTTAACAAGCAAATTGTTGAAGACAAATGGCGGGCACAATAACTCACCTTGAGTACTTCTTGCTTAGGTGTGCTTAGGTGAACTAAAAATGTATCAATGTTTAGTTGTAACATTTTCTTAATCATAATTTGTAAGATTTGGCCCCAGACACATCAGTAGCTACTTATGTCTTTAAATTGAAAAATCATATGTATATCGAAAAAATTGCCTATTTTAACTATTTATTGGATATGACATGTTTTGAGTCATCTGCTTTGAAATCATCTGAGAAATTAAAAAGAGAAAGCCCAAGTATCGATCCACTGCCATACAGCAAAAAATAAAACTACAAAGCCATATAAGGTAAAAACAGCCCATCCCTGGTGGCCATGTGTTATGACGAATCAACATGGCTTAAAGGAATCTAGTAAGGAGGCACCCAAGGAACATTCCTACAAAACTATTTGATTGAAAACAGACACTTTCGGAGGCGAATATTTTTATGTTTTCACTACAGCCAAATAAAGGCAAAACACCCCAGCCCCTCCTGGACATGTGTTTCCACAAATCAAAATGGTTAAATTGCTGAGTAAATTACCAGTTGTACAATTATTTATCTGATAAATCAGTTCTTATACTATCCCAATCACCCTGAGGACTAAGGGTAGAAGCTATTACTACCATTTATGTAAGTCTTTGTCATCACATGAATAGGGATCAAACCCCAGTCTCCCATTCCAAAGTGGACACTTCAACCACTACACAACGGAGCTGGTAAATGTAAAAGGGAAAGGGTGAACTTATCACTGACCTTGATTTCACAGGCCTCATCGAGAATACTGAGGGCTGTCATGGCAATTCCTTTACTTTGATCATATAACTGGCCGACCAGCATCTCGATCCCCCACTGATGGAATCCTTGAACTTTGGCTCGTAACAACACTCTCATCAGCTGTGTACTATATAATCTACCAGACTGAAAGAGGTGATTAGCACTTTACCTTACTTAATCCTTTACCACATCCAACAACTCTGTAGCAGACAACTTTGAAAACATAACTTAATTTTTTTTTTAAATTCCCTTTAACCCTTACGAAATCTCATAAGACAATTCTGAAGCAGACGACTTTGAACATATTTTATCAAAAAATGGAAAATCTCTATAATTGAAGGGATAACCTATGGCTAAAAGTGGAAAACATTGTGGCAAAAGGAGAAATTGCTCGTTTTGAGCAATTTCTTCTTTTGGCACTATGTTTTCAAAAAGCCGTCTGCTGCAGAGGCTTCAGAAAGCGTCAATATGAGGGTAAGGGTTAAATGAAAATACATTAATTGCATAGAGTTGAAAACATGGTGACAAAAGGAGAAATTGCTCGTTTTCAAAAAGCTGTCTGCTGCAGAGGCGTAGGAAAGCATCCTTTATGAGGAAAAGGGTTAATTAATATGTCTGCTTTGAAAAAAAATACATAAAAGGATAAGGTGATACATCTCAAAAAATTTGACATTTTATTGTAAGTTGAAGCATTGTGGATAAAGACTTGATAACCTCACAAAAAGATTTGTGATTGCGAACATGAACAATGCTAAAAAAGATGACTTTAATTCTTACACTAGCATGATAATACTCGTATTCTCTTCATAGTAAGTATCATATGCAAGCTAACTACTATTCCTTGAAAACTTCAGTAAAGGTTTGCACCAAAAAACGTATTTATATTATAATGAAAGCAACAAATTGGCAGACCAACTTACTCAGTGATTCGAACATACATATTCATAGTTTTTATTTATGGTACAATATATATAGGAGAGCAATTTCTCTTATATTCACAATATTTTGTATTGGAGTAAAGGGTTAAGTTTCCTATAGAATGAGAAGCAGAAGGTTTTACCTCTGGTGCTGCACATAATGCTTTCGATAAGACCGTTCGACTGTTGCCATCTTTCCCATAATATAGACTAGAAGTTATCAGTTTTACATAGCTATCTTGTGGCGCTGAGGATACTATATCTAATAAACTGGGAAACAGAAAACAATAATGAGTAATTCTGAAGAAATTAACAACATATAGATTATTTGTAAGATTGGTAAATAATAAACAAGAGTCCAAAGGAATAATAATGAGTAATTCTGAAGAATTAACAACATACAGATTATTTGTAAGATTGGTAAATAATAAACAAGAGTCCAAAGGAACAATAATGAGTAATTCTGAAGAATTAACAACATACAGATTATTTGTATTGATTGATTGATTGATTGATTGATTGGGGTTATACGCCTTTTTAACAATTTCTCAGTTATATCACGGCGGCCAGTTCACCTACTCATGCATTTCCTGGTTTTCTCACACCAGTACTCCACACAACAATCTTCCCAAGCAACTGGCTGCTTTTCCACATAGACTTAGCCCATTGGTGGAAGACGAATGACGCATGTCGCTTTGACTTTTGTCAATCGTCGAAAAGAAAGTTGGCCGAGCCGGGATTCGAACTCACAACGCTGGATTGACAGCCCGCGTCGCTACCAGGGCTAGATTATTTGTAAGATTGGTGAATAATAAACAAGAGTCCAAAGGAACAATTGTTGCCTGCCAAATTGTCAGTAAGTGAAAGTCTGATGGATGGACAGACATATGGACAGGTGGCAGAGAGGTGATCCCTTAGTGTTTCCCTGCTTAGGCTGGTGACACAAAATCAATCTGTGCTTCCATGTTATGACTCACAATTACACATTTTTTCAGAATCTTCTATTGAATTAATTATTGGCAAATTTTTATTCACCTCTGAATAAGACTACATGTATGCATAACTGATGTTATTTTGGACAATGTGCTTTGAATAAAATAAACCTAAGTCAACTCTCCAAATTCCATTACAATTTATATTCAAGGAAAAAATATAGACACACTCGGTATCTGAAGCGTAGAAAACAACTAGGTATCCACAGATGTAAATTTGGTAAGAAAAAAAGTCAACATATGATAAGAAATATTAATTTAACTTCGCAGTTAATTCATGCAAAAAAAATATCTTTAACCCCCGTCACATTAGACCAAGATCTAACTACACACTCAAAAATATGGGGCAGACAAAGTAAGAACCTGAACAACGTAGTAGAAATGCAGCAAACACTGGTAAGGAAATGGTATGGTCTTTTGAACCTTGAGGATATCACTGAATTCTTTTTAAAAAATTATGTAGTGAAGACGTAGACCAATCAGGATGTAGTAAGAACTTCATAAGGATGTAGGAATGAAGGCATTGGTATGGTTATGACCTAACATAAACCTTGTATGGATTCTATTGATGTTTTAAAAGCATGTTGCAGACAGGAAAGATTGCATTTTGTTCTCACTGCATTTTTGATATGTTAACCCTTTCCCTCATATAGACGCTTTCTGACGCCTCTGCAGCAGACGGCTATTTGAAAACATAGTGACAAAAGAAGAAATTGCACAAAACGTGCAATTTCTCCTTTTGCCACAATGTTTTCCACTTTTAGTCATAGGTTATCCATTCATTTAAAGAGATTTTTTACTTTTTGACAAAATTTGTTCAAAGTCGTCTGCTGCAGAATAGTCGTATGAGGGAAAGGGTTAATTATGTTCTCACCATGTAATTAGAATGTGGTAAAAGTGTGACAAGCATGTGGCGAGATATTAATGGTCCTAGTAAGAATGCAATGAACATGTTGCACATGATCTAGTACATGGTAAATTAGTGGGAGCGTGTTAGACCCAGTGAGAACCTGGAAGGTTAAAAATAAGGACCAAGAATGAACTTAAGCTGAACTTTTAATTCGTATTGACCACATTCCTCCTGCGTTCATTGAATGTTTCAGGACACAGCACGGTTTTCATGGTCTTCGTTTGAGTGTTATGGGGGTCATTACATGGAGTAACTAATCACAATAGTTGAATCACAGGTGATAGTAAGTCATTGCATTTCGATACATCACAAATCATCTTCAAACATCTTAACCAAAAAACGATGCAGACACAAGAAGTATACATTAGCTTTTCTCCATATTGTTGAGGTAAGCTTCACCTTTAGTACATTATCAACCTTTTTCCACATTAAACAAATCCGCAGCAGAAGACTTTGAAAACATTAAGAAAAAATTACGGAAGCTCTCTAAAATCATGTTTAATTATTGAAAAAAGTTGAAAACATTGTGGCAAATGGAGAAATTGCTCATAATGATCAATTTCTCCTTTTGCCACAATGTTGTCAAAAGTCGTCTGCTGCAGAGACATCAGAAAGCAGCTATATGTGAGAAAGGGTTAACAATTCTAAATATTCAAACTGAACTCGTAAAAAATGTCTCTGTTTATCCCGTATTTCACTTACTATTGGAAAATCCCTGTCTTTTCCAGATACCTCTCCCCTGTGGCGGTTTGGGAAATGCGACCAATGAACAAGAAGTAGTAATGACTAAGTGTATTGATAACATTTACTGCACTCAGAATGGACTCCGGTGCAATCCTCTGCAAGGCAACCTAGGTAAAAAGAAACATTGAAAAATTATTGATAACTTGACTGAATTGAGATTCAAAATATTTTTCTCACTCATCTTTATCTAGGTTTTTTGTCGAAAGAAGCATCTACTTTGGAGTCATAGTACGGGTAAACGATGTTTCCCGTCAATAGGTAATGTGTATGAACTTTGCAAGACTTTGCTATACCGTCTTTGTCCAGAGTGGATTTTTCGATGCAGTCACGATTCTGCTACGTTTTGATTGGATGAAAAGAAAATATCGAAACAAAAGAAATTTCTAGAGGAAATAATTAAATATGATAATATGTACTCGATAAAGGAACGAGCACAAGTAATTTTATGTGTGATAATTTCTGTTTAATAACACTCGTCGTCTATTTCTAAAAAGAGTTGAAATAACAACTCATAAGGGTTTTTTGACTTTCCGGAAGTTACAAATCCAAATTCCTGTAATACGACGTCATTCTATTAGCGTAACGCAAATGATAAATAAATAACCAAAAGGAAAACGACAGAAATTATAGGAAACCTTAGTTTGTCTTGTCACAAATGTAAATTATGGAATCGTTTTATTTGAAGTACCTGTCATCATAATTTCATGGATTTAAAATCTTGGCTATATTTTAAAGTTAAATATAAGCTTAACCTGATGATGATTTTTATTTTCTTTGCTTAGGTCGGTAGGACTCGTAATTGACGTAAATAACTGATCGTGCTGCAAGCAAGGGGCGAACTGCAGTTATTATTTACAGATCACAAAAGTTAATAAATGTTTACCCGAAATAGGTAGCACCTATACTCATATTACTTAACACTGTCCTTTATATAAACACTGCAGCAGACAACCCTTATACAAAATGTGGAAAAAAACATTGTTTTTAAATCTGTATCAAAATAATACTTCTAAATTTCACATTAACCTTTTCCCTCATATAGACGCTTTCTGATGCCTCTGCAGCAGACAGCTTTTTGAAAACATAGTGACAAAGGAAGAAAATGCTCAAAACAAGCAATTTCTCCTTTTGCCACAATGTTTTCCACTTTTAGTCATAGGTTATCCATTCAATTATAGAGATTTTCTATTTTTTGACAAAATATGTTCAAGATTAAAATCAAGTGATGGGATAAATCATTATTGTATTATATGAAAGCAACCTACCTCAGATAAACATAGAGCTAAATCCGATAAAATATCCACAAGCATTTTCAAACCCTCCTCCTGCAAAGAAACAATATAACAGTTATGGAATTGGCCTTTTCCTCTTTTGAACCCAACATGACTTACCAGTACTAATATGCCTTGTAAAGGGGAACTCCACTATGGCTGTGAGTGGGATCGAGGGGAAACAAACTATGAAATGTGTTAATATTTAAAAGAGAAATCATCTTTAAATAACCAGGCTTTGTTAAAACTATATCTGCATGAATTTCAATCCTACGATGATAAATTATATAACAAGAGATGTTTGTCAAACATTATGCCCCCTCTGAGTGCCATGTTGTTAGGAATATTTTGACGAATTTTGACCGGATAACCTCAAAATCAATAGAGGTCATCTACTGGTCACCCTCAGCCTCCATGTCAAGTTTTAGGGCCATGGCTGCAGACAATGTGGAGTTCACTCTGACAAGCTTTCTGCGTTCAACGTCACTGTGACCTTGACCTTTGACCCAATTACCTCAAATTCAAAAGGGGTCATCTACTGGTCAGGCCCAACCTCCAAGTCAAGATGAAGGACTAAAGCTCCAGGCATTGTTTAGTTATCACTCGGTCAAGCTTGGTCAGTGACCTAACAATCAATCGGGGTCATTTACTGGTCAGGCCCAGCCTCCATTTCAAGTTTGAGGGCAATGGGTGCAGGCAATGTCGAGTTATCACTAGGACAAGCTTTTCAGGTTCAAGGTCATTGTGACCTTACCTTTGACCAAGTGACCTCAAAATCAATAGGGGTCATCTACTGGTCACCCCAAGCCTCCATGTCAAGTTTGAGGGCCATGGGTGCAGGCAATGTCGAGTTATCACTCAGACAAGCTTTACGTGATCAAGGTCATTGTGACCTTAACCTTTGACCTGATGACCTCAGAATCAATAGGGTTCGTCAACTGGTCATCCCCAACCTCCAAGTCAAGTTTGAGGACCATAGGTCCAGGCATTGTTGAGTTATCACTCTGACAAGCTTTGGTCTACCGACGGACCGACGGACATGTACAAATCAATAAACCACTCTTCTTCGAAGCGGGCATAATTAGGAAATAGATTTCATTTTGAGTAATATACCGGCTCTTATATCACGATTTGGACTTCAGGTGTGTAGTAAGTAATCATGACAAAAATATGCAATCACATTATAAATGAATGTATAACTATTGGAAAGAGCAATTTCTCATTTAGTCACAATGTGTTCAAATGTCTACTGTTGCTGAGGCATCAGAAAGGGCCTGTATATGGAAGAGGGTTAAGTGTGAACATTTAATCTACCTGATCACATCTGACTAGAAAATCCACCATTTGGCAACCTACAGAAGCTAGCTTCTGCTCCTGTTCATGATCACTTTCAAACCTTGAAAACATGTGGTTGGTTGGTTTGAAAAAGAAAACTAAACGTCGTAAAAACCTGAAAAAGAAAAATCTTCATATAAATATTTACAACAAGAGGGCCATGAGGCCCTGGAATCGCTCACCTGAGAATGGGCTATTTAAGACATAACTCTCTCATGCTCAAGCCAAACATGTGGCTTCCAGAGTGTTAACAAGATTTCCCTTAAATTTGGTCTAGTGACCTAGTTTTTGACATGACATGACCCATATTCGAACTTGGCCTAGATATCATCAGGACAAACTTTCTGATAAAGTTTTAACATGCTCAAGTTTAAAATGTGGCTTCAAGAGTGTTAACTAGATTTTCCTTAAATTTGGCCTAGTGACCTAGTTTTTGACCTGACATGACTCATATTCGAACTTGGCCTAGCTATTACTTATACAAATATTCTGACAAAGTTTCAAAATGTGGCTTCCAGAGTGTTAACAAGATTTTCCTTAAATTTGGCATTGTGACCTAGTTTTTAACCCGACATGACCCATATTCAACTTGACCTAGATATCACTGAGTCAAATTTTCCGACATAGTTTCAACATGCCAGAAATGTGGCTTCTACAGTGTAAACAATATTTTCCTTAAATTTGGCCTAGTGACCTAGTTTTTGACCGGACATGACCCATATTCGAACTCGGCCTAGATATCATCAAGAAAAACTTTCTGATAAAGTTTCAACATGCTCAAGTTTAAAATGTGGCTTCCAGAGTGTTAACAAGATTCTCCTTCAATTTGGCCTAGTGATCTAGTTTTTGACCGGACATGACCCACATTCGAACTTGGCCTAGATATCACCAAGACAAACTTTCTGACAAAGTTTCAACATGCTCAAGTTTAAAATGTGGCTTCCAGAGTGTTAACAAGATTCTCCTTCAATTTGGCCTAATGACCTAGTTTTTGACCCAACATGACCTATATTTGAACTTGGCCTAGATATCACTAACACAAACATTCTGACAAAGTTTCAACATGCTCAAGCCAAAAATGCGGCTTCATGAGTGTTAACAAGATTTTCATTAAATTTGACCTAGTGACCTAGCTTTTGACCCCACATGACCCAGTTTCGAACTTGGCCTAGAGTTGATGGAGATATATGTTCTGATAAACTTTCATAAAGATTGGATGCAAAATGTTGCCTCTAGAGTAGTAACAAGCAAATATTGACGACGAACGCCGGACGACGGACAAAAGGCGATCACAATAACTCACCTTGAGCACTACGTGCTCTGGTGAGCTAAAAATTTATGGTACAATTCAAGCAAATAAAAGGTCTTGTCACATATCTCTGATTTGGCATGAAATGACGACTTAAAATCATTTTGAATTTCCTATCCGCAGAAGTTGTATTTGTTTAATTTTTAGGCAAATTTGCCTTAAGTAAGTTACAAACAATCATGTAC
This sequence comes from Serripes groenlandicus, assembly GCA_031761405.1. Lineage (NCBI taxonomy): Eukaryota > Metazoa > Mollusca > Bivalvia > Cardiida > Cardiidae > Serripes > Serripes groenlandicus. The sequence continues at coordinate 119,935,601 of JASEVX010000001.1, read as the reverse complement.
AAAGAACAAACTTAATCATTTTACAAGCAAAAAAAAGAAATGTGAACTCAAATATTATATACGGTGAACTTGAATATTTATTTCACTTGAACTTTATCCTGGAACAGATTTCTTTGGAAAACAGTGTAGCAGCATTTCTGATTGTTCATAATAAAGACTTAGAATAAATTAATAACACTAAAATATATAAATTTAGTATAAATCAACTGATCAATTGAACATGTTGATACCTTGAGGTTATTTATGAGTCTCTTTTACCATACATTAACCCTTCCCCACATGGAGACGCTTTATGTTGCCTCTGAAGCAGACAACTTTTGAAAACATTGTGACAAAAGGAGAATTTGCTCCTAATGAGCAATTCAGGCTTTTGTCACATGGTTTTCAGCTTTATAAAATTATATTTATTTCATTTACAGATAGTTTATCTTATTCTTTACTTAATCTTTTCAAATCTTATTTTGTTCTATGTGGTAAAGGGTAAAGTATTTGAAAGATCTCTGTATTACATATAGACAGAAAGTGAAGGTTAACTACATGTATATATGCAAACTTGCCTGAACATTCTTTGTTTGCATCGACAACAAGTCATATTTCCATACAGCTCATAACAGATTTGATTTGATTGTTTGGTGATTTACGCAGCTGTCAACAATTTTTCAATCATATCATGGTGTTTCCTTGGTAGGTTACCAGTATTTTTGGTCCATTTATCCTGACACCAGCCAGTCAGTCATTATGCTAACCCCCCAATCCTGAGCGCCAAGGAGGGAAAGCCATAACTACCATTTTTAAAGTCTCATGACCCGACCAGGGATTGAACCCACAACCTCCAGCACCTGAGGCAGACCATTAACCCTTTTGCAAATACAACAAATCTGCAGCGGATGACACTAAAAACATTTAGGCAAAAATATGTAAACTCTATAACTAAATGAACAATTATTAAAAAAAAAAGTTGAAAAACAATGTGGCAAATGAAGAAACTGCTTATCATGAACAATTTCCCCTTTTGTTACAATGTTTTCAAAAGTTGTCTGCTTCATGTGTCAGAAAGCATGTGTATGTGGGAAAGGATAAAAGGAACACTATTCATCTTGTAATTACCCTTTTATTACGAATATTTAATGGTTTTACAATCCAGATATGAAAAATATCTAAGAGACATAAATCTATATATTCCCTACCTTAGATATGTTTGATCTTCCAATTTCATCATTTTCTCATCTGGCCACTGAAACATGATATTTTGAAACAAATTGATTGACAATTATTTCGCATATTGTGTAGATTGAAAGCTTTAAAAATATTTTATGAAGCTAATTTTCAACATGTGGAAAATTGGTAGCACACTTTTTGGATATAGCTTTACATTATAGGTAAAAGAAACAAGAGATGTTTGTCAAACATCATGCCCCCCTGAGCGCCATGTTGTCACGAATATTTAGACAATTGAATAAAATTTGCATGGACCGAAATGCCAGCTGATATGTCTTTTCACATTGGATGTCTATGAGTCAGTTTTAAGATTATAACTAATGTTATGACAAGCTTTTCACGTTCGAGGTCACTGTGAACTTGACCTTTGACCCGATATCCTCAAAATCAATAGGGGTCATCTACTGGTCAGGCCCAACCTCCAAGTCAAGTTTGAGGACCATAGGTTTAGGCACTTTTGAGTTATCACTTGGACAAGCTTGGTCACTGTGACCTTGACATTTTACCTGATGACCTAACAATATGGGTCATCTACTGGTCACCCCATTGTTCTAAATGTTAATTTGAGGGCCACGGTGCAGGCAATGTTGAGTTATCACTCGCACAATATTTTGCTTTCACGGTCAGTAACCTTGACCTTTGACCTGATGACCTCAAAATCAATAGGGGTCACTTACTGGTCAACCCCCAACCTCCATGTCAAGTTCGATAAATTATTTTCGAATCTGGCCATAACTTTTGGACAAGAAGATTTTTAAAGTTTTGGCATTTTTCCCCCATCTGATGACACAGCGACCTAGTTGTGAATATAATTTAATTATTTGAGCCAATTTTAAAGAGGACCACCAAAGGAACATTCCTGTGAAGTTTGGTTGCAACGGACCAAGTGAGTTAAGAGGAGATGTTGTTTAAGAAATTGTTGAAGACACACAACAGACTAAGGCGATCACAAAAGCTCACATTGAGCACAAAAATGGATAGTCTCAGTGCAAATCAGTTAAAATTTAAGATGGACTAACCTAAACTCTTACCTTTAAAACATATTCAATGAGATCCCAATTCCAGAATTTGTTATCCTTGGTGACGACAACCTGAGTATCCTTCAACGTTTGCAGACAAAATTCCTCCGATGATGATGCTCTCTGTAATTAAACACATCAATTGAGCCACACTCTGCCAAAAAGACAAAACTATATGGTGTGTGCAACCCTTGCAGATACATATCAGACATTGTACCTGCACAGTCTGATCTTGCTCTGTACTGTTTGCAAATAAACTATAGAAAGTTTCTAGAAACTTCTGTAAAGATTGCAAAGATTGTAGAACTCACCAAATGATATTTAAATAACCAAATTTATTTGATGGAGCAAGGAACCCCATAAAACACAGGTATCTCTAAAGTTATATCGATAACTTAATTGAAATTTTGCATAATAAAATGCTTTGAAACCCTTTTATTAACTATCTCTGTCAATATGTTCATGATTTTCTTCATCATTTCCCAATTTATTGTCTTGAAAAAACAACAACCTGCAGTTAAACAAAATAATCATATGCCTGTAGTTGTTAAAGCAATCCCATTAGCTATCTGTACCTCAATGTAAACACATTGGTTGCTCTAATTAGTCAATTAATCACACACACAAACCTGTGTTGTTCACAATGATGAATGTTGGAAAAGGTTAAAATGTTATAGTATTTTTCGAAATATTTGTATTTTATGGGAGTCCCTATTTATCTAATAAGCTATACAAACCTTTCGAATGTGAATATCCATAAGTTTATTTTTCTGCATGTTAAAGGAGGTGGGTCTATCTTTGTAACTTCCCGATAGTTTGATAAGTTGATCCAGGTACAGACTACATGGAATAGCTCCTCGCTTTTTAAGGGAGTGTATTCTGTCTAAATAGCTCACTGCTATACTTGCTTGACTGTAATACAAATATATTGCACATTCATTTTATAGTATACAAGAAATCATGTCTTAACTGTGTTTGAAAACATCTCAGGGAAAAAATTGAACATTTGAAGAATGTGATATCAAATTTTGCTACATGGCTTCAAATATTGTTGGAAATTGAAAATATCTTATTTTGAATGTTTTCACATTTTTTCTACAAAAATTCTGATCTGGAGTGTTCTATGTACTGAAAATAACACAATACGAAGTATTGTTTTCAAGGACTGTAGAGAATTAAAGAACAGAAAGAATTGACCCTTAATTATGATGAATAGATACCACTTCATCATCCTTCATGATTTTTAGCAAATTATTGCATTCCGCCTCAGTGGTTTAATGGTTAGAGTTGCATTGAAAGCAGGAGACAAGGGTTCAATTCCTGGTACGATCATACCCAAGTCTTAAGTGGCAGCCCCATAGCTATGGATATAACGCTACAACTGAAATATTGTTGAAAGCGACATAAAACACAATTCAAACAAGGCATATCAGAGCTCTAGATAAGCGTTGTTTTGCATGTTCTAAAATCGTTATTTGACCCTTAAACTCTATGTTGTCATTACTCAAAAGACTCGTCTGAGTGAGACGATTCTTTTGAGTACCCACATCACAGGTATTAGTTGGATAATAAGAGAGAAATTGTTGGGGAAAGAGGTGAATACCTCTCTTTATCTGGACCTCTGGCATATTGATGGGGTGATCTTTCTAAAGATTCATAATTAGAAAGAAACATCGTAGAGTTACAAAAGACTGATATTGGTTCGCCAATGTAGTGGAAACTCATTTACAGCATGATAAGTGTTAATAACTATTTAAACAATAACATGAAACACCTACTGTCTTTGAGTATTTGGAATGTCAAAAGAAGATGCTAGAGCCATCAATGATGGTAGATAATGACTATGGTGACTGCACTCCGGAGGTAACAGTTGGTTAGCCTGGAAATAAAAAATAATAACAAAATAGTCAATGGAGGAAACTTGAAATATGATTTCTGATTTTGTTTAAAGAAGTGGCACCGTCATATCTCCAGCAGCATGCATTCCATAATTTCATATGGCAATTACTTGAAGACCAGTGGAATTAAGCAATTGGTACTTTAACTGTGGCCAAATCATGCCAAATTTTGATAGAGGATTTACTTGTGAATTAACAAAATAACTGGAATGTTAACTGTCTCCCCATTTTTCTTCAATGCCCATGACAGTAGGTTAGGTCAATAGGTAATAAGGTGGATCCAGTTCAAGTTCAATCTTGAAATAATAATATACTTTTGGTGAGCATTCAAATCACTTTATTTTTTTTTAAATAATTAAATACGAAAACAAAAATGTTTATTATAAAACACAATGTGCACATGACTGAATAATATATTGACAATCTATGTATTTATTGTTATTCCTCAATTAAAGATACTGATGTGTCCAATAAATTTCATAAATACCATGATCTATCATCATCAATTTAGTTATTGACCATACATATGTCTGTTTAGTTAACATTAACGGATGAAATAAAATTAACCCTTAACCACATACAGACGTTTTCTGATGCCTCTGCAGCAGACGAAATGAGCAATTTCTCAATTTGCCACAACAATTTCAACTTTATTTAATAATCATACTTTCGTTTAAAGAGATTTTCTATATTTTGGAGTTGATAATTTCAGTCATCTGCTGCAGATTAATTGTATGTGGGAAAGGGTTTATGGCATCTTTTCTCATAATCTTCACATAGAATCATGTTAAACAAGTTAACCATTTCCCACATACAACAAATCTACATAATATGACTTAGAAAACGTCTTATCACAATTATTAACAAGACATGGAAATTCCATGAAACCAGGTTTTCTATAATGGAAGGTGTTTGATTAAGAATTAACAGATCTGTCAAATCTTTCTGTTAATAGTTAATCAAAGCTAGTAATTCAAGTAACAGGGAATATTTCTATTGATGAATAATCATAAGGGAAAACCTTGAAGCTAATCTAGAAGCTATGGATAAATTATTTATATGCAACACATTGTCTTAGAAGCTGTAGATAAAATATTTATATGCAACACATTGTATTGATATAATGCATATCTATGCTATATTCTTTTAAATTGCCAAGTTATTTAATATGGAGCATATTTGCGCGAAGTTATTTGAAAATATCTATATGCATGGTAAAGTTATGGTCTGAACAAAAAAAGTTCAAGTAAAGTATATTTTCTGTCACTGTGACCTTGACCTGGAAGCTAAACACATAAATTGTGCATATGACACAGCGTCTTTATATGGTGTATATCTGTTCCAAGCTATTTGAAAATATCTCTATGGATGAAAAAGTTATTGTCCGGACAAGAAAAGTTCAACTGATGTCTATTTGTTGTCACTGTGACCTTGACCTTGAAGCTACAGACAAAAGTTTGCATGTGACACATCATATTGATATAGTTCATATTTGTGCCAAGTTATTTGAAAATATCTCTATGCATGACACACTTATGGTCCGGACAAGAAAAGTTCAATTAAAGTCTGTTTCTTATCACTGTGACCTTGACCTTGAATCTACAGATTTTTTTTTTGCATTTGGCACATCGTCTTGATATGGTGCATGTTTGTGCCAAGTTATTTGAAAATATCTCTATGCATGACAAAGTTATGGTCCAGACAAGAAAAGTTCAATTAAGTCTATTTCTTATCACTGTGACCTTGACCTTGAATCTACAGAACTTTTTTTTGCATTTGGCACATAGTCTTGATATGGTGCATGTTTGTGCCAAGTTATTTGAAAATATCTCTATGCATGACAAAGTTATGGTCCGGACAAGAAAAGTTCAATTAAAGTCTATTTCTTATCACTGTGACCTTGACCTTGAATCTACAGATTTTTTTTGGCATATGGCACATCGTCTTGATATGGTGCATGTTTGTGCCAAGTTATTTGAAAATGTCTCTATGCATGGCAAAGATATGGTCCAGACAAGGAAAGTTGACGCCCGCCCGCCCGCCGACTTCGCCAAACTAATAACCAGATTTTTCCTTCGGAAAACCTGGTTAAAAATTTCTATATAAATGAAAGTGTAATAATTGGGTACAGTTGAAAACATTGTGGCAAATAGAGAAACTGCTTATTATGAGAAGTTAGTCCATTTGCGACATTGTATTCCAGCAGATGTGTAACAAGAGGCCCAAGAGGGCCAGTATCGCTCCACGGCCATAAGGCAAAAATAAAATCTCCAAACAGCCCTGCCCCCTGGTGGCTATTTTTTTTACCAACCACCATGGCTTAAAGGAATCTTGTAGAGTGTCACCCAAGGAATGTTTCTGCAAAATTATTTGAAAATCGGCCTGACACTTTTGGAGAAGAGGATATTTTAAGTTTTCACTATAGTCATATAAGGCAAAATAGCCCCACCCCCTGGCAGCCATATTTTTCAACCAATCAACATGGCTTGAAGGAATCTGATAGAGGGTAAGCCTAGGAACATTTCTACAAAATTATTTGAATATCAGCCAAACACTTTCGGAGGAGAAGATTTTTTAAGTTTCCACTATGGTCATATAAGGCAAAATAGCCCCACCCTCTGGCGGCCATGTTTTTCGACCAATCAACATGGCTTGAAGGAATCTGATAGAGGGTCACCCAATGAACATTTCTACAAAATTATTTGAAAATCGGCTGAACACTTTTGGAGAAGATTTTTTAAGTTTTCTCTTTAGCCATATAGGCAAAATAGCCCCGCCCTGTGACGGCCATGTTTTTTTACCAATCAACATGGCTTGAAGGAATCTGATAGAGGGTCACCCATGGAACATTTCTACAAAATTATTTGAAAATCTGCTTAACACTTTTGGAGAAGAAGATTTTTTAAGTTTTCACTATAGCTATATAAGGCAAAATAGCCCCGCCCCCTGGCGGCCATGTTTTTCGCCCAATCAACATTTCTTGAAGGAATCTAATAAAGGGTCACCCAAGGAACATTTCTACAAAATTATTTGAAAATCGGCCTGACACTTTCGGAGAAGAAGATTTTTTAAGTTTTCACTATTTTTTTCTTTTGGTTGCCATGGAAACCAGAATTATGGATGGATCAAAAAAAATTGAAGGAATTTAAGAGAGGACATTGAGAGGATGCTTCCTATGAAGTTTCAACCAAATTGGCCAAGTGATTAGGGAGAAGAAGTGGTTTAAAGGAAAAAGTTAACGCACACACAGACGCACGCACGACGGACAATTCGCCATGACATAAGCTCGACTGGCTTTCAGCCAGTGGAGCTAAAAATGTGTCGTCATGAGGGAAAGGGTTAATACCAGTACCATATGTGACTAGGATAGTCATTGGTTCACTAACAGCTATTAATCAGAGACCCCAACTTTATTTATAAACAGGGCGTTTCGAAGGTTAACATATTACCTCCCACAACAAATACATAAATCATGGAACAAGGTCTTACAATCATCTACTAATCAGATACTCCCCTTTTCAAAATACAGTGGAACACGAGTATAAAGACCACACATCAGAAGACAACACTATGGTCTTTGTTCACAAATGGTCTCCAATTGCAGGGTCATTTATGCTATGCAGGAAATGAGTAATTTGGAAACAAAAAGTATGGTTGCTATAGAAAGGAAATTTGTCTTTAGCAAAAGTTTGACTGTAAATTCAGATATTATGGAAAACATTGTGGCAAAAGGAGAAATTGCACGTTTTGTGCAATTTCTTCTTTTGTCACTATGTTTTTAAAAATATATATGTTATTTTCAAATATTTACTTACTAAATGTAAGAGATCTCCTAAAAGAATCACTGCTTTGACAAAAAGTTCATTCTCAGTGGTTATGACAACTTCAACTAGCGCCTGAAAAATAAAGAGATTTACATTTAATCAATATGTATTACTAATACTAAGAGTTGTCTGCTTTGAAAATATCTGAGGAAAACACTTTATATTTTAATATACAGTACAAGACATTTTAGGGGGGAAATAAAATATCTTGACACTGGTTGCAAATATTCAATGGTTGACTTTCCTGTAGAATGTTTCCTATTTTCCAGGCTATCTAAAACTTATATTTCTGTAATTCAACATTTTGAGAAGAGGTTTTTAATAGGAGTGAGTTTAAAAGCAGCATCAGCGTCACACTGAAGAAGTGTAAGACACTGTTGCAACAGAAGAGCCCTGGCCTCTTGATCCAATAATCCCAGGTTTAAATCCCGTCATAGGCAAAGACAACATTTGATATTTTCTCACACTATCTGTGCTAGCACTTGTAAAATTTCCAGACAACAACAATGATAATTTAACGTTGAAAAAACTTGTTTCATCATAAATCAAACAAAAGCAGCTTATAGGTTAGGACAGAAATATAATTTGAAATGAAGTATAGATAAAATTTATTATTTGAAACATCCTAAAAATATCTGCACAAAGAAACATGTGTTTAGTTTGGCTTTGTGTTTTGTCTAAATTTAAAAAATTAGTTTCTACTTACATCTAAAAGACCAGCTCCTATCCAAGCAGACAGTAACAATGCCTGATGACTTTCAACAAGGTTTGGTCTACAAAAAGAAAATGGGAAGTTTTGTCTAAATTCATACATCTCATTTACATGTGTCACCTGCCCATATGTTAGTTAGTGAAAGTGTGAAGGACAGACAACATCAAAAGTGATCCCTATGTTTCTCCCTTCTAGAAAAAGTAGCGTATCAATAATATAACCTTTTACATCATTTAACCCTTTTCCTGATGCAGATGAATTAAGATGCCTGAGCAGTAGGCCAGTTTGGGAAACATTGCGGGAAAAGGATAAATTGCTAGAAAAAAACAATTTCTCCTATTCCCACAATGTTTTCAACTCAAATTTTCAGATGCTAAAGCTTTTTCTAAGAGGTTTCCAAAGTATAGGACTTAATCAGATACAAGGTAAATGTTTCTTGAAAATCACTCACATATTTCATGGATGAAAATTTTTTGGTAATGATAGAATAATCAAAGGAGACACATTCTTGACCCCTTCCCTGATCAAGACAACATCTTAATCCTCTGCTAGCGGACTTGTGTAAACATTGAGGGAAAAGGAGAAATCACTCAATACAAGCCATTTCTCATTATACTAAATCCAATTATACTAAACAAGAGGCCCATGAGGGCCTATGCTCTACTGGCATGGTTCTTTGGTCATTTTCAATCCAGAGCATGTATGTATGGGCAACAAAGAAAAGAAGAATAAGCAAGTCTTGTATATAATATCAATATTTAACTACTTTCTAAGTTTGGTGAAGATCAGATAGTAAATGGAGGCTCTATTGTGTTCACAAGATGTATTATAGCAATTTTGACAATTTCAAGGGCCATAATCCAGTCTTGTATGGGTGGATCTGACTAGTTTGAAAAGGAACCAAGCTCTCATGGATATCTAACAACTGTATAAGTTTGATTGAGATACAATCAAAATTAAAGACTTTATCATGTTCACAAGCAATTGTTTACGGACACAGGCACGCACGCACTGACGACGGACACAATGCCATCGCATAAGCTTTTCTGGCCTTTGGCCACTAGAGCTAAAAACAAATTTTTCCTCAGCTTTTTTGAAAACAGACAACTCTAAAGTCGCATATCAGCCTAACACTTAACCCTTACCCACATTCAATAATTCTGATGCAGACGACTTTGAAAATATCTCGGCAAAAACATGAAAAATCTCTATAAATGAAAGTATAATTGGGGAATTTGGTTGAAAACAGTTTGGCAAAAGGAGAAATTGCTAATTATAAGCAATTTCTGCCTTGCCACAATGTTTTCAATAATCAGCTGTTGCAGATGAGACAGAAAGCGCATGTATGTGGAAAAGGGTTAAATCATCGTTCTAGCTATGACCTACCTGATTTTGGCCATGTGATGAATCACACATTTGCCTTCATTTGCAACAAACCCATCTGTTAATCTCCATTCTTCAACCATTTTTGAGGGATCTGCACAAGAATGAAATAAAGTAATTAACCCTTTCCAAATTACAGAAGCATTTTGACTTCTATTAAGCAGACATCTTTTGAAACATTGTTGCAAAAGGAGAAATTGTCCAAAAATTAGCAATTTCTCCTTTAATATCAACAATGTTTTCAACTATATTCATAATAATTTTCAGTTTTATAGAATTTCAATTTAAGCCCTAAATGTTTTTACAAAGTTGTCTACTGCAGATTTGTCATATATGAGAAAAAGGTTAATGAGATAAAATTATTGTAGTGTAAAAACTAATATTTCAAGCACTACATTTGTAAATAGATGGATACTTTTGTGAATATTCGTATGATCCAGTGTCGCTGGGAACACACACCTAATAGAATATCACACTTCCCTAACATATGTATACAGTTAACTCTTGAAGATCTATACTAACATTCATAATAACAAGAGCTGTCGGAGGACAGCGCGCTCAACTTTACAATGCTTATTCACTTAAGCACTGTTTCAGTATATTGCCTTTAAGTACTATTAAATCATATATACTCTATATGTAAAAGCAACTGAATAGATACATACATTTAAATATATGTAATTTAAAAATTCAAATTTCCTAATCAATCAAGGGCCATAACTCCATATTTAGGATACAATGGAGTTATGTAACCTAATTGTGTGATGGTCCTTAACAAATGTGTGAAGTATGAAGACTGATTTGAATGAAGGGTTATAAATGAAAATGCCAGCTTGCCCTAAAACATTAACCGGACACCGACACCGGGGAGAGTAGTAAAGTTTCATTTTTCTTCGAATAGTCAAGCTAAAATCAAAACTTTAAAGTTGAGCTAAACGCAAATGTTAAAACTGACTAGTCCAAAAATAGCAAAACCTTAAAAAAAGGTTTTCCAAATGTTTGACACCAAAACCCGTTTGATATGGTGAAGAACTATATTTGATAATTAAAAATGAATGTAACCAAAAATAATGAATTTATCTCAAATTCTCAAAATCAACCAAAAATCATGTTTTTTACCCCAAAAAGATGGTCACACTCCATATCTTCAACATACAATGTGAAAAAAGGAATTATATGTAACTACATTCCAAATATGAAAGCCCTAAGGGCTATTCCAGTTGAACATATGTCCCACCCCAGGACGGCAAAATAAAAAAATTCTGTAGGGGGAAGGTCTTTTTCTTAATTTGCTACTGTAGGGGGTGGTGAAAAGTCCAATTTCGCTTCTAAAGGGGGGCATCATTTTCTTTTTTGCCTCTGTCCGTATCTGCTCATTTATATTGACTGCAGAGATTCAGAATCAGATTGGCGTCGGGCATCGGAAATATGACATCGCTAGAGTTAATCTCCGCGAAGCCAACTGAAAAATATCATGTGCAGTAGACGCATTTTGATCGTTGAAGCTAGATCCAGTTCGCTAAGCCGGCTAAAAACAATTCGATAAGCTTGTTTTCACTTCCTGCCGTAAAACGGCAGATATTATTTTCGTAGTTCCTAACTGTATAGTAAAAATATATGTTCTCTTGCCGTAAACCGTTAGATTCAAATTAAACCGGAGAGTGATGCGAGAATGCTGGACTTTTATATTGAAAGACACGTATATTTAATTAGAGCAAATATGGATTAGGGTATATAGGCAATGCTGGTTTGTCAATACTTGAAGTGTATATGCTGGATTGTATTGAGTGACGGTGACACGTTCGTGTTTAGTAAATTATTCGAGCGGAAGTTGTCCCTCGCATCTTCTAATAACACTGCAGAGCCGAGACAACTTATGTGTGTGTACCAAGCATTTTGATGGATTGTAAACGCTTTTGATCACCGTAAGATGTTTGCTTGATTATTTTTGTATTGATTGAGAACATCTAGTTACATTATTTATTTGTTTAATTTACGAAAAACGATTGTATTTATTTCATTAATAGTGTATAGTATTCGGTGTATCCGTATTCGGACATGATTCGGTGGTTGGGACTTTGGGTAATCAGAAAAGAAGCATACAAGTTCAAAAGTGTTTTAAAATTAAACGTAATGAAATCAGCATACGTTTAATTTGTTTGACTTTAAACGTCTGTTCAGCTTGACACATTTTAATCTCATTTCACAGATAGTATTGGTAGTCCCAGCAGATAGTAACCACAGGTCAAGGTCAATGTTTCTATAAGTAAAAGTGACTTTTCATTCAATTTTTATTCAGTTTTCACAAGAACATTCCTCTTCATCAAACCTAAGGGGCTAACTCAAATGTTTAAATGAGTAATGTGGGGGTCAAACACTAGGACACTATGCCAAATGTTAGATAAATCTTGTGAACACTCTTGGGGTCTAAATTTACATCACATTTAAAGTTTATCAAAAATTATTTTCTAAATCTTGATTCTCTGTGACTCAAATATCACACGTTAGCTCAATAGAAAGCATAGACACATTGGTTTTATGTTTATTTATATAATATATAAATGTGTAAATGAAATAATTTTTGATAAGTTTTTTGTTTCTATATAACAGTTTTAGTCTTTCCGTTTTCTGGCATTATTAAAATATTTATGGCTGTTTCTCCTGCAACATACATGTCACTAAGAGCGATGGCTCATACCATGTATTTAAAATATAACGTATTATCTCGATCCACATGTTTTTAATGAGGGATTAATTAATGTAGAAGGTCTTCAAATATTGACGATTTATATTGTAAACAGTTTATTGATTAAAGCAACAGGGTGTTTTATTGGTTTGGTATACAAACGAAGCTATAGTAGATCTGTTAACAATTTATTATAAATGTTTATTTCTTTATTTTATTTATTAATACTAAGTTGTTTTGTTATGTTATTTTAATTGATTAAAAATTTGTCATTTGAACTGGTTTATTTATTTTTTAATTCTACAGAAATGTTTATGTAACAGGTCATATTTTCATTGTCTGACATTTCATGTCGTTTTTGTTAATTATTAGTCATTGGGGTCATTGGTTGTCCTTGAAGGCTTGAACAAATTTCAAATGTCATCATTCTTTGTAAGAGTCAGACATCTTTAAATTGTTCTTCAAAACAAATATTGATTCAGAACTTTGAGTAGTTTGAATACTGGTAAGATTTTTATATGCATTTAGACAAGTTGTAATTGGCTGGAATGTATTTGTGACTCTTTTATAAATGAATTGTTTGGAAATGGAAATGGGTTTTCGTGAACTAAACTTCAGAATGGCAGCATTTCATTTGTAGGTTATTTTCGTTTAATACTTAATGTTGCATGTTCAAATGTTCATTTCACATTACTTAACTATGGCATGTCCTACTTACAGCACCACAGCACTTTGGCATGAAGACAAGAGTAGAGTATTGGTATGAAAGAATACATTCAGTTTAATAAATTGGTAAGTTAGCCTTTGTTTTTCCACTTTCAACTCTACATCGATGTTAAAACCTTATTACTGTGTCAGTATAGTTAATGTAATTGTATAGAAGTAACTTGTTTCATTTGTATACTGTCTTAATACTCTTATGACCATCTGTTGGTTTGTCTTAGTGAAGTCGTAAGTTCGAACCAACTGATTGTCATAAATAAGTTAGACATAACCAGTCTTATTATTATTTATATAAAAGGTATTTTCATTACATGTAATTAGTAAGTTTATTTATTTCTTTTTACAGATGTAATGCACTCTTCGTACATCTGGAATAAACTATTTTAACCAACCGAGGAATTCCATTTTACTTTAGTAACCACCCCAATAGGTTACATTTAAACAACTGAAATGAAACCATTCTTCACAATTTGAACACTCGATCATTGTGGAATTCAAGTCATCATGAAGCAATCTACACTAGTACAGTTTCCTTTACAATTGCAAAAATTTACTGTAAACTTTACACAACTAGAGACATGTTTTTATATGTCCCGACACAACTTTCCATACTTGGTAGCAATAAGAAAAGACAATTCATGAAAGACAACTCGGGAAAAGTATGTGGTTCTAAATCTCGCAGCTTTAATTGACTGTTGATTGAGTTGAACAATTTAATCAATAATTGTACGTTTCAGGAGACAATCCAATAAAGGCTGTGTACGTGGTAAGAGATTCTACGAAAATGTATAAAAACATCTATATAACTTCATTTATAAGAGTTTTGTTTCTATGGCAGCAGTTGAACTCTGGTTGTGATTGAAAACAGAATAAAAGTAACTATTTTATTTGATTAACATATATGCAGATCATTGATTATAAAAGTTCCTTTTCACAAAATTATTCCATGAATTATTTTTTTGATATGTTTGAACAAGGGCTTGTTTTTATAGTAACAAGCATCTATTGAATCAATTAAGCCACGTCATTAGATAACAATTCAACCTTTGCATGATTCTTAGCTGGACTCCTACTTAAAAAGATCATTGCAAAAAGGAGTAATTCCTATGATAAGCCAATTCTCCTTTTGTCACAATGTTTTCAAATGTTCACTGCTGCACAGGCGTCAAACTGCAGGTGGGATAGGGTTAACTACTGTATGGGAGATGCCCCTTAACCCTTTCCAACATACAATAATTCAATTTCTTATTTTTAGCTCAATTGTGATCTTCTTTAGTCCGGCGTCTGGCAATTTCTTCTCCTCAGTAACCATTGGGTCAATGAGGATGAAAAATCACAGAAAGCAACCTCTCAATGACCTCACCAGAATTCCTTCAAATTTTTTGGATCCATGCAGAATTCTGGTTTCCATGGCAACGAAACAAAAAGAACTTTAAAATTCTTCTTCTCCCAAACTCGTTGCTTGATTTTCAAATCATTTTGTAGTAATGTTCCTTGGATGACTCGCTATCAGATTCCTTCCAAGCCATTTTGATAAATAAAAAAACCATGGCTGCCAGCGGCCACAGGGCGGTGGTATTTTGCCTATATGGCTTAAGTGAAAACTTAAGAAATCTTCTCCTCCAGAAGTGTTTGGCCGATTTTTTAAATAATTTTGTAGAACTTTTCTAGGATGACCCTCTATCAGATTCCTTCAAGTCTTGTTGATTGGTCGAAAACTATGGCCACCAGGCGGCGGGGCTAAAGTGGGGAAAAAAATCAGGTGAGCGATCCAGGGCCATCATGGCCCTCTTGTTTCAATGTTCTTTTCAAATGTAGTCTGCTGCAAATGCATCAAAATGCTTCTGCCAGCGGTTACTTTTGTAACAGGCAAATTTTGTGGGCCACAAATTGATTATTTATTTCAACTACATGATTCAAATCAGCATTGAATATAATAGCCTATTCTCTCTTTTTAAACTGCTTGTCTGATTCCTAGATAATTTGGTAGAAAAATTCCTTGGGTGAAAATCTATATTGGTTGAAAGAGATGGCAGCTAGGTGGAATCAGAAAAGGAGCAAAATGACAAAACTTTAAAAATCACTTTCTTATGAAAGTGCTCCTGATTTCAAGATGATTTTAATAGAAATGTTCCTTCAGTGACATTCTACATAATTTGTTCAAGTCATATTGATTGGTTGAAAAACACATCCCTCTGACAGCATCAGAAAAGAGATGAAATGAAGTTATCTATAGCTTCAAACGAATTTTGCATGGATATGAAAACTTCTTTATCACATATTCTTTGATCAACAGGAAGTGTTGAACGATCCATGAATAAAAATGTTCAAAGTCAAAAGCGTCGACTGGTTGAGTCATGATAAGGCGATCAACTCAATAAGAAGATCCTTTGAGCCCATTATAAATTATAACAGTCCTTGAAAGAGAAGCACAGGAGAGATCAGTTGCCAGCTGCCATGGGATTGTCTGTATTCATACAGAGATACAACTTTGTCACAGCAATGTTTATGATGTCTGACATCTTGCCTGTTCTGTCCCAGCTTTAAAAACCAATGCAGGTAAGAAAACGATCTATTTGCTATCATAAATATATCTTTGTAGGTGTTGATACTCCAATAGAAAAGGGAAATCATTTCATGCAATTGTTTATACTCATGCTGCTTTGATTCATGATGGTGAGTGGGCTTTATACAAGGCTGATTTGACCCATGATGGTGAGGGGGCTATGTACAATGCTGTTTTGACCCTAGCTGGTGAGTAGAAGAAGTCACATGGGTACACATCTTGGCTTTAAGGTGCGTGGTTCAGAAGCTCAAACCCTAGTTGATGTATGGCTGTCTGTATTGATGCTGCTCAGTGAGACAGGGCATCGACCCTCTTCTTTTGCATTGCCTGCATGAAATCTCGTTTTTATGTCAAAAATACACCAGTATTTTAATACCTGATATTTAATCTCAATACCCTTAATTCCATCCAGAAAAGAAGCTCGCGCAGCCTTGTGTAGCCCTCACGCCTGTGTGATATACACAGCCGCCGGTTAAATAGTGGTACACATGCTCAAACGTTGGAAGCAGCGAAAGTCTTAATAGATTTGGTTGAAATTTGTCTATACTAATTTGGATGTCGTAAAGGCCGTTTATTTTCGTTAACATTTTTTTCATCTCCATTAAATAAGTGTTGTCATTTAAATATGCTGTGTTCATGCCTTTACAAAGTGTCTATACATGTTTAGCTCACCTATGCACAAAGTCCAAGGTGAGCTTTTGTGATCGCTCACCGTCCGTCGTCGTCGTCGTCCGTCCGTTCACATTTTCCTACAAACGCCTTCTCCTCCTAAACCAATTAACCAAATTCAAAATAATTTTACAGAAATGTTCCTTTGGTGAATCTCTTTCAAACTTGTTCAAAGAATTCTATTCCATGCAAAACTTTGGCTGACACGGCAACAAAAAAGGGGAAATTAACCCAAACTTAAAAAATCTTCTTGTCCAAAAGTACTGGCCCGATTTGAAAATTATTTTGCACAAATGTTTCTTGGGGTAGCTTCTACCAAGATTGTTCAAATATTTCCGATCCGTTGAAAAACATGGCCGCCAGGGGCGAAGCTTGTTTTCCTTATATGTGCACAAATGTTCCTTGGGGTAGCTTCTACCAGGATTGTTCAAATATTTCCGATCCGTTGAAAAACATGGTCACCAGGGGCGGAGCTTGTTTTCCTTATATGTGCATTGTTAAAACTTTAAAAAACTTCTTGTCCAAAAGTACGGGCCCGATCCCGATTTGAAAATTATTTTGCACAAATGTCCCTTGGGGCACCCTTTACCAAGATTGTTCAAATATTTCCAATCCGTTGAAAAACATGGCCACCAGGGGCGGAGCTTGTTTTCCTTATATGTGCATTGTTAAAACTTTAAAAAACTGCTTGTCCAAAAGTACGGGCCCGATTTGAAAATTATTTTGC
Organism: Serripes groenlandicus; assembly: GCA_031761405.1. Lineage (NCBI taxonomy): Eukaryota > Metazoa > Mollusca > Bivalvia > Cardiida > Cardiidae > Serripes > Serripes groenlandicus. The sequence goes on along the minus strand of JASEVX010000001.1, from coordinate 119,918,176 downwards.
ACAAATGTCCCTTGGGGCACCCTTTACCAAGATTGTTCAAATATCTCCGATCCGTTGAAAAACATGGCCGCCAGAGGGCGGAGCTTGTTTTCCTTATATGTGCATTGTTAAAACTTTAAAAATCTTCTTGTCCAAAAGTACTGGTCCGATTTGAAAATTATTTTGCACAAATGTTCCTTGGGGCACCCTTTGACAAGATTGTTCAAATATTTCCGATCCGTTGAAAAACATGGCCACCAGGGGGCGGAGCTTGTTCATAGACTCATATAGGGAAACACCTTTAAAAATCTTCTTGTCTAAGAGTAGAGGGCCCAGGCCTTTAATATTTGGTATGTAGCATCATATAGTGGACCTCTACCAAGATTGTTCAAATTATAGCCCTTGGGTCAAAATTAACCGTCCCTGGGGGTCACTTGTTTTACATAGACTCATAAAGGGAAAAAAATTAAAAAATCATCTTGTCTAAAAGTAGAAGGCCCAGGCCTTTTATATTTTGTATGTAGCATCATCTAGTAGACCCCTACCAAGATTGTTCAAATTATAGCACTTGGGTCAAAAATGGCCCCACCTGGGTCACTTGTTTTACATATACTCGAATAGGGAAAAACTTTAAAAATCTTGTCTAAAAGTTTAATATTTGAAATCTAACTTCATCTAGTGGACTTCTACCAAGATTGGTCAAATTATTATAGCCCTGGTCTCAAACATGGCTCCGACCTGGGGATCACTTGTTTTACATAGACTTGTTACGGTAAACACTAAAAATATTCTTGTCCATTTGCCATGAATTTTCTTTGGGTGCCCCTCTACTAAGACTTCAAATTATTTTGATAGGATGATAAACATGGCCACCAGGGGGTGTTGCTTGTTTTCCGTATATATGTATAGACAAAGAACAATGAAAACTTTTTAATTTTGATTAAATCAGGTGAGCAATATAGGACCATCATGGTCCTCTTGTTTAATTTCATTTTACAACAGGTTTGGCACTTGGCAGTGTGTCTATACAGATTTGAATTGATTTTTCTACCGGTTCGACAAAGTGCCTATACAGATTTGAATGATACAGGTTTGCCTTCATGTAAAAAGAAGTCTTTACCGATTTAGGTCTCAACTCATGTAGTCTCTCAGTCTTTAATATTTGTTGAAAACTATCTATATAGATCTAAGAGGACACTAGTTACTCGTTAGTCATTTTAAAATGCGTGTCTATACAGATTTGAATTTGATTTTTCAAAAGGTTCAACAGTATGTCTATACAGATCGGAATTTGATTGTTCAATAGGTTCGACAGTGTGTCTATACAGATTTGAATTTGATTTTTCAATAGGTTTGACAGTGTATCTATACAGATTTGAATTAGATTTTTCAAAAGGTTCGACAGTGTGTCTATACAGATTTGAATTGAATTTTTCAATAGGTTCAACAGTGTGTCTATACAGATTTGAATTTCATTTTACTACAGGTTGGGGAGGTGTCTATACAGGTTTGAATTTGATTTTTCTACCGGTTCGACAGAGTGTCTATACAGATTTGAATTGGATTTTTAATAGGTTTGGCAGTGTATCTATACAGATTTGAATTTGATTTTTCAAAAGGTTTGACAGTGCGTCTATACAGATTTGAATTTCATTTTACTACAGGTTCGGCAGTTTGTCTATACAGGTTTGAATTTCATTTTTCTACCGGTTCGACAGAGTGTCTATACAGATTTGTATGTCATTTTAATACAGGTTCAACTTCATCTCAAAAGAAGTCTTTACCGATTAAGGTCTCAACTTATGTAGTCTTCAGTATTTGTTATAAACTGTCTATATAGATCTAACAGGACACAATATACTTGCTAGACATTTTAAAATGCGTGTCTATACATATTTGACTTTGTTTTTTCAATAGGTTTGACAGTGTTTCTATACAGATTTGAATTGAATTTTTCAATTGTTTCCACAGTGTGTCTAAACAGATTTGATTTTTTAATATGTTCAACAGTGTGTCTAAACATATTTGAATTGAATTTTTCAATAGGTTCGACAGTGTGTCTATACAGATTTTAATTTCATTTTACTACAGGTTCGGCAGTGTGTCTATACAGGTTTGAATTTGATTTTTCTACCGGTTCGACAGAGTGTCTATACAGATTTGAATGTCATTTTAATACAGATTCGACTTCATGTCAAAAGAAGTTTTTACCGATTAAGGGCTCAACTCATGTAGTTTCGACAGTGTGTTTATACAGATTTGAATTTGATTTTTCAATAGGGTTGACAGTGTTTCTATACAGATTTGAATTGAATTCTTCAATAGGTTCACCAGTGTGTCAATACAGATTGAATTGAATTTTTCAATAGGGTTGACAGTGTTTCTATACAGATTTGAATTTGATTTTTCAATAGGTTGGACAGTGTGTCTAAACAGATTTGAATTTGATTTTTCAATAGGTTCTACAGTGTGTCTATAAAGAATTGAATGTTTTAATAGGTTCCACAGTGTGTCTATACAGATTTGAATTTGATTTTTCAATAGTTTCGACAGTGTGTTTATACAGATTTGATTTTGATTTTTCAATAGGTTTGACAGTGTTTCTAAACAGATTTGAATTGAATTTTTCAATAGGTTGGACAGTGTGTCTAAACAGATTTGAATTTGATTTTTCAATAGGTTTGACAGTGTTTCTAAACAGATTTGAATTTTTAATAGGTTCGACAGTGTGTCTTAACAGATTTGAATTTTTAATAGGTTCGACAGTGTGTCTATACGGATTTGAATTGAATTTTTCAATAGGTTCACCAGTGTGTCAATACAGATTGAATTGAATTTTTCAATGGGTTCGACAGTGTGTCTATACATATTTGAATTTGATTTTTTTAATAGGTTGGACAGTGTGTTTATACAGATTTGAATTTGATTTTTCAATAGGTTCAACAGTGTCTATACAGATTGAATTGAATTTTTCAAAAGGTTCAACAGTATGTCTATACAGATCGGAATTTGATTTTTCAATTGGTTCCACAGTGTGTCTAAACAGATTTGATTTTTTAATAGGTTCAACAGTGTGTCTAAACATATTTGAATTGAATTTTTCAATAGGTTCGACAGTGTGTCTATACAGATTTTAATTTCATTGTACTACAGGTTCGGCAGTGTGTCTATACAGGTTTGAATTTGATTTTTCTACCGGTTCGACAGAGTGTCTATACAGATTTGAATGTCATTTTAATACAGGTTCGACTTCATGTCAAAAGAAGTTTTAACCGATTAAGGGCTCAACTCATGTAGTTTCAACAGTGTGTTTATACAGATTTGAATTTGATTTTTCGATAGGTTTGACAGTGTTTCTATACAGATTTGAATTGAATTTTTCAATAGGTTGGACAGTGTGTCTATACAGATTTGAATTTGATTTTTCTACCGGTTCGACAGAGTGTCTATACAGATTTGAATGTCATTTTAATACAGGTTCGACTTCATGTCAAAAGAAGTTTTTACCGATTAAGGGCTCAACTTATGTAGTTTCGACAGTGTGTTTATACAGATTTGAATTTGATTTTTCAATAGGTTGGACAGTGTGTCTTCACAGATTTGAATTTGATTTTTCAATAGGTTGGACAGTGTGTCTATACAGAATTGAATGTTTTAATAGGTTCCACAGTGTGTCTATACAGATTTGAATTTGATTTTTCAATAGGTTTGACAGTGTTTCTTAACAGATTTGAATTGAATTTTTCAATAGGTTGGACAGTGTGTCTAAACAGATTTGAATTTGATTTTTCAATAGGTTCGACAGTGTGTTTATACAGATTTGAATTGAATTTTTCAATAGGTTCGACAGTGTGTCTTCACAGATTTGAATTTGATTTTTCAATAGGTTCGACAGTGTGTCTATACAGAATTGAATGTTTTAATAGGTTCCACAGTGTGTCTATACAGATTTGAATTTGATTTTTCAATAGTTTCGACAGTGTGTTTATATAGATTTGAATTTGATTTTTCAATAGGTTTGACAGTGTTTCTAAACAGATTTGAATTTGATTTTTCAATAGGTTCGACATAGTCCGGGGGCAGAGATGGTTGACCCTGCATTGTTGTATTAAGTTTTTTTTACTGTTGATTTTGGTAGCCAAGGGTCTCTATTTTCAGAAACTGCTTGATGACATGTTGTCACCTTTGAGCAATTTGAGAAATTCAAGATGGCGTCCAAGATGGCCGCCATTACATATAAATGACCATAACTCCCTACCTGTTCATCATAGGAAGGTGATTTTTGTCTCTATACCTAGGTTTTAGGGGTCAAGCTATCCATTAGAACTAAGTATTATGTTAATATCGTATTACATAATAGTAATTTCCAAGATGGCTGCCAAGATGGCCGCCGTAACACTAAAACTGGCATATATACTATTTACTCCAAATTAGTCGTGAAGGTGTCTATCCCTGAGTATTTTGGAGACACATCTATCTGTATCAGATCAAAGTTCATATACTGATGATGTCATCTACAAATACAAGATGGCTGCCAGTTTACAAGCACTGGTATATCTTCTATACTATTCAATCTTGGTGGAAAATATGAAAAGGTAAACGACCACAGGTGTTATATTATAACAAATGTTCTTTAATTGTAAATCTGAATTCTCACAGACTACCAAAAGCATATTATACAATTCATAATTAAGGATGGCTACCACTTTACCAAATAATCTACACTGTTGTACATTGTGTTGCCCATGTGCATCACAAAGACATGCAATCAGCTATGATGTCAGGTTACAGCAACCCTGATTATAGCAGGCGCAAAATATTGTGCATTTCATGTTTGCAGAGTTGCAACTACAAGCAAGTGAACTGCATGGAGTAGTACTGTGGCATCCACATTTTATTAGACGTAATACCATCTGTGGGGCTAGTTCGACTTCATCAGGTAGGGTGACTGGTTGAAGGGACTTGTTTTGGTCATCCTTTACCCAACCATATTCCGTTGAGTCCAACTCCAATTCTGCGCTTCCAGTGACCGCCATACCAAAGCCTGATAGTGAGCTCTTTTAACATTCTCTTTGAATGCCTCAGTTGTTGGTGGCAAGGTACACAACTTCGGTGTTGATGACCCTTTGCCTGTTTGTGACAGCCATACCTTTAACCTTGTCTCTGACATTGTACTACAGTCTGTTTGTCCATAGCACGCGGAAATGAAGGAGGTAGCCTGTTGAATAACAGATTCCATAGAATGCCCTGGTGCACCCAACAAGTTAAGTGAGTGCCCCGATCGAAGTGTTTTGAGTACAGTAGCCTTTCCAATTTTAAAATAGGAGGCGACGGTGTCACAGCCACAAAGTGTATGTGCCGGGAGTATTCCTTCGACTATCTGACAATGCTTCTGCACAGTTTTGCCTATATCAAGCACCGCCCTTCCTTTGATGGGGGACTCCATCAATACAACATTCTTGAGATTTGCCATGTGATGATAATGCAGCAACAGTACAAAGACGTCAGTGTCATCGGTAACAACAGTGATTTTGCTTTCTGCATTTTCCGCGGCACAACTCAAGACCTGTTGGACAATGACGTTATCTGCTTCTTCGTGTGAAGTTGACAGATCTGCCCGTGAGATGACAACTCCACCTTCACTGATTTCGATTGGCACCGGATCTGCTCCTGTTACCACTAACTTGTGATGTTGTGTGTTGTCCTCATGAAACTTCTTATCCTGGACAAAATCATCAACTATCAGTTGCATCAGTTGCTTCTTGTTTTTGGAAGAGGTTAGTAGAATCTTCTGCGCTGGAAGTTTACTGTTGACTTGCAAATGATGAGCCCTACTGACACCAGTTGCCCTAGATCCTCTGGTAACACTCTTCGTACTGTAATCATAATATCTGTCAAATATCAGATACACGTCCTCGACCCGTAACCTTTTTCCTATGGCATATTTGAAGTTCGCTATATAGTCTTTCACAGACCCATCAGCAGGCCAAGGAACTCCCCAAAGTATTGCTGAGCCATCGAGTACACTAACATTTGCACCACCAGCAACTCTATCAGACACCTCAACTTGGAGAATTTTCTTCAAGGTAATCCTCATATCTCCAGTATCATCAAACATGGACGTTGGAACTGACGCAAGTTCATGACCAAGCACATCCTTAATGTCAATGTCCCGCCCACTAACCTGTAGGCCAATCACCCTTGCGTAAATCAAATTGGTATCAAATACTTTCACAGCTCCGACCTTCACATGCTTCCTTGCATGATCCATAGTAACAACCTTTTTCGTGATGGTTTCATAAAGTCCCTGCGGTAACCGACTTTCGAAAACTGTCATTTGTTCAGTCCCGATTGTGACAGCATTGTGGACATTGACTTCAGTTGAACCAATCTGGCCGCTAACTACATTGACTATACCACTGGGGTGTGCCGCAGAATCTAAAGGATTAATACAAGTGTCGAGTTTTTGTCTGATTCCATCTCGGTCTTTCTTGTCTTCAGCAATCCTGGCTTTTGCCTCTTCTTTGTGTGTTGTCACCACCTTACTTTGAGTGTCCTCATCCGTCATGTCATCCAGATCAGATTCCAACCTGCTGCATGCATGCAAACTAAGGGCCCATACCTTCAGCGTTTCTGGCTTAAGCGTGATGCCAACTATCCCCCCAGGAGCATGCCCATACCGCATGAAGGTCGTCTCAATCATCATATCGCTCCAGATGCCATTCCATAAGCCAGCAGAATGGTGCATAACATGCTCACCCTTCATAAAGTGTGACAACACCTCTTGTGGTAGCCGTTCCATCTCACGAAGGTAGCACAACCCATATCTCGCATAGTTCACATGCCCCGCAGCAAAGAAGTATGGTAGCATTTGCTTGTAGGTTGCCAGATGAAGTGGCCAGTCACCTTCGCGCTCAGCCCGTACGAACATCATGGTGAGCAGGACAGGTTTAATCAAGACATCGACCCAAAGTTTGGTACTTTGACTCTTGCTGGCTTCGGTTTCGAGAATTTGCATGAGGTCACCACTGCAATATAGTGGTTTATCCTGAATGATTCCGCGAAGGCCTCTTCAGCTACCATTCGTAATGCTCTGACGTTCTGGGGAAACTTTTTTCCAGTGAGCATTTTCAACACACCGCCAAACACAGAGGACATTATATCTGACAGACCGGTATCAGCCATCAGTGTTCCGATAGATCCAATGAAGCTCATTAGAGAGTGCATCCCTCCCAACCGTAGAATAACATTTGAGAACCTGTCTGGATAAGTCCACTGAACTTCTAGAGCGACCCTGTACAGCTGCAGATCACAAGTAAAAACTACGAACTGTTGCCCGATATTGCGTGTGTAGTCCTGTGCACAGGCCATTGATGTCATCATGGTATCTGGGTGTGACGGGATCATATCTATTAAGGGAAGGTAAACAGCCTTCGTCTTTGGTTGTGCTGAATGACCCTGTTGACGTGCATCCCCAGTATTGTACCCATTGTACTCAGGACAATCTAGTGTGCTGTTCATGTCTTGAAGGAACGCAAAGTCCATCTCACTGGCTCTTCCCTTTGAAATTACTTGTTGTGCCAGCATACGCAAGGGCTGAACTGATCGTTTGGGGGTGTTCTGTGGCATCGGAGGCTTCTTGGGACCATTATATCTCTTTATCTCGACGTCATACTCGAGTGGCTCAACCATGTCTTCCTTTTTCACACGTCTAATGGTGTCTTCTTGGACTGTTTCACTACTGTTACTATCTGGTTGTGTGAGCAGCATGGCAAGGGAATGGGTGGATGACTTTCCGTTTGGAGACGATATGCCAGTATCAAAATTGTCAACAATAACTTGAACCAAGCTTGAACTTGAAGTTGATAGGCCTGGTAGTGAACGTTCCATGGTTGTGGCTTTGGCAGCTGAATGTTTAAAACGCCGTACTTCATCGTAGGTACATGTAACACCATACTTTTGTAACACGTTGATAAGTTTTTTGGATCTACTCATCTTGATGCCAAGAGTAATTTGCAAACTAGTGGGATGGTTTTTCATTACCCCAGTTACCATTGAACCAATGAGAAGTGCAGGTAGTGAATTATTAGTGCCCGTCTATTACAATATGATATTTACATAATACTTAGTTCTAATGGATAGCTTGACCCCTAAACCCTAGGTATAGAGACAAAAATCACCTTCCTAAGTTGAATAGGTAGGGAGTTATGGTCATTTATAGGTAATGGCGGCCATCTTGGCCGCCATCTTGGAAATTACCATTATGTAATACGATATTAACATAATACTTAGTTCTAATGGATAGCTTGACCCCTAAAACCTAGGTATAGAGACAAAAATCACCTTCCTATGATGAACAGGTAGGGAGTTATGGTCATTTATATGTAATGGCGGCCATCTTGGACGCCATCTTGAATTTCTCAAATTGCTCAAGGGTGACAACATGTCATCAAGCAGTTTCTGAAAATAGAGACCCTTGGCTACCAAAATCAACAGTAAAAAAAACTTAATACAACAATGCAAGGTTAAGGGGAAAAATGGCAGTTGGCTCCCAGACTAACAGTGTTTCTAAACAGATTTGAATTTTTAATAGGTTCGACAGTGTGTCTTAACAGATTTGAATTTTTAATAGGTTCGACAGTGTGTCTATACAGATTTGAATTTGATCTTTCAATAGGTTCAACAGTGTGTCTATACAGATTGAATTGAATTTTTCAATGGGTTCGACAGTGTCACGAGTGTGTCTATACAGATTGACTTGAATTTTTCAATGGGTTTGACAGTGTGTCTATACAGATTTATATTTGAATTTGACATTGTATCTATACATATTTGAATTTGTTTTTTAATAAGTCCGACAGCGTGTCTATACATATTTGAATTTGATTTTTCAATTGGTTTGACAGTGTCTATACAGATTTGAATTGAATTTTTAAATAGGTTTGGCAGTGTGTCTATACAGATTTTTAATTCATTTTTATTACAGGTTCGGCAGTGTGTCTATACAGATTTGAATTTGATTTTTTAATAGTTTAGACAGTGTGTCTACAGATTTGAATTGAATTTTTCAATAGGTCTGACAGTCTGTCTATACATATTTAAATTGGATTTTTCTACAGGTTCAACAGAGTGTCTATACAGCTTTGATTTAGGTCTAAACTCATGTAGTCTCTCAGGCTTTAATATTTGTTGAAAACTGTCTATATACATCTAAGAGGATACTAGTTACTCGCTAGACATTTTAAAATGTGTGTCTAAACAGATTTAAATTTGATCTTTCCGTAGGTTCATCAGTGTGTCTATACAGATTTGAATTTGATTTTTCTTTTTCAACAGGTTAGACACTGTGTGTATATATATTTGAATCTGATTCTTCAATAGTTTCGATAGTGTGTCTATTAAGATTTGAATTTGATTTTTAATAGGTCCGACAGCGTGTCTATACATATTTGAATTTGATTTTTCAATAGGTTCGACAGTGTCTATACAGATTTGAATTGAATTTTTAAATAGGTTCGGCAGTGTGTCTATACAGATTTTTAATTTATTTTTATTACAGGTTCGGCAGTGTGTCTATACAGATTTGAATTGAATTTTGTTAAATAGGTTGACAATGTTTCTATACAGATTTGAATTTGATTTTTTAATAGTTTAGACAGTGTGTCTACAGATTTGAATATTGAATTTTTCAATAGGTCCGACAGTGTTTTTATACAAATTTTAATTTTAATTTTACTTCAGGTTTGGCAGTGTGTCTATACAGATTTAAATTGGATTTTTCTACAGGTTCGAGAGAGTGTCTATACAGCTTTGATTTAGGTCTAAACTCATGTAGTCTCTCAGGCTTTAATATTTGTTGAAAACTGTCTATATACATCTAACAGGATACTAGTTACTCGCTTGTCATTTTAAAATGTGTGTCTAAACAGATTTAAATTTGATCTTTCCGTAGGTTCATCAGTGTGTCTATACAGATTTGAATTTGATTTTTCTTTTTCAACAGGTTAGACAGTGTGTGTATATATATTTGAATTTGATTCTTCAATAGTTTCGATAGTGTGTCTATTAAGATTTGAATTTGATTTTTCCATAAGTTTGACATTGTATCTATACATATTTGAATTTGTTTTTTAATAGGTTCGGCAGTGTGTCTATACAGATTTTTGAATTCATTTTTATTACAGGTTCGGCAGTGTGTCTATACAGATTTGAATTTAATTTTGTTTCTACCAGTTCGACAGATTGTCTAAACAGATTTGAGTGTCATTTTACTACAGGTTCGACTTCATGTCAAAAGAAGTCTTTACCGATTTAGGTCTCAACACGTGTAGTCTCTCAGTCTTTAATATTTGTTGAAAACTATCTATATAGATCTAAGAGGACACAAGTTACTTGTTAGTCTTTTTAAAATGCGTGTATATATATATATTTGAATTTGATTTCTCTATAGGTTTGACAGAGTGTCTTTACAGATTTAGATCTCACCTCGGATAGTCTCTTTAACATTAGATGAAAACTGTCCATACATATTTTGAGGGACACTAGTTACTCGCTATATATTAATGCGTGTCTATACAGATTTGAATTTGATAATTATACACCCAGATACATAGTATAATGGGGGCTATATAGGAATCACACTTGTCGGTCGGTTTGTCGGTCCGTTGGTCTGTGGATATTTCTTGGGAACACTATTTCTCAGCAACCCTTGTTCAGAATTCAATATAACTTCACAAGAATGATTGATACCAAGCCTAGTTGTTCATATTGTCGGCGTGTTGCACTGGAATTATTTTTAAATGAGTTATGGCCCCTTGAATTTCTCATACATATGTATATTGTCAGGCACCAGCTGGGGGTATTCATCACCTTCAGTGATATTTCTAGTTCTTCATGATTGACTGATATATAGGCAATATTTAGATAAAAAAAGAAGTATATAAAGATTCAGATCTCCCCTTGGGTAGCCACTTGGTCTATAATATTAGATAAAAACTGTTTTTACAGATCTCAAGGGACACTAGTAACTCGCTAGATATTAATGCATGTCTATACATATTTGAATTTCGTTTTTCTACCAGTGCGACGGTGTGTCTATACAAAGTTGTATATTTCATTTTACGACCGGTTCGACAGTGTGTCTTTATAGATTTGAATTTGATTTTTCTACTAGGTAGACAGTGTTTCATAATACAGATTTAAATTTCATTTACTACAGGTTCGACAGTTTGTCTATACAGATTTGAATTTCATTTTACTACAGGTTCGATATCATGTCAAAAGAAGTCTTTACCGATTTAGATCTCACATTGGGTAGCTTCTTGGTCAATAAGCACAGCTATATTTCACATTTTGAAGCACTATGTTCTATAGAGTATGTAAAGGATTTTTTTTTGTAATTCCAGAAATAGGTTTCATTGAAATTATAGTCGGCGCATCCACACATATCGGTGGATAATGTAAATGATGTGGAAAATCACGTATACATCAGATGAGTATAGGTATATAAATAAACTATATATGACTGTTTTCACAATAGGGTACTTTGTCGGATACTATCAAGTTTTATCAGAATAAAATGATTTTCAAACAGACAGACAGACAGTCAGAAAGAGAGAGAGAGAAACACACACACAGATAAACAGAGACATATAGACATAGGGAGAGAGACGCACACTCTATCAAGATAGAGAGAGACAGCTTGATAAAGAGTACCCTTTCACTAACATACACTTAGACCTGTGATCTTCAAGTTGGTTTTGCTTAGAGAGTTTGGAGTTACTAGGTCAAAGGTCAAGGTCACTGTGACCTTTCTGTAAAGAAACAGTTAATGAAGTGTGTGTGAAAGCTAGCATTTACCCTTATAACTTACATACGCCTAGGCCTATGATCTTTAAACTTCATATGGACATACATCATAGCAAGTTGGTGATGCCTAGAGAGTTTGGTGTCAATAGGTAAAAGTACAAGTTCACTGTGACCTTCAATACAGAAACATTCCTTGCTTTAAAACTACTGATTGCTTAGGCCTATGACCCTGAAACTTAGTTTGGGTGATGGTCATGATCAGCACTTGACTCAAACAGGTCATGGGATCATAAGGTCAAAGGTCAAGGTCACTTTGACCTTTAACGAAAAAAAACACTACTTTTTGCAATAACTTTGAACTAGTTGCATATGGTTAAAGGTTTGCGTGCAACTACATTAAGAGTCCAAATCTTGGTAACTACTTGATGCATTCCATTGAAACATTATACAACCCTTCCCAACCATCACACCTATGACAATAATCAAGTTAAATAACTCTATCCTGCATATAATGCAAATTATCACCCTTTAAGACATTGTGGTTAATGTTTAGCATGCAACTACATTATCTCGGTAATCAAATAAGTGGTGGAATAGTCGAGCATGCTGTCCTCCGACAGCTCTTGTTTTACTAGCAAATAATAATTCAGAGTTCTAGATAAGGGGCATATTGCTTGTTCTAATATCCTTTTTTGACCCTCTAACCCTATGTTGTTTGTCCTCTATTGAGTACCCACCACATAGGGTTTGCTTTAATAATGAGAGAGAAATTGTGGGAAAAGAGCTTAATACCCCTCCTTATCTGGACCTCTTGAGTCATGAAACGTGATGGAGAAGGTAGACATTGCTAATCAGGAGCTGTGTCTCACTTTTCTACAATGATTAACAAAAAATGCATTGTTTTCACATTTAAATGACTTGAAACACTTCTTCAATTAAAGAATTTACTCTTACCACCATTCAAGACTTCATTGATAAACATGAAATGAATACGCCATTATAAATTACTATCAGTTTGCAATTCAAAATGGAAACTTTATTCAACTGCTAACAAATTTTCATTAAATACATATTCTTTTTATAGGGGTTTTGCGCCATTTTCAACATTATTTCAGTTATATCAAGGTGGGATCCATGATGTTAACCACTCGGCTATGGCAGATTCCCTATTGTAACATGTATAATTAATGAAACCATTATTCAGAAGCGAGGATTAACTGGATGTTAAATAACAACATTGACATCTAGGGCAATGAGTAAGGTCTGTCAATACGACAAGCCTCATTCATGATCTACCACCATTAAGCAAACAATCTATGTGGAACAGCAGCCAGTTACTTGGAATGTCTGATATGTGGAGTACTGGTGTGAGACAGCCAGGAAATCCATGGGTAGGTGAACTGGCTGTCATGATATGACTGAAAGATTTTTGAAACCAACATTAATTTTATCTCTAATCAATTCATCATTACATTCTGGCTAAGCTGCACACCCTGTACACACAATTCTTTACCTAGGGCTCAAATGAGTTTTTGTAAACAGCTATTATTAAAATTACTTTCGGATTTTAAACTTTAAATACATTTAAGCAAAAATATATATATATATGATTTTGAGTTAAATTACTTAAAAGCCTGTTGGACTTTAATGTCTTGTACAAATCAAAATTTTAAGTATGAATGATACTAGTTTGACCTGTCAAACAATAGAATTGGATCAACCCAGGTACTTAACAATTTTGTGTCAAAGTGTTAACATCTTGCTTTAATTTTTAGCTTGACTTTTCGAAGTAAAGTCAAGCCATAGTGTAGTAGGCATTCCTTGTCCGGAGCGTAAATCCCAAAGCATTAAACTTACATAAATGATTATCTCACCTGAGCCAAAGGCTCAAGGTGATCTATTCTATTTTATTCTAATCACTCAGTGACTCTCTGTCCGTCGTCCTTCATTATATTTTAGCTTTAACCATCAGCTACTTATTAACCACAGGACCAATTTCAATCAAACTTCACAGAAATGTTCCTTTGGTGGTCCTCTTTCAAAATTGTTCAAAGATTTAAATTCCTTTGAGAAATTTGGTTGCCGCGGCATCAGAAAGGGGACAAAATGTCCTTACTTTAAAATTCTTCTCTGAATCTGCTTGTCAGATTCCAATATAATTTGGTAGAAACTTATCCTTGAATGACCCTACAAAATTTGTAAAAGCCATATTGATTGGTTGAAAAACATGGCAGCCAGTGCTTGGATGATTTTTAAGATTATATCATAAAAATCTTACTTCATTGGCCCTCTGCTCTAATTTCTTCAAGCCATATTAATTGTGTATAAAATTATAGAAACTAGGAGTCATCGCACATTCACTTTTAGCTTCAAATGATGACTCCTACAATTCCATTGGACCAATTTCAACTTCATTTTACAGGAATGATACTTTGTTGATCCTCTTTCAAAATTGTTCAAAGACATACATTCAGTGTAGAACTTTGGTTACTGCAGCATCACAAAGTGAGAAAAAAATGCCCAAACTTGAACTTGATAATTGGATAGAAATGTTCCTTGAATGACCCTCTACAATAATTGTTCAAGCCATATTGGTTGGTTGAAAAACAGGGCAGCAAGGTGGCATAAGAAAATAACATTGCAGATAAATATTTGCTACTATACTTTCACTCGGGTGATCGATTTAGGGCGATCTTGGCGCTCTTGTTATTAAAAAAAAAAGTGTCTGAAACATAATTCCTAATTATTGATACGCTGCATGGTCCAAGAGCCAAAATAACTTTTGCCTGTTTTAAATTCTAATTGATCTCGGTACATGTAATAGGTTAGGAAAAATACCTTGCCTATAACCAATGAGACATGACCAGGGATCAAACATGAGACGCCTAGTTATAGATCCCTGATGCTAACCACTTTACAAGGCTGGATTCCTTTCATGAGAGGAAAGGGACAAGGTTCCAGATATTTTCTAATACAGACTTGCCCTCCATTTCCTTTGTGGAATGTATGATTTGTGTGTGAATTAACTCCATGCCTAATAAGCTATATTTAGATTTCTTTTGAAATGGAAATATCTGAAAAAGTTATATAGCTCAAAGAGTTGAAATCATTGTGTATTGGAAGACATTTTTTATGATAAACGGTGTTTAAAAGCTTTCAGGTGCAGTGGCATCTTGTAATTGAAGGTTTTTAAGCTTTATAATAAAAAAAATACTTGCAGAAGGCTTATTAGTAAATCTGAAGTGTATTTTTAGCATGAAGTGCTCAAGGTGAGTTATTGTGATCGCCTTTTGCCAAGCGTCCGTTGTGCGTTATCCGTCAACATCTTCTCCTCAGTAACCAATGGTTCAACTGGGATGAATCTTCACAGAAAGCATCCTCTCAATGACCTCACTAGAATTCTTTCAAATTTGTGGGATCCATGCAGAATTCTGGTTTCCATGGCAATGAAACGGGACTTGTTTGCATTATATGGCTATAGTAAAAACTTAAAAAATCTTCTCCTCCGTAAGCGTCAGGCCGATTTTCAAATAGTTTTGTAGAAATGTTCCTTAAGTGACCCACTATCAGATTCCTTCAAGCCATGTTGAACAGTAGAAAATAAGGCTGTCGGGGGGTGCTATTGTGCCTTATGGCTATAGTGAACACTTAAAAATCTTCTCCTCCGAAAGCCGTTTTTTTTGCCTTATATGCATTTAGTCAAAATTTTAAAAGAATTTTCTCCTCCGAAAGTGTCTTGCTGATATTTCAATTTGTAGAAATGATTCTTTGGTGCCCCTCTTACACTCCTTCAAGCCATGTTGTCAAAAAACATGGCCACTAGGGGGGTAGGTCTGTTTTGCCTTAAATGTGTGGCAGATTTTTGAACAATTTTGTATAAATGTTCCTTGGATGACCCAGATTGACTGTCTTCGAGATTACTTCTAGCCATGGTTATTGGTATAAAAAAAAGATGGCCACCAGGAGGCAGGGCTGTTTTGCCTTATATGGCTAAAGTGAAAAAAAATTAAATCAGGGGCCATCATAGCCCTCTTGTTTTTAGCTCACCCGAGCTTTGCTCAAGGTGAGTTATTGTGATAAAATCCACTTTGCCATCTTTGAATTTATATTAGTGATTTCCTGTGTACAAACAGTGTAAAAAGCTTAGAAACAGTCTATGATGAAATGATTTCACATTTAATAGTTCTCTTTGTCTAAAAAAAATAAAATAATTATACACAAAAACTGTGCTTACCGAGGTTAGGCCAGCATCCACAAATGATTCCACTCACTTTTTAGCTCACCTGAGCTTTGCTCAAGGTGAGTTATTGTGATCGCCTTTTGTGCGTCGTCCGTCGTGCGTCAACTTCTTCTCGTCAGTAACCAGTGGGTCAATTTGGATGAAACTTCACAGAAAGCAGCCTCTCAATGACCTCACCAGATTTCCTTAAACATTTTGGGATCCATGCATAATTATGGTTTCCATGGCAACGAAATGAAAAAAACTTCAAAATTCTTCTTCTCCCAAACTGGTTGCCAGATTTTCAAATAATTTTGTAGAAATGTTCCTTGGATGACCCTCTATCAGATTCCTTCAAGCCATGTTGATTGGTCAAAAAACATGGCCGCCAGTGGGCAGGGCTATTTTGCATTATATGGCTATAGTGAAAACTTAAAAAATCTTCTCCTCCCAAACTGGTTGCCAGATTTTCAAATAATTTTGTAGAAATGTTCCTTGGATGACCCTCTATCAGGTTCCTTCAAGCCATGTTGATTGGTCGAAAAACATGACCGCCAGTGGGCAGGGCTATTTTGCCTTATATGGCTATAGTGAAAACATAAAAAATCTTCTTCTCCCAAACTGGTTGGCAGATTTTCAAATAATTTTGTAGAAATGCTCCTTGGATGACCCTCTATCAGATTCCTTCAAGCCATGTTAATTGGTCAAAAAACATGGCCGCCAGGGGCGGCGGGGCTATTTTGCCTTATATGGCTATAGTGAAAACTTAAAACATCGTCTCCTCCGAAAGTGTCAGGCCGATTTTCAAATAATTTTGTAGAAATGTTCCTTGGATGACCCTCTATCAGATTCCTTCAATCCAAGTTGATTGGTCGAAAAACATGGCCGCCAGGGGGGCGGGGCTATTTTGCCTTATATTGCTCTAGTGAAAACTTAAAAAATCTTCTTCTCCGAAAGAGTCCGGCCGATTTTCAAATAATTTTGTAGATATGTTCCTTGGATGACCCTCTATTAGATTCCTTCAAGCCATGTTGATTGGTCAAAAAACATGGCCGCCAGTGGGCAGGGCTATTTTGCATTATATGGCTATAGTGAAAACTTAAAAAATCTTCTCCTCCAAAAGTGTCTGGCCGATTTTCAAATAATTTTGTAGAAATGTTCCAAGGGTGACCTTCTATCAGAAGCCTAGTTGATTGGTCAGAAACTATGGCTGCCAGGAGGCGGGGCTTATATAGCTAAAGTGAAAAAATAATAATCAGGTGAGCGATTCCAGGGCCATCATGGCCCTCTTGTTATTATAGTTCTCATCAAATCTTCATTAACCCTTTCCCTCATATAGACGCTCTCTGATGCCTCTGCAGCAGACAGCTTTTTGAAAACATAGTAACAAAAGAAGAAATTGCTCAAAATGAGCAATTTCTCCTTTTGCCACAATGTTTTCCTCTCTTAGTCATAGGTTATCCATTCAATTATAGAGATTTTCTATTTTTTGACAAAATATCTTCAAAGTCGTCTTCTGCAGAATTGTCATATGTGGGAAAGGGTTAAACTTGCTACGGGTGTTCATGGGCGTTGTGTAACAAGTAAGATCGATAGTCTTTTCTCTGCCTTGGACAGTTCTCAACACATGTTTTTCACAGTTGCTGTGAATGTTCATGGGCATGAAGTCTCGGCCAAGTGCGATAACCATCCTTATTCCTCAAACTGTTATCAAACAGTTATATCCCCTGAACATAAGTTACCACCATGTTTTTTTATTTTCCAGACTACAGACATCACACCTCAATTAATATATCTACTAATCAAGCCTCCATACAGCTACAAGTATCATTATGATGAATGAATTATATCACTTGATGTGTTATGTGACTCAAATCCAACTGAGTTCAGTCCACAGTTCAGAATGAGGCTACATGCTGTGTCATTGGAGTGAATTCATATGTGACTTGAATGTTAAAGATTAGAATTGTGCTGATATTGATTTTTATTCAGCCTGAGAACATGCATTTACAAGAAATGTGAAAGTAAGAAGCAGATAGTGGCTTTCTTTTGATTATTTATAAACCAGAGGACATGCAATGATAAGTTTTTCACTTTAACATGCACCACTATGTTGTTAGCTCACCTGAGCTTTGCTCAAGGTGAGTTATTGTGATCGCCTTTTGTCCGGCGTCCGGCGTGCGTCAACTTCTTCTCCTCAGTAACCAGTAGTAACCAGTAGGTCAATTGGGATGAAACTTCACAGAAAGCATCCTCTCAATGACCACACCGGATTTCCTTCAAATTTTTGGGATCCATGCAGAATTCTGGTTTCCATGGCAACAAAATGAAAAAAACTTCAAAAATCTTCTTCTCCCAAACTGGTTGGCAGATTTTTAAATAATATATTTTGTAGAATTCCTTGGATGACCCTCTATCAAATTCCTTCAAGCCATGTTGATTGGTCGAAAAACATGGCCGCCAGGCAGGGCGGGGCTATTTTGCCTTATATGGCTATAGTGAAAACTGAAAAAATCTTCTCCTCCGAAAGTGTATGGCTTATTTTCAAATAATTTTGTAGAAATGTTCCTTGGATGAACCTCTAACAGATTCCTTTAAGCCATGTTGATTGGTTGAAAAACATTTGCCTTATATGGCTATAGTGAAAACTTAAAAAATCTTCTCCTCCGAAATTGTCAGGCCGATTTTCAAATAGTTTTGCAGAAATGTTCCTGGATGACCCTCTATCAGATTCCTTCAAGCCAAGTTGATTGATCGAAAAACATGGCCGCCAGGGGGGCGGGGCTATGTTGCCTTATATGGCTATAGTGAAAAATTAAAAAATCTTCTTCTCCGAAAGAGTCGGGCCGATTTTCAAATAATTTTGTAGAAATGTTCCTAGGGTGACCCTCTATCAGATTCCTTTAAGCCAAGTTGATTGGTCAGAAACTGGCCGCCAGGGGGCGGGGCTTATATAGCTAAAGTGAAAAAAAAAAAAATCAGGTGAGCGATTTCAGGGCCATCATGGCCTCTTGTTGATAATAATTACTATTTGCTTGTCTTGATTGGATGATTCTAATAATTACCCGCAACAAAAGCCCTCTGCTACAGGTATTTGTAAGAATCATTTCTTTGAGATAATAGGAATAAGTACCAACGCTTACAGAGAGAATAGTGGATTGAAATGATTCTGTTGACTACTATTTATATGAGATTTTAAGATATAGATTTTTAGATGTATAGATGATCTTTTGTGATCATTCAGTGTCCGGCGCATGTGTGTCATCCATATGTCGTCCATTCCAATCTTCTCTGAAACTCTCAGTCAAATTTCAACCAAACTTCACGGAAATGTTCCCTTAGGTGACCCTCATCTAAACTTGCTCAAAGATTTAATTTTATTTACACGTTTCATGGTATATATCAAAGGGTTCAGTGCAAGGCTATTGTAACTTCCTCCTTTACTTTTTTTTACAGGAGAAGGGGGAAAAAATGTTTTGTTATACCCCAAAAAAACAAAGTTTTGGGGGGTATAAAGGAGTCACTGTGCCTGTCTGAAGCCATATTTTGTCCGGCCTATTTCTTACAAACCACTGGGAGGAATCCAATACAATTGTACATGAAGCTTCTATACCAAGAGGAGATATGCATACCCTTCAAGGTCTAACAATTGCATATTATTTTACAGAGTTATGACCCTTTTACGTCTGTTTGTCTGTCTGTCTATCTGTCAGTCCCACCTAACGTTGTCTGGCTGGCATCTTAACCATGCATCATAGGATTGGAAAGAAGCTTGGCACAAACGTTCACCATGATGAGACAGCATGTCGCGCACAAGACCCAGGCCTGTACCTCAAATGTCAAGGTCAAAATGAGTACTATTTGATAGAACTGTACCTTGTCCGGCCTGCATTTCAACCATGCATCATAGTATTTTAAAGAAACTTGGCACAAACGTTCACCATGATGAGGCGGCTTGTGACGCACAAGACCCAGGCCTGCACCTCAAATGTCAAGGCCACACTTGCATGTCAAAGGTTGATATGAGTACTATTTGAAAGGACTGTACCTTGTCCGACCCACATTTCAACCATGCATCATAGGATTTCAAAGAAACTTGGCACAAACGTTCACCATGATGAGGCGGCGTGTCGCGCTCAAGACTCAGACCTGTACCTCAAAGGTCAAGGTCACGCTTAGAGGTCAAAATGAGTAGTTTGATAGGACTACCTTGTCAGGCTCGCATCTCAACCATGCATCTAAGGATTCTCAAGTTACTGGACACATGGTCACCATGATAAGGTGGCTTGTACCTCAGAGGTCAAAATGAGTACTGTTTGATAGGACTACCTTGTCCGGTCCGCATCTCAACCATGCTTTATAGGCTTCTCAAGTTACTGGGCACACATGTTCACCATAATAAGGTGGCTTGTACCTCAAAGGTCAGAATGAGTACTGTTTGATAGAACTACCTATCGGTCGGTCAGTCGGAAGCCATATTTTGTCCGGCCTATTTCTTACAAACCACTTGATGGAATTCAATTCAATTTTACATGAAGCTTCTATACCAAGAGGAGATGTGCATATCATAAAGGTCTTACAATTGCATGTTATTTTACAGAGTTATGGCCCTTTTGTTGGTCGGTTGGAAGCCATATTTTGAGTCGAGGTGCTGTTTTGGGGGTATTTATCATCTTCAGTGATAGTTCTAGTTTCTTTTTAAATTGATTTCTGCAAGATCTCTTCAGTATATGATACACAAGAAGGAAAGTATTTATTATTAAACTGCAATGTTCCATTTTTGTTTTTGATGTTAAAGTGAGTATCAATCTTGCCTCTCTGGACAATCATTTTACTTTGGTGCCAGACTATTGTAACTTGACATGCCATTGTCTTGCTAAAAATATTTTTCTATTTTGAATACCAAATGCAGTGTAAGACAATAGTAAGTGAGAACATTTTACTTGATAAAGTTGCCTTTTGATGTTGACAACTATTGAAAACTGGGCCGAAAAAATCTGTCTAATTGAAAATATAATCAATGATTAGGGAAACATTATAGCAAAAGTTGTCTGCTTCAGATAAGTCCAAATGTAAAAGGTTAAAGGAACAATTGTACATAATAAATGAAAACTTCCACATACAAAACATCTACAGCAGACGACTTTTGAAAACATGATGGCAAAAATATGAAAGTATAGTAATTGCATAAGGTTAGAAACATTGTGGCAAAAGGAGAAAATTGTTTATAATGGTCAAAATGTTTTTAAAAGTCGTCTGCTGCAGAGGTATCAGAAGGAGTATGTGAGCAAGATTAAATGTAATTATCAACTTTGACTCATACGGAAAAAGTAAGCAAGGTAAATAGTTGGGAATATCTTCGATCTGCACAGATTAAGCACATCACAATATTTTGCTATTGAGATGGGAATACAGTATCTTTCTATCTATATCTATTTCATTTGTACATCATTATCAGAGTTGCTTTTAAATTAAAGGCAGTTGCCTCAAAGCAATAAAAGATCGGCTGAAACACTTAAGTTTTGTTACTTGGTAAAGACTTATATGCCATTCAGTTCAAATTGTAGTTTATATTTATGTTCAATTTGTGTAAGATGAAATTTTTGTTGGCAATACGAAAGCATAGCTTAACAGTTTTTAGCTCGTCTGTTTTTCTTTGAAAAACAGTTGGGCTATTGAGAAACCCTTGGCGTCTGAAGCATCTGTTTTAACCCTTTCCCACATACAGCAAATGTACTGCTGATAACTTGGTAAACATCTTGGCAAAAATGTGAAAAATATCTATAGATTGTATAATAATTGAATAAAGTTGAAAAAAATGTGGCAAAAGGAGAACTTGCGCATATTGAGCAATTGAGTCACAGACTTTTCAAAAGACGTCTGCTGCAGAAGTGTCAGAAAGCCTCTGTTTAAGGGAAAAGGTTAAAATAAGCAAGGACCTCAATAATTAAAATGCATATGTATGCATATATAATAATTAATTTATCTAAAAAATAAAGGAGTTTGACTAAACTGTTTGGCGATACAGTTTTGCTGTAACTCCTCGATATGCCAATTTGTACCTTTTCCTATTGACAGGTTATTATAATGTATCATTGCAGTCTTATGATCTCATATAAGAGCTGTCTAGTGACTTACAACCAAATTATAGTCAGTTATACTTATTTCACATGCAAGACTACTGTTAATTTACTTACAAAAATCTTATTTATGAGTTTTATCCAATGCAAGACTTTTGTTACTCAACTTACAATAGTGTTGCAATTGAGGAATTATTTTTGAGTTACAAAGCTTTAAGTTTTGTCATATTATCAGGCTAGTTTCAATTGTCTTGCGCTGAATCCTCAATATATCTTTTAATGCCTATGCAACCAACAAACATTGGCTCAGCATTTCATTCTTCTAATGATGTTTAGAGGGCATTCTTTTAATGTGTGTCATTCGTCATACTTGAAATGTACTAAATATAATAGTGGTTGGAAAGTAGCCAGTTTCTTTAGAATAATGTGTAGACCAGGAAACACATGCAGTGATATAACTGGATTTTTAAAAATAAAATAACCAACACCATTAGATCTCAATTAATTTAGATATACATGTATGCTGTAAAATACTGGGTGTAACTTCGTACATTATTACTTTGTTTCCAAACAAAGAAATAAAACCACTCAGCTCTGCAGGCTGATCTTTGAGTACACTTACAACATTCAGACAACTTTAAAATCATGCAGATTTTTTTTGTAAAACTTTAAATAATAATAGAACTATTTAAAAGAGTTGAAAACAGGAGATGTGAACTTTCTCCTTTTGCCACAATGATTTCAAATATGTCTTGCAGGTGTCTGCAATTGAGAAAGGGTTAAACCTTTCCCAATAAAAAATAACTTTCAATTTGCAACATACAATTTGTGGAAATAGTAGAGATTGCTCAAAATTGTTTTTGGACATCATTTTACTCGAATAGTATCATACCAGTTAAGCAATCATCCCTTTCCCACTTGCAGACACATTTTGATGCATTTGCAGCAGTTGACTTTTGTAAATAATTTGACAAAATGAGATATTGATAAAACATAAAAAAAAATCCTTTTGCCGCAATGTTTTCATCTTCTTATGCAATAATTATACTTTTATTTGTAAAGATTTTCCATACTTTCGCCTAGATGTTGAATAATTGAATCTAAATGAATAATTTCCTTTACTTTTATTGTTTAAAAAGTTATTAAAATAACAAGATGGAAGTTATTCTCTTTTTTCTTTTGAGTTTATTTGTGAACCCAATTTGATTTCTTAAATCTGCTGCAACATTCTGATAAATTCTCTATGGTTATCAGTCGCAGCACATCAACGTATGCTGATAGGCCTACTTTTATGTTGGTGCATCCATTTTTCACTCATAAACAAGACTGATTAACCATATTGCAGATTAATCCCCTGCAATGCAATACACGTTAGTCTTCCACCAATGGGCTAACAGTCTAGGTGGAAAAGCACCCAGTTGCTTGGAAAAAACTGTTGTTAGAGATTCATTAAACACATGAGTAGGTAACCTGGCCGTCGTGATGTGACTTGAAAATATTATGAAAACGGCGTTAAAGCCCAATCAAGGAATCGCCTGCAACCATAGGTCACTCAAAGACATTGTCAATGGTCCTACTTGATGTCCTACAGCAATAGGTCACATATGGCTGGTAGTTCTATTTTAAAACCCTTCTCTGCAGCCAAAGATTAGTCAATGCATTGAACAATTGACCAGAGTTAAGATCGATGCCAATGTCACCCATGAAAATTGCTGACATGCCAATTCGTTGCGAACATAAGTTACTCATAGATATTGCTGTTATTGCCTAATTTAGGACGACTCTCCTGTTGTCAACAATCTATCGTGGCAATACATAATTCTATACCAAGCGTTCATACTTTACCCTATAAATTGCTGATAGGCCTATTTATCGGCATATTATTATTATGTCAATCAAGGACACGCTTGAAAATAATGGCAAGGCCAAATCTCAGCGGCCAAAAGTCCAACGTGAATAAGGCTGATGGACCATATTTGATATAAATTTCCTGTGACCATAGGTCATTCATTGTTAATTCGGCTTCTTCACTTTTAGAAACGAATTCCAGCGCCCTTTTGCCACCCATGGCCATTGGTTATATATTATACAATTGCCATTGGACATTCTCGTACAGTTTACAATACAATGGTTTGGCAACGGGGTGCTCAATACAAACTCAATGATTATAGGCTATATAAAATGCCAATTTTATCATGCTAGTTTATGTGTTTACATGCAATGCTAGTTTGACCACGGGAGGGGAGGCCATAAACAACTTTTGCAGGTTAGTGATTATGGGCTATATAAAATGCCAATTTGACCATGCTAGTTGATGTGTTTACATGCAATGCTAATGCATTGTTTAATGTATATATACAGTGGGGATTTGACCATCCTTATAAATGGGCTACATAAAGTGCTTCTTAGACCAAGGAAACTACAACCAATTCGATGTTTGGTTAAATCTATTGGTATATAGCCCAAAATAATATATCTTCCTTATCGATTTGTTTCTAGCCAGAAGGGGATGTTTGGGCTAGATACAAATCAATAAAGAAAGGGTAGTGTTTAATGGATGTATACAGTTGCGATGTGTCCATCCTTGTAAATGGGCTACACCAAGAGCTTGTTAGACCAGGGGCAACTACAAACAACTCGATGTTTGGTAAATTAATTGGTATATTCCCTTAAAACACATATCTTCCTTATCAATTTGTTTCTAGCCGCAACGGGGGCTGTGTGGGCAAGATACACATCGATAACGAAAGGGTAGTGTTTAATGGATATATACAGTGGCGATTGACCATCCTTGTAAATGGGCTACATAAAGAGCTGCTAAGACCAAGGGTATCTACAAAGAACTCGATGTGTGTTGAAATCCATTGGTTTATAGCCTTAAAATACATATATTCCTTATCAAATTGTTTCTAGTCCCAACGGGCTAGATATAATTAGATAAGAAAAGGGTGGTGTTAAATGGATATATACAGTTAGGATTTGACCATCATTGTAAAGGGGCCACACAAAGTGCTTCTTAGACTAAAGGTTACTACAGACAACTCGATGTTTGGTGAAATCCATCGGTATATAGCCCCAAAACACATATCTTCCTTATCGAATTGTATCTAGCCCGAACGGCCCGAACGGGCTAGATACAATTCGATAAGGGAAAGGTGGCGTTTTATGAATATATACAGTTACGATTTGATCATCATTGTACATGGGCTACAAAAAGACTTTTGAGAGCAAGGACAACTACAAAGCAACTCTTTGCGGGTAAAATCCATCGGTATATAGCCCCAAAACTAATACCTTCCTTATCGAATTGTATCTCGCCCGAACGGTCCGATAAGGAAAGTGGCGTTTAATGAATATTTACAATTATAATTTGAACATCACTGTAAAGGAGCTACACAAAATGCTTCTTAGACTAAAGGTAAGCTAGATACAATTCGATAAGGAAAGGGTGGTGTTTAATGGATATTTACAGTGATAATTTGAACATCATTGTAAAGGGGCTACACAAACTGCTTCTTAGACTTAGGGTAACTACAGGCAACTCGATGTTGGTGAAATCCATCGGTATATAGCGCAAAAACACATATCTTCCTTATCGAATTGTGTCTAGTCCGAACAGCCTGAACGGGCTAGATACAATTCGATAAGGAAAGGGTGGTGTTTAATGGATATATACAGTTACGATTTGACCATCATTGTACATGGGCTACACAAAGGGCTTTTTACAGCATGGGTAACTACAAAACAACTCGTTGTGAGTAAAATCCACTGGTATATAGCCCCAAAACTCATGTTTTCCTTTTCGAATTGTATCTAGCCCGAACAGCCTGAACGGGCTAGATACAATTCGATAAGGAAAGGTTGGCGTTTAATGGATATTTACAGTTATAATTTCAAAATAAGTGAAAAGGGGCTACACAAACTGCTTCTTAGACTTAGGGTAACTACAGACAACTCGATGTTTGGTGAAATCCATCGGTATATAGCGCCAAAACACATATCTTCCTTATCGAATTGTATCTAGCACGAACGGCCCGAACGGGCTAAATACAATTCGATAAGAAAAGGGTGGTGTTTAATGGATATTTATAGTTAAAATTTGAACATCATTGTAAAGGGGCTACACAAACTGCTTCTTAGACTTATGGTAACTACAAAACAACTCGTTGTGGGTAAAATCCATCGGTATATAGCGCCAAAACACATATCTTCCTTATCGAATTGTATCTAGCCTGAACGGCCCGAACGGGCTAGATACAATTCGATAAGGAAAGGGTGGTGTTTAACGGATATATACAGTTACAATTTGATCATCATTGTACATGGGCTACACAAAGGGCTTTTTACAGCATGGGCAACTACAAAACAACTCGATGTGGGTAAAATCCACTGGTATATAGCCCCAAAACTCATATCTTCCTTATCGAATTGTATCTAGCCCGAACAGCCTGAACGGGCTAGATACAATTCGATAAGGAAAGGGTGGTGTTTAATGGATAAATACAGTTACGATTTGACCATCATTTTACATGGGCTACACAAAGGGCTTTTTACAGCATGGGCAACTACAAAACAACTCGTTGTGGGTAAAATTCACTGGTATATAGCCCCAAAACTCATATCTTCCTTATCGAATTGTATCTAGCCCGAACAGCCTGAACGGGCTAGATACAATTCGATAAGGAAAGGGTAGAGTTTAACGGATATATACAGTTACGATTTGACCATCATTGTACATGGGCTACTCAAAGGGCTTCTTAGACTTAGGGTAACTACAGACAACTCGATGTGGGTAAAATCCACTGGTATATAGCCCCAAATCACATATCTTCCTTATTGAATTGTATCTAGCCCAAACGGCTTGAACGGGCTAGATACAATTCGATAAGGAAAGGTTGGCGTTTAATGGATATTTACAGTTATAATTTCAAAATAATTGTAAAGGGGCTACACAAACTGCTTCTTACACTAAAGGTAACTACAGACAACTCGGTGTTTTGTGAAATCCATCGGTATATAGCCCCAAAACACATATCTTCCTTATCGAATTGTATCTAGCCCGAACGGCCCGAACGGGCTAGATACAATTCGATAAGGAAAGAGTGGTGTTTAATGGATATTTATAGTTATCATTTGAACATCATTGTAAAGGGGCTACACAAACTGCTTCTTAGACTTAGGGTAACTACAGACAACTCGATGTTTGGTGAAATCCATCGGTATATAGCGCCAAAACACATATCTTCCTTATCGAATTGTATCAAGCCCGAACGGCCTGAACGGGCTAGATACAATTCGATAAGGAAAGGGTGGTGTTTAATGGATATATACAGTTACGATTTGACCATCATTGTACATGGGCTACACAAAGGGCTTTTTACAGCATGTGCAACTACAAAACAACTCGTTGTGGGTAAAATCCACTGGTATATAGCCCCAAAACTCATATCTTCCTTATCGAATTGTATCTAGCCCGAACAGCCTGAACGGGCTAGATACAATTCGATAAGGAAAGGGTGGTGTTTAATGGATATATACAGTTACGATTTGACCATCATTGTACATGGGCTACACAAAGGGCTTTTTACAGCATGGGTAACTACAAAACAACTCGTTGTGAGTAAAATCCACTGGTATATAGCCCCAAAACTCATGTTTTCCTTTTCGAATTGTATCTAGCCCGAACAGCCTGAACGGGCTAGATACAATTCGATAAGGAAAGGTTGGCGTTTAATGGATATTTACAGTTATAATTTCAAAATAAGTGAAAAGGGGCTACACAAACTGCTTCTTAGACTTAGGGTAACTACAGACAACTCGATGTTTGGTGAAATCCATCGGTATATAGCGCCAAAACACATATCTTCCTTATCGAATTGTATCTAGCACGAACGGCCCGAACGGGCTAAATACAATTCGATAAGAAAAGGGTGGTGTTTAATGGATATTTATAGTTAAAATTTGAACATCATTGTAAAGGGGCTACACAAACTGCTTCTTAGACTTATGGTAACTACAAAACAACTCGTTGTGGGTAAAATCCATCGGTATATAGCGCCAAAACACATATCTTCCTTATCGAATTGTATCTAGCCTGAACGGCCCGAACGGGCTAGATACAATTCGATAAGGAAAGGGTGGTGTTTAACGGATATATACAGTTACAATTTGATCATCATTGTACATGGGCTACACAAAGGGCTTTTTACAGCATGGGCAACTACAATACAACTCGATGTGGGTAAAATCCACTGGTATATAGCCCCAAAACTCATATCTTCCTTATCGAATTGTATCTAGCCCGAACAGCCTGAACGGGCTAGATACAATTCGATAAGGAAAGGGTGGTGTTTAATGGATAAATACAGTTACGATTTGACCATCATTTTACATGGGCTACACAAAGGGCTTTTTACAGCATGGGCAACTACAAAACAACTCGTTGTGGGTAAAATTCACTGGTATATAGCCCCAAAACTCATATCTTCCTTATCGAATTGTATCTAGCCCGAACAGCCTGAACGGGCTAGATACAATTCGATAAGGAAAGGGTAGAGTTTAACGGATATATACAGTTACGATTTGACCATCATTGTACATGGGCTACTCAAAGGGCTTCTTAGACTTATAGTGGGGCGGCTAAGCATAAAATCGTGCACTTTGGGTTAAAAGCATGTAACTTGGCACACATATAAAACATCCCCTACTGATTATTTTTAGATATGGACCCAAGTCAGCAGCGCCCCCTGGTGACCGTGGCGGCCATTTTTCAAGATGGCCGCCAAAATGGCCGACCATTTCTTCAAATGCTTTTATCTTTGTAACGATATGTAGTAGACTCTTATTCTTGGTGTCTAAATGTACAGATTTCAGGCCAAGGAAGCCAATGGGCACACAAAGAGTTTTGATATATAAAGTATTTTGATTTAGAAATAACTTTTATATCATTTAAAATGGCCATTTTGTGATTAAAGATTATGTAGTTCTTTATTTCAAACAATATAGCTTTCAACCACAACACATGTATTCCAGTAAGCTTTCTTACTTAACGACCGTCATTCAACATGGGGCATAAGGCTGCAACGGTATTCTCTCATCGGGTCGTTTTTAAACCATTCCATGTTGTTTTAACCCTTACCTATATTTTGCCCAGTATCATGCCAAGTGCTTGGCAAACCTGTACAAACGTGCACAACTCTGATAGAAGGACCAGGAAGAGAGTTCAGAAAAGGTGCTACACGGCATAGCTTTCGCTGAATTGGTTTCATATATTGAAACCTATAGGGGTAAATGAGCTTGGTTTGGATCAGGTGCAACGTCATACAACTAGGCTCAATGATCAGATACTGGCTGCCATTCCAGATCTGAGATCGCAGACTGAAGGCAGGGACATATTGGAACAGCTCTCAAACAAGCATGCAATGATCATTGTGCTTCTGATGTCCTAATTCTGGCAAAGGCATCCAAAATAATTCAACGAGATGTCTTTAAATTGGCACAGTCCTTCAATGGACATTTTCCTGTTGACTGTCAGGAAAAAGCTGTGCCTCGGTCTCTCGCTGCATTAGTGAACATGTTACTGACTGGACCCAATATCAAAGATCAATGTGCTGAAGAGAAGCCCAAAACCATGCTTCATCAAACCAACGGCATAACATAGACAGAGAAACACCCGCACCAATCTATCTTGCCTTAAAGATACACGGATAGACAAGAAAGAAAGGCTTAGTTGAGACACTCTCCACAACATTGGGCTGTGCATTTCTTATGACCATTTACTTGGAATTTCTACTGACATAGCCAACAAAGTTTGTGCCATGTATGACGAGGAAGGAGTGGTGTGTCCCCCGAAACTTGCCAGGAATATTTTCACAGTAGCAGCAGTTGATAATATTGATCCGCAACAGCAAGAGATTCCTTTCACGGAACAGGCATATCCTTAATGCAACCACCTTCAGACACCTTCAGAGCAACATAATGGAACACCACATGTTATTCCAGTCACTAATGAGAACTCTGAGATGACAAAAAGAATACAGGTACGTCCTGCAGCATATACAAATGTGCCGCCAGTTGCCTTGATCAGACCAGATCCTGCTGTTCCTAAATTAAATGGACCAGTCAAGCCAGATAATCTTATTGCAGCAGTTGCACCATCAAACAACAATGTCTGGTTGGAGTATATGAGGCGACTGCTCAGTAATCAGGAGCTGATCAATGAAGATTTTGTCGCATGGTCTGCATACCATGCTTCCATACAGCAGGTTGTAACAGCTCCTAGAACAGTTGTGGCCCTCAATCCCCTGTTCCTTGAGTGCGCACATTCGGTAACCATGATAAAACACTCGCTAAATGAAGTTAAGGCTGCAACAGAATACCTCAACCCTTGACAAATTCCAGTTCTAGTAATGGATCAACCACTGTTTGCAATTGCAGAAAAAACAATACAGTGGAGCTTTACTGCAACACATGGAGAAGATAAATATCTTATCATGGCTGGTGGACCACACATAGAGATGACAGCATGCAAGGTCATTGGCGACTGGCTTGATGGAAGTGGTTGGACAACTGCCATCTTTAATGCCGGGTTTGTAACATGTAACAAGTGGAGTCGCTCGCTCCCGGTTGAAAGCGACACATGCAATGTAACCAGGACAAGGCATGCCCATCAGATAACAGCTACTAACCTCTCTTTCCTGCAGCATGATGCCTACGACAGATACAAAGAAACTCTGCTAGCAGGAGAGAATTAATTGAATTTCACATACTGTTGAAGCAATATGAGAGCAGAGCAACCACAGTTTAAATATTGGTCCGTTGTGTTTGAAATGGAACTTTGTATATTTCAGATCTACGAAACAATCAGGACAGGAAACTTTCTGAGCTACAGGGAATCACTTGCAATGTTCAGTCCATGGGTATTCAGCTTTGACCATATCAACTATGCTAGATGACTCTCGGTGCATATCAGAGACATGTACTCTCTGTCAGAAATGCACCCCGCCATCTACCAAGAGCTTGTCGCAGGAAGGTTCGTTGCACACAAAACAAACTGTCCATTCTCTGCCATGGCACTCGATCAAGCCCACGAACAGGCAAATGCCAATGTGAAAGATAATGGTGGGGCTGTGGGCTTGACTGACAACCCAAATGCACTACAACGCTAGATGCGTGCAGGCCACCAAATATCAAGAATGGTGGCAGAGTTTAAAGATGGCACTATTCATGGTTCAACTAAACACCATTAACAAACTACAGCTGTTCAAACCTCATCTGCCAAGGAAGTGAATGCTTTTGTTGAGGTCTTTGAAGAAAATTGAAATCTTTTCAAAGAGGACCAGTGGTGACTTACTTACACTGGACACAAAGCTTATTATGGACTCTGAGGTCCCAGTTTGCAACAATGAAGGAAGACTTTTTCCTGTTTTCCAGAGTATACGTTACATGCCAATCGAGGGACGGGAATCTTGAAGACTTTTTCAAACACGAAAATCAGCCATGGCCTCCAGCACTCTCGAAAGGTGGGGCACTGAGATCTGGAAACAAGGCAGACTTACTTGAAGACATTGAAGCTCTGGTGCGACCAGTGGACGCAAACCCAAAAGTTGCTGCAAGGATACAGGATGGTGCAGTTATAGTGCAAATGTTGTCCCCAAGAAACCCACAAACATTTGAATACTATTCCAAAACAGTATTCATGCCATACATTGAGCAACAGCTGGAACATGCCGATAGGATTGATATAGTGTGGGATGATTACACCCTAGGCAGCCTGAAGGCAACAACCAGAGACAAGGGGATAGGAGGAGAGTGGAGCTTTCATCAAAGATGCCAAGTAACTGGAAAAGCTTCTTTCGTGTTAATGAGAACAAGACAGAATTGTTTCACCTGTTGGCAGAATAGGCTACAGGCAGAAATCGTCCAGAAAAACGAGTCTTTAGCACATATGGGGACAAAGTGCTTTTAGCACCAAGGAGAGGAGATAAAGTGCAGATTGAACTATGCACGCATGAAGAAGCCGACACAAGATTGGTACTTAAATCTGCTTGATGCGGTATATGCTGGTCATGAGAGGATACTGATATAGTCGTGATCATTCTGTCCAAACTAGCAAGCATTCCAATGGCAAATGAAGTCTGGATATCATTTGGTGTAGGGAGGTACCATAGGTTCATTGCAGTACATAGTATTACAGCTACTTTTTTGGGCCCATCTAAAGCACCAGCATTGGCAGTATTCCGTTTACGGGAAGTGACACAACGTCCTTCTTTGCAGGCATCGGAGAACAGCATGGAAAACGTGGGATGTATTTCCGGATGTCACTGATGCATTTTCGTTACTGGCTGATGCCCCTCCAAGTATACTTGACAGCCCATTTGAAGTTCTAGAGAAATATGTTGTTCTCTTGTAAGACAAAACATGTCAACTGACGGAGGTAAATGAAGCAAGGCAGCATCTCTTTGCAAGTCGATCTAGATTCTTGGAAAATATTCCTCCAACACAGGCAGCTCTGAAACAGTATATACTACGAACCACCTACCAAGTAGGACATGTTTGGGGGGCAATCACTACAAAAAGAACCCATATTACCAAGTCCCGCAAACTGGGGATCGCACCTAAGTGATGGATCATGGAAACCAAAATGGACCACCATTAGTCAGGCACAAGACATGTGATATGAACTGATACACTGTAACTGGCGCAAGGCATGCAAGGGGTTTGTGCAAATGCAGCAAGGCTAGCCTCCAGTGCACGGCCCTATGTCGTTGTGAAGGCAATTGTTACCAAGAGTGACTATAAATGTGTATATTTGATAGTGTTATGTTCCTCAATCCATGACACTTATGTGTGACGTACAATAAGCGACGAATACCGTATGTATCAAAACCCTTAGTATACTATTTGTCATACAATAACTTGTAAACGTGTATAGTATTAAATCAACACTTTAATAGTTTGTTAATTTTATTTTGTAACATATCATGTATATGTGGGTTGATTGGTTGATTGGTATAATTCAAACAGTCGTTACTATTATTGCTACTGACAATGATTCACTGGTTGTATATAAATTGCCAATTTAAATGATATAAAAGTTATTTCTAAAACAAAATACTTTATATATCAAATTGTGTGTGTGCCCAATGGATTCCTTGGCCTGAATTCTGTATATTTAGACATCAAGAATATGAGTCTACTACATATAGTTACAAAGATAAAAGCATTTGAAGAAATTGTCGGCCATTATGGCGGCCATTTTTGAAAAATGGCCGCCACGGTCACCAGGAGGCGCTGCTGACTTGGGTCCATATCTAAAAATAATCAGTAGGGGATGTTTTATATGTGTGCCAAGTGTCATGCTTTTAACCCCAAGTGCACGATTCTACCAAAAATGGCCCTTAACAGTCCCACTATTAGGGTAACTACAGACAACTCGATGTGGGTAAAATCCACTGGTATATAGCCCCAAATCACATATCTTCCTTATTGAATTGTATCTAGCCCAAACGGCTTGAACGGGCTAGATACAATTCGATAAGGAAAGGTTGGCGTTTAATGGATATTTACAGTTATAATTTCAAAATAATTGTAAAGGGGCTACACAAACTGCTTCTTACACTAAAGGTAACTACAGACAACTCGGTGTTTTGTGAAATCCATCGGTATATAGCCCCAAAACACATATCTTCCTTATCGAATTGTATCTAGCCCGAACGGCCCGAACGGGCTAGATACAATTCGATAAGGAAAGAGTGGTGTTTAATGGATATTTATAGTTATCATTTGAACATCATTGTAAAGGGGCTACACAAACTGCTTCTTAGACTTAGGGTAACTACAGACAACTCGATGTTTGGTGAAATCCATCGGTATATAGCGCCAAAACACATATCTTCCTTATCGAATTGTATCAAGCCCGAACGGCCTGAACGGGCTAGATACAATTCGATAAGGAAAGGGTGGTGTTTAATGGATATATACAGTTACGATTTGACCATCATTGTACATGGGCTACACAAAGGGCTTTTTACAGCATGTGCAACTACAAAACAACTCGTTGTGGGTAAAATCCACTGGTATATAGCCCCAAAACTCATATCTTCCTTATCGAATTGTATCTAGCCCGAACAGCGTGAACGGGTTAGATACAATTCGATAAGGAAAGGGTAGAGTTTAACGGATATATACAGTTACGATTTGACCATCATTGTACAAGGGCTACACAAAGGGCTTCTTAGACTTAGGGTAACTACAGACAACTCGATGTGGGTAAAATCAATTGGTATATAGCCCCAAAACACCTATCTTCCTTATCGAATTGTATCTAGCCCGAACGGCCCGAACGGGCTAGATACAATTCGATAAGGAAAGGGTGGTGTTTAATGGTTATATACAGTTACGATTTGACCATCATTGTAAATGGGCTACACAAAGGGCTTTTTAGAGCAAGGGCAACTACAAAACAACTCGTTGAGGGTAAAATTCATTGGTATATAGCCCAACAAATCATATCTTCCTTATCGAATTGTATCTAGCCCAAACGGCCTGAACGGGCTAGATACAATTCGATAAGGAAAGGGTGGTGTTTAATGGATATATACAGTTACGATTTGACCATCATTGTACATGGGCTACACAAAGGGCTTTTTACAGCATGGGCAACTACAAAACAACTCGTTGTGAGTAAAATCCACTGGTATATAGCCCCAAAACTCATATCTTCCTTATCGAATTGTATCTAGCCCGAACGGCCTGAACGGGCTAGATACAATTCGATAAGGAAAGGTTGGCGTTTAATGAATATTTACAGTTATAATTTCAAAATAATTGTAAAGGGGCTACACAAACTGCTTCTTACACTAAAGGTAACTACAGACAACTCGGTGTTTGGTGAAATCCATCGGTATATAGCCCTAAAACACATATCTTCCTTATCGAATTGTATCTAGCCCGAACGGCCCGAACGGGCTAGATACAATTCGATAAGGAAAGGGTGGTGTTTAATGGATATTTACAGTTACGATTCGACCATCATTGTAAAGGGGCTACACAAAGTGCTTCTCAGACCACAGTAAACTACAAACAACTCGATGCTTGGTGAAATTCCTCGGTTTAGACCCCAAAAACATACATCTTCCTTATCGAATTGTATCTAGCCCGAACAGCCCGAGCGGGCTAGATACAATTCGATAAGGAATTTTAGGTGTTTTATGGACTTTTACAGTTATAATTTGAGCCTCGTTGTGAAGGGGCTACACAAAGTGCTTCTTAGACCAAAGTTAACTACAAACAACTCGATGTTTGATGAAATTCCTCGATTTAGACCCCCAAAACATACATCTTCCCTTATCGAATTGTATCTAGCCGGTAGGGTGTTTGTTGGCTAGATACAATTCGATAAGAAAATGCTTCACTTTAGTGGATTTTTACAGTGACGATTGGACCATCATTGTTAAGGGGCTGCACAAAGTGCTTCTTGGACCAAAGGAAACTACATACAACTCCAGGTTTTGTGAAATCCATCGAAGAATGGCCCCAAAACACATATCAACCTTATCGAATTGTTTCTAGCCCAAACAGCCCGAGCGGGCTAGATACAATTCGATAAGGATTTCGTTGTGTTTAATGGAAAAAGACAGATATAATTTGAGCATCGTTGTGAAGGGGCTACACAAAGTGCTTCTTAGACCACAGTAAACTACAAACAACTCGATGTTTGATGAAATTCCTCGGTTTAGACCCCCCAACACATAGATCTTCCTTATCGAATTGTATCTAGCCGGTACGGGCTGTTTGTTGGCTAGATACAATTCGATAAGGAAAATGCTTCAGTTTAATGCATATTTACAGTTAAGATTCGACCATAATTGTAAAGGGGCTACACAAAGTGCTTCTCAGACCACAGTAAACTACAAACAACTCGATGCTTGGTGAAATTCATCGGTTTAGACCCCAAAAAAATACATCTTCCTTATCGAATTGTATCTAGCCCGAACAGCCCGAGCGGGCTAGATACAATTCGATAAGGATTTCGTTGTGTTTAATGGAAAAAGACAGATATAATTTGAGCCTCGTTGTGAAGGGGCTACACAAAGTGCTTCTTAGACCAAAGTTAACTACAAACAACTCGATGTTTGATGAAATTCCTCGATTTAGACACCAAAAACATACATCTTCCTTATCGAATTGTATCTAGCCGGTCCGGTCTGTGTTGGCTAGATACAATTCGATAAGGAAATTCTTCAATTTAATGGAGTTTTACAGCTGCGATTCGACCATCATTGTAAAGGGGCTACACAAAGTGCTTCTTAGAGCAAAGTAAACTCCAGATATCTCGATGCCTGGTGAAATTCCTCGGTTTAGACCCAAAAAACATACATCTTCCTTATCGAATTGTATCTAGCCCGAACAGCCCGAGCGGGCTAGATACAATTCGATAAGGAATTTTAGGTGTTTTATGGACTTTTACAGTTATAATTTGAGCCTCGTTGTGAAGGGGCTACACAAAGTGCTTCTTAGACCAAAATTAACTACAAACAACTCGATGTTTGATGAAATTCCTCGATTTAGACCCCAAAAACATACATCTTCCCTTATCGAATTGTATCTAGCCGGTAGGGTGTTTGTTGGCTAGATACAATTCGATAAGGAAAATGCTTCAATTTAATGCATATTTACAGTTAAGATTCGACCATAATTGTAAAGGGGCTACACAAAGTGCTTCTCAGACCACAGTAAACTACAAACAACTCGATGCTTCGTGAAATTCATCGGTTTAGACCCCAAAAACATACATCTTCCTTATCGAATTGTATCTAGCCCGAACAGCCCGAGCGGGCTAGATACAATTCGATAAGGATTTCGTGGTGTTTTATGGACTTTTACAGTTATAATTTGAGCCTCGTTGTGAAGGGGCTACACAAAGTGCTTCTTAGACCAAAGTTAACAACAAACAACTCGATGTTTGATAAAATTCCTCGATTTAGACCACAAAAACATACATCTTCCTTATCGAATTGTATCTAGCCGGTAGGCTGTTTGTTGGCTAGATACAATTCGATAAGGAAATTCTTCAGTTTAATGGAGTTTGACAGTTACGATTCAACCATCATTGTAAAGGGGCTACACAAAGTGCTTCTTAGAGCAAAGTAAACTCCAGACATCTCGATGTTTGGTGAAATTCATCGGTTTAGACCCCAAAAACATACATCTTCCTTATCGAATTGTATCTAGCCGGTCCGGCCTGTGTTGGCTAGATACAATTCGATAAGGAAATTCTTCAGTATAATGGGCTTTTACAGTTACGATTCGACCATCATGGTAAAGGGGCTACACAAAGTGCTTCTCAGACCACAGTAAACTACAAACAACTCGATGCTTGGTGAAATTCATCGGTTTAGACCCCGAAAACATACATCTTCCTTATCGAATTGTATCTAGCCCCAAACAGCCCGAGCGGGCTAGATACAATTCGATAAGGATTTCGTAGTGTTTAATGGAAATAAACAGGTATAATTTGAGCATCGTTGTGAAGGGGCTACACAAAGTGCTTCTAAGACCAAAGTAAACTACAAAAGACTCAATGTTTGGTGAAATTCCTCGGTTTAGTCCCCAAAAACACACATATTCCTTATCGAATTGTATCTAGCCGGTAGGGTCTGTTTGTTGGCTAGATACAATTCGATAAGGAAATGCTTCAGTTTAATGGATTTTTACAGTTACGATTCGAACATCATTGTAAAGGGGCTACACAAAGTGCTTCTTAGACCAAAAGAAACTACATACAACTTGAGGTGTAGTGAAATTCATCGAAATATCACCCGAAAACACAAATAGCCCTTATCGAATTGTATTTATCCTGCAATGGTGACGTTTGATGGATATTAACAGTTACGATTTAGAACGAACGACTTAGATACAATTCAATAAGGATTTCGTGGGGTTTAATAGAAATTTACAGTTATAATTTGAGCATCGTTGTGAAGGGGCTACACAAAGTGCTTCTTAGACCAAAGTAAACTACAAACAACTCGATGTTTGATGAAATTCCTCGGTTTAGACCCCAAAAACATACATTTTCCCTTATCGAATTGTATCTAGCCGGTAGGGTGTTTGTTGGCTAGATACAATTCGATAAGGAAAATGCTTCAGTTTAATGCATATTTACAGTTAAGATTCGACCATAATTGTAAAGGGGCTACATAAAGTACTTCTTAGACCAAAGTTAACTACAAACAACTCGAAGATTTGTGAAATTCCTCGGTTTAGACCCCAAAAACATACATTTTCCCTTATCGAATTGTATCTAGCCGGTAGGGTGTTTGTTGGCTAGATACAATTCGATAAGGAAAATGCTTCAGTTTAATGCATATTTACAGTTA
The DNA here is from genome assembly GCA_031761405.1 of Serripes groenlandicus. Taxonomy (NCBI): domain Eukaryota; kingdom Metazoa; phylum Mollusca; class Bivalvia; order Cardiida; family Cardiidae; genus Serripes; species Serripes groenlandicus. Next base: position 119,879,708 of record JASEVX010000001.1, on the reverse strand, counting down.
AGATTCGACCATAATTGTAAAGGGGCTACATAAAGTGCTTCTTAGACCAAAGTTAACTACAAACAACTCGAAGATTTGTGAAATTCCTCGGTTTAGACCCCCAAAACACATATCTTCCTTATCGAATTGTATCTAGCCGATCCGGCCTGTGTTGGCTAGATACAATTCGATAAGGAAATTCTTCAGTATAATGGGCTTTTACAGTTACGATTCGACCATCATTGTAAAGGGGCTACACAAAGTGCTTCTCAGACCACAGCAAACTACAAACAACTCGATGCTTGGTGAAATTCATCGGTTTAGACCCCAAAATCATACATCTTCCTTATCGAATTGTATCTAGCCCGAACAGCCCGAGCGGGCTAGATACAATTCGATAAGGATTTCGTGGTGTTTTATGGACTTTTACAGTTATAATTTGAGCCTCGTTGTGAAGGGGCTACACAAAGTGCTTCTTAGACCAATATTAACTACAAACAACTCGATGTTTGATGAAATTCCTCGATTTAGACCTCAAAAACATACATCTTCCTTATCGAATTGTATCTAGCCGGTAGGCTGTTTGTTGGTTAGATACAATTCGATAAGGAAATTCTTCAGTTTAATTAGTTTTACAGTTACGATTCGACCATCATTGTAAAGTGGCTACACAAAGTGCTTCTTAGAGCAAAGTAAACTCCAGACATCTCGATGTTTGGTAAAATTCATCGGTTTAGACCCCAAAAACATACATCTTCCTTATCGAATTGTATCTAGCCGGTAGGCTGTTTGTTGGTTAGATACAATTCGATAAGGAAATTCTTCAGTTTAATTAGTTTTACAGTTACGATTCGACCATCATTGTAAAGTGGCTACACAAAGTGCTTCTTAGAGCAAAGTAAACTCCAGACATCTCGATGTTTGGTAAAATTCATCGGTTTAGACCCCAAAAACATACATCTTCCTTATCGAATTGTATCTAGCCGGTCCGGCCTGTGTTGGCTAGATACAATTCGATAAGGAAATTCTTCAGTTTAATGGATTTTTACAGTTAAGATTCGACCATCATTGTAAAGGGGCTACACAAAGTGCTTCTTAGACCAATATTAACTACAAACAACTCGATGTTTGATGAAATTCCTCGATTTAGACCCAAAAAACATACATCTTCCTTATCGAATTGTATCTAGCCGGTAGGCTGTTTGTTGGCTAGATACAATTCGATAAGGAAATTCTTCAGTTTAATTAGTTTTACAGTTACGATTCGACCATCATTGTAAAGTGGCTACACAAAGTGCTTCTTAGAGCAAAGTAAACTCCAGACATCTCGATGTTTGGTAAAATTCATCGGTTTAGACCCCAAAAACATACATCTTCCTTATCTGTGTTGGCTAGATACAATTCGATAAGGAAATTCTTCAGTTTAATGGATTTTTACAGTTAAGATTCGACCATCATTGTAAAGGGGCTACACAAAGTGCTTCTTAGACCAAAGTAAACTACAAACAACTTGATGTTTGGTGAAAGTCCTCGGTTTAGACCTAAAAACACATATCTTCCTTATCGAATTGTTTCTAGCCCGAACAGCCCGAGCGGGCTAGATACAATTCGATAAGGATTTCGTAGTGTTTAATGAAAAAAAAAACCAGTTATAATTTGAGCATCGTTGTGAAGGGGCTACACAAAGTGCTTCTTTAGACCACAGTTAACTACAAACAACTCGATGTTTGATGAAATTCCTCGGTTTAGACCCAAAAAACATACATCTTCCCTTATCGAATTGTATCTAGCCGGCAGGGTGTTTGTTGGCTAGATACAATTCGATAAGGAAAATGCTTCAGTTTAATGGATTTTTACAGTTACGATTGTACCATCATTGTTAAGGGGCTTCACAAAGTGCTTCTTAGACCAAAGTAAATTCCAGACAACTCGAGGTTTGGTGAAATTCATCGGTTTAGACACCAAAAACACACATCTTCCTTATCGAATTGTATCTAGCCGGTAGGCTGTTTGTGGGCTAGATACAATTCGATAAGGAAATTTTGTTCTTTGTATGGATATATACACTGGGGTTTTGACTATTATTCAAAATTACGTCTATAAACTGAATATTATACCAAGAGAAACTAGAAACACAAGTATCGGCGTCGAAATACATTCTTATTAGCTTTAAAACACGATTCTGCCTTAACGAATAGTACGTCATTACGACATTGTACGACATTGTAGTATTTTATTTTAGGTTTTTTCTTTGGATATTGATATTAATTGACACCCTCATAGATTTACAATCATATGAACTAACAAAATTCACATTATTTAACAATTAAACATCTCTTTTATTTATATTTACGACATGTGCTTATCGAATTGTATCTAGCCGCCAGACATTGGCTTATCGAATTGTATCTAGCCACAACCCATTTTGATTCATAATAAACAAAAGGCGTTTTGTCGAGTTACGTACGCGCTTCATAGCAGTTACAATGCATTAAAGTATACTACATGTAAAGCGTCTAATGATCATTGATGTAAAACTTGATTTCATTGGCTTGCTCATTAAATATCAACCAATCGTAGGGCCTCTTTTAAGAACCCGGATTAAACCCTTTCAAAATGTCGGAACGAAAACATTTTCGACAATCGCTTTTTTTTCTCGGAAAGATAACGCGTCGACAAGCATTAAAACGGAAAAAATAATCAAAATTCAGCCGATTAAGAACAAATGCCCAACTCCTCAATAAGTACTGTACCTGATTTGCCTGTCAAATCGTCTAGAGCGTTTCAAAATTTCTGGCTGAGCATATTTCAATGCAGAAAAACGGCTACAATTTGTGCACACAACATATAAAAAATGCATTGACAGACGGGACTTCCTATTTTCGGACCAGTACATTAAAGAGGCACGCAGACAGCAAAAACCATAAGGCCTCTGTGATTTGTGCAAATCTGCTGCCAAACTTTGAACAAGTTGTGATAAAGGCCAGCAGCGAAAATGAAAAGGCCATAATTTACAAGACACTCAAAACGTTTTTTGGTCTAAAAAAAAAGAAGAGAATCCCCCACATCATAAATATACAAGCCTACTTGAATTTTTAATCATTTTAGACTGTCCAGGTATATCACCTGTCACATAGTGGAAATTATGCTTCATTTTCCTCTGAAACCACAGTCAATTAGATGACTTTTTCTCTTCCCTCTTTACTTATGTTTAAAGTGAAAATTACAATAATTCACTCCAGCTTAACACTAAATAAGTTTAAAATACAAGCTAGACAGTCACCTGAAGAAGACTTTTGAAAACATTGTGGAAAAGAATAAATTGCTCATTTCTCCTTTTGCCACAATGTTTTCTTAACCTGTTAGTATATTAACTGTAATTCTAAAAGGTTTTCAATATTGCTGCAGATTTTTAATAGGTGTTCATCAGTAAGTGTAAGTTTGGAAAGCGCATCTAAAAGTGGCCTTTCTGGGTTTGAATTTTTAGCTCACCTGAGCTTTGCTCAAGGCAAGTTATTGTGATCGCCTTTTGTCCGGCAACTTTTTCTCCTCAGTAACCAGTGGGTCAATTGGGCTGAAACTTCACAGAAAGCATCCTCCCAATGGCCTCACCAGAATTCCTTCAAATTTTTGGGATCCATGCAGAATTCTGGTTTCCATGGCAACGAAATGAAAAAAACTTCAAAATTCTTCTTCTGCCAAACTGGTTGACAGATTTTCATATCATTTTTTTAGAAATGTTCCTTGGGTGACCCTCTATCAGATTCCTTGAAGCTGTGTTGATTGGTCAAAAAACATGGCCACCAGGGGGGCGGGGCTATTTTGACTTATATGACTAAGGTGAAAACTTAAAAAATCTTCTTCTCCAAAAATGTCTGGCCGATTTTCAAATTATTTTGTAGAAATGTTCCTTGGGTGACCCTCTATCTTTTAACTCTAATTTGACTTATATGGCTATAGTGAAAACTTTAAAAATCTTCTCCTCCAAAGGTGTCAGGCCGATTTTTATACGACCGTAACGTTTCTTAAAAACGGTACGTATTATGGTATGGTCATATATGTCCCTCCCTCCGTCCGTTCGGGTTTACCACACTTTTTTCCTACATACTTTGAGCTATTGAGCTGAAATTTTGTATAAGGCTTTGTAGTGATGTGTCACAGATCAAGTACATATTTCCTGGGATTTCGTCAATTTTTGAATGAGTTATGCCCCTTTTTGGACTTAGAATATTTGTAAAGAAGTTCCTGACGGGCGTATTATGTACCGCGGTACTCTTGTTTAATAATTTTGTAGAAATGTTCCTTGGGTGACCCTCCATCAGATATCTTGAAGCCATTTTGATTGGTCATAAAAAAAATGGCCTCCAGGGAGCGGAGCTATTTTGCCTTATATGGATATAGTGGACCTTAAAAAATCTTCTCCTCCGAAAGTGTCTGATCTATTTTCAAAAGATTTACTAGAAATGTTCCTAGGGTGACCCTCTTAGATTTTTTCAAGCCAAGCCAAGGTAGGAAACTACCAGGGGGCAGGGCTTATATTGCTATAGTGAAAAGAAAAATCTGGTGAGCGATCCAGGGCCATCATGGCCCTCTTGTTTAAGTTTAGGACAAAATGGCCTGGGTTTTTTTTTACATTTAGGACAGCTGTCTTAAAAGACTGAGTTGCAATCTGAATCACTGTGACAGACAGACTGTCCGATGAAGAAAAAACGTTTTGTTTTAACCACATAATATATTTCTCAAACGTAGTGTACAGAATTCGTTTGAAGACAAATTTTCGAGATACGATCAAAACGGTATGGTACTGAAAATCGGAAAAAAGTTATTTTATTTAATTGTTGAATAAAGCTATTTGTGACCCTACATTTGTTCATCTGACTGTCGACTGGGGCATCTGTGTTCCATGGACACATTTTCTTGTTCAAATTTAATTTGAAATATCTTAATGAAGGCCTTTGTGGCGTGGTTGGTAATATGCTAGGTTAGTAACCTGAAGGTTCCGAGTTCGAGGCCTCCGCCTCTGATTTATATGAGGAAACTGTCAGTTGTTTGGGTTTGGCTTAGTACTGGGTCTTCCAGGAACAGAGGGTATGGATAACTGACCGCCTTTAAATGACCAAAGATGTTGAAAATCAGTCTTAAACCTCAATACAAATTCATGTGTATTTTAATTCCTGTCAGAATCAACATCTTTACTTACGATGCAAGAGCAGAAACTTACTGTTGGACCATGAATACACTTATAGTAAGTCCTAATCAGAAGTCCGACAAAACTGCTATTGAGGGTTGAAATTTGCAACAAAAAATATAAACTTCTGAAGGGGGTCCGAATTTGCTCAGAAAGTATTCTAAAGGGGGTTCTTTTCTAGTCAAATAAACTTCTGAAGGGGGTTGGTCAATTTTGAAAGTGCCTTCCTGGGGTGGGACATATGTTTTACTGGAATAGCCCTAACACAAGTACTGAAGTAAAAAATTAAATGAAAATCCCAACTTGCCCTAAAACTTTAACCACCCAAAATCATGTTTTTTACCTCAAAAAGAAAGTCAAAATCAGCATCTTCAGATAACAATATGAGAAAAGGTATTATATGTAATCAAATTCCAAATATGAAAGCCCTAACACAAGTGCTTATTGAGAAAAAATAAAAAATTAAATGAAAATCCCAACTTGCCCTAAAACTTTAACCACCCAAAATCATGTCTTTTACCTCAAAAAGAAGGTCTAACTCAGCATCTTCAGCATACAATATGAAGAAATGTATTAGATGTAATTATATTCCAAATATGAAAACCCTAGCACAAGTACTTATTTTGAAAAAGTTAAAAATAAATGAAAATTCCTACTTGCCCTAAAACATTAACCGGCCAAAATCATATCTTTTACCCCAAAAGAAGATCACTGACTCAGCATCTTCATCATTCAATGTGAAGAAAGGTATAAGATGTAACTATATTCCAAATATGAAAGCCATAGCACAAATACTTATTGAGAAAAATTTAAAAATTAAATGAAAATGCCAACTTGCCCTAAAACTTTAACCGGCCAAAATCATATCTTTTACCCCAAAAAGAAGGTCTGTCACACTCTAAATCTTCAGCATATAATATGAAGAAAGGTATTAGATGTAATTATATTCCAAATATGAAAGCCCTATCACAAGGACATATTGAGAAAAAAAAAAAAAAAAAAAATTCCAACTTGCCCTAAAACTTTAACCACAGAAAATCATGTTTTTTACACCAAAATCACACTCAGCACCTACAGCATTCAATGTGAATAAAGGTATAAGATGTAACTATATTCCAAATATGAAAGCCCTAGCACAAAAAAATGCCAACTTGCCCTAAAACTTTAACCGGACGCCGACGGAGACGCCGACGCCGGGGCGAGTAGTAAAGCTCTCATATTCTTCGAATAGTCGAGCTAAAAAGGGGTTTTAGAAAGGAGTTGAGAATTTTTAGGCTAAATGTTGATATACTACATCCAAAGATCCTAAAATATTTACCATGAACACGTTGTGCTAAAGTGAGTTTAAAAGTGTTTGATCAGGGTGTATAATTGTTGATGTTGTAGAACACTTCATGTCATTTATATGAAACTTGTCACACAAGCAAGGTGAAGAATTTAACTCTTTACCAGATACAGAAAACTTTCAAGAACATTGTGGGAAAAGTAGGAATTGCTCAAAAAGAAAGTTTTCTCTTCCAAACATGTTTTGAACTTTGCATTAGTATACTGCCTCCAACTTATCACATAAAAAATGTGTCAAAACAATTAAAAGCAAGTCAGGTTTACAATTTGATATGTGTATAAGGCAAAGATGTAAAACTGTAACACACCTGTCTGTGCTCATTTTCAAATACTTAAAGTTCTGCCAAGTGATATTGATATCTAAATAATATTTTAACCCTTTTCCATGCATAACAAATCTGCAGCAGACTCTATTGAAATCTTCTTGGCAAGATAATGGAAAATCTCAATAAGAGAGAGTATGATTATTGCATACAGCTGAAAACACTGGCAAAGGGAAAAATTGAACATTATGAGTAATTATTTATTTTGCTGCAATGTTTTCAAAACCCATCCAGCAGATGCATCAAAATGCTTCTGCAAGTTGGAGAGGGTTTTAAGGAAATTATTTAAACTTGAGCATACCAGTTCTTATTAAAGCTTTATTCTAAATTTGCTGTGGCGGTATTCTAGCGGCCAGTGAGTGAGGGGCTTACAGATCTAGCATACCTAATAGTCAATTAAATTAATTGTTATTTTCACCTCTATCTTGGACTCTGCATCAGTCAGGAGTGGGGCAATGGGTGTCATGGATGAGGCGCTGGGAACTGGGAGGGGCTATTTTGCATGGCATGTCAAGGATGACAGAACCTTACAAAGCAGCTTCTCATGGGATTCCAACAATCCAAAATGTTCATTTAGTGCCTTGTCAAGATTTTTTTGATTTTTTTCAAGCCATAGGGGAGAGGGATGTCCAGAACAGGCAGAGGATGTCCTTTAATAGGGCATCCCTTGTGTAACCCACTTTTAGGTCTTTGATATACTGTGGATAATTCTGAAGGAAAGATGGATATTTTGTTGGATTTGGAGAATGTTTGGAAGGAATTACCGTAATGGCTAGACTGTAAGGCCCTTTCATCAATAAGATGCTCCGCTGACATAGGTGTCTCAAACTAGGGTTTTATGACTCTCTAATAAGACGCAGTCAGATTTCTTTTGATTTTTTCAAGCCACAAACTCATGATAAACAGCAAGATTTAACCCAAAGTCACATTTTTTATGAAGATTGAAAAACAACTAATAAAATTCATCGATCACCATTTTAAAAGGGAACATAATATACGATCAGAAATAAATCCAAAAAAGCGTCTGAGATTGAGCACTGAATGTTTATTGTTAATCCACTACTCCTAACACCTAAATGCTTTTAGAAAAACTCTTAATGAAATATTTACTGATCATTATTCATCGCCATTTAAATAGCAAACATAAAAAATGTCCAAAAGTAAAACCAAAAAGCGTCAGAAAGTTGAGCGCTTGATGTTTAATACGAGTGTATGTCAAAACCAATATGGTCAAAACCCATACGGTCCAAAAATTACATAGTAGTCAAAACACATATGGTTAAAAAAACAGGGTAGTCAAAACCCTTATGATTGAAAACGCAGGGTAATCAAAACCCATATTATTGAAAATGCAGAGTACTCTAAACACATATGATTGAAAATGCCGAGTAGACAAGACCCCAGTGATCAAATTGACAGGATATTTATAACTCCCACGATGGAAATTGCTCAGGATCGGTGTCATGGTTTGTAACCTTTTTTTTTTTTTTTTTTTTACTTACAAATAAAGAGCTTCATTCTCGAATTTCTTGGTAAAGAAATGCGTCTTGTAATCAAGGTTTTACGGTAATAAATTAATACATAAAAGTTTAATAAGAGTATGTACTGTTGTGTACTTGAATATAAGTGTGTAAGGAATTAATAAATTAATGAATAAAAGCTTAATAAGAGTATGTACTGTTGTGGACTGGAATAAAAGCGGCCATGTAATGATTTCATACTAGTTATACATATTTAGTGCGTGACACTGCACAAAAGACATCAGGTCACTGTGCCGTCCACTATGATGGCTGGAAACCGCTTGCGTCCAAATATCTCCACAATGTTAGTATTAATAATGTGTATTTGCGTTACTATTTTAATAATGTGAACGGTTGTTATTTCTAATATCTGAATAAATGTGTTATATTTTATGATTTTACTTGTCATGTTTTGTCACTTTCTTGCGTCGGCATCCTAAAATAATAGAAATAGTTGAAAGGGGTGTACAAAAGGGCATATTAATTCTTTGGTTTGACTAAGTGTTGTTGGATATTTTTGATAAAGGAAAGAGTTTAAGCAAAAGCATACCTGTGCTTATTAATGCTTCAGTGAAGTCAGTGGTCCAAACAGGAACAGCCAAATGAAATAATTCAAATATCAAATCCATAATGGCTTGCTGTAAAAAACAATGATTCAAAAATCAAATCCATAATAGTTTGCAGTTGAAACTTTTAAATTCTCATTTTTTCATTTTTTACACTGATGATTTCATGACAATTTAAGAATATCATACCATGTTTAAGATTGACTGTTTATCTGATTTGTGAATATTTAATGGAAAAAAGATTGTCTTGGAAAAAAGCATTTTTTAAAAACACATTTGAAAACATAGTGGGGAAAGTAGAACTTATTTAACAGGAGCAATTTCTCATATTCGCAGTATGGTTATACAAGTTTTCTACTGCAGGTGTGTCAAAATTTGATTGTTTCAGGTAATACTTTAATTAAGTATCTTTCAACAGTTTCACAAATCTTGAAGTAAGTACTCCTGTTTATAAAGATTTTGGTATGACTTGACCAGAAGTAATTAAAGCCTGGTCTTAGTTTCAAGAGGCGTAACTTGATTACTAACAAACTTACCCTAATATCTGTAAAAGGTAAATACATGATTCCAACCATTGATTGAAGTCCAGTACCATCGGGTTTACAAAAGCGAATTATTCCTTAAATACAAATGTTATAAATACATATTATATCATCCAGATTACATGAAAATTGATCAGTGGTTATAAAATCGAAGTCAATAAAACTGCACACTTGTATAATCCAATTTTGTTATGACTGTTTTTCAAAGGCTTTTAGGATGATTGTTAAACTACATGATGAACAAGGTAAACCCTGGTCAAACTGCATAGAGATGTCTTTTTGTTGGTTGAAAAGGTCAGTTATTGTGTGAAGAGGACTTCATGATAATACTCTACCAGATAACAATAAAAATTGTTAACCCTTTCCCTCATAAAGACGCTTTCTGACGCCTCTGCGGCAGATGGCTTTTTGAAAACAATAGTGACAAAAGAAGAAATTGCACAAAACGTGCAATTTCTCCTTTTGCCACAATGTTTTCCACTTTTTGTCATAGGTTATCCATTCAATTATGGAGATTTTCTATGTTTTGACAAAATACGTTCAAAGTCGTCTGCTGCAGAATTGTCGTATGAGGGAAAGGGTTAAGTTATAGAGAGGAAAAACAAACGCATTTGACATTTTTATCTCCACAAGCACACAATAAATATAATTAAATGAGAATCACTCATTTCATGATTCAATTTATACCTTGAAGTATGACCTAAGCCTTTACACTGACAGAATTATTTGATGGTATACATCCCCTCCTATTGGCCCTTTATGCACCCATCAACTTTTATGAATTTAGCTCTGATGTTTTTTTGTAAAGCCAATAATCCAAACTTTCATATCAACATACTTATAGACAGATACAAGTTCGACTCTATCATCAGAGTGCCAAGGTTAATGCAGAATTCCGTTTTAGTTTTAATCATTTCCCTAATACGACAATTCTGCAGCAGACGACTTTGAACATAATGGAAAATCTCTATAATTGAATGGATAACCTATGACTAAAGGTGGAAAACATTGTGACAAAAGGAGAAATTGCATGTTTTGTGCAATTTCTTCTTTTGTTACTATGTTTTCAAAACGCCGTCTGCTGCAGAGGCGTCAGAAAGCGTCTATCATTTTGCCTCATATCATCCCGTTAATGAGTCATCTAGATTTGAATGGTTTTTTGTGTGCAAAAGACACAGATCAGTCTGCTCACTTGTAAGTCGAATTTGGGACGTCTCTTTCACTAAACCCTTTCCCACATACAGACACTTTCTGATGCCTTCTCAGCAGACAATTTTATAAAAGATTGTGATACATTTTTCCTTTTGCCACAATGTTTTCAACTTTATTCAATAGTTGTTCTTTCATTTAATTAACACTTTCCCACTTGTAGATGCATTCCAAATTTCCAACGCATCTGCAGCATATGACTTTTGAAAACATTGTGTCAAAAGGAGAAATTGCTCAATACAAGCAATTTCACCCTTTGCCATCATGTTTTCAATTTTATTCAGTATATATTCATTCATTTATAGAGATTTTCCATGTTTTTGCATGATTGTTTTCAAAGTCGTCTGCTACATATTTGCTGTATGTGGGAAGGGAAGAAATTTTTCATAATTTTTGCTAAATATTTCCAAAGTTATCTGCTGCAGATTCCTTGTATCTTGGAAAAAATAATGTAAAGTAAACTTAACCCTTTCCCACATAAAGACGCTTTCTGAAGCTCATGCAGCAGACAGCTTTTGAAAATATTGAGGCAAAAAGGAGAAATAATAATGAGCATTTTCTCCTTATTGCCGCAATTTTCTCAACTCTATTCAATTATCAAACTATCAGCAGGTTGTTACAGAAATATTTTCCATTTTTGTTCAGATTATTTAAAAGTCTTCCGCTGTAGATTTGTTGCATGTGGAAAAGGGTTAAAGCTTCTGCAGAACTGTTCTGTTTGCATGAAAAATACCCAAGTATTAATCCTTATCATCGTTTTTACATTCTCTGAAGATATCTTTGTTTGAGTGAGCTCTATTTTTCAGAAAAAGCTCGAACATTAACCCCTTCACTAATAAGATGCCTTTAGAGCAGAAAATCTTTGAAAACATTATGGCAAAGGGTGAAATCGCTCATAATGAGTAATTTCTACTTTAATTACAATGTTAAAAGCTTTTAACAACAATGTTACATTCATTTAGAGATTTTCCATAATAGTGCCTAGATACTTTTAAAGTCAACTCCTGCAGATTTGCTGTATTATGGAAAGGGTTAACATGTTATGGTTCTGTTGACAATTAAACATTCTCACCTGGCCATGATCTCATAACAGTTAGAACAGCCATTTTACTGGCTGCAAAACGACTCTCTTTCTCTTCACTGAAATGATAGAATTGGAAATATTCCAATACCTCAATAATTATTCTATACTTGTTAGTGAATGATTTGGGTAATGAAAATATGTGTTTGTTTTATGTGTGATATCAAATATGATGACTTATCAGATAAAAAAAATATTCAAAATATATTTTCACAATGAAAATTTGCAAATAGTAATTTATTTTGGCAACGTTAAGTTCATGCTTTGTGTCCTCCCATGAAATGAGATCACTTGCAAACAAATGTAAAAGATTGCTTGGACCACCTTTGTATCTTAGTAAGTATTTTTTTTAATTTGTGGAGTATGTTTGGTGCCTTAAGTGCTCAATTTGACCAAGTGACACTGTTTCAAACATGACATAGACTTGATGGAAATGACAAGTTCTGATGTACGTTCATGAAGATTTGATAAAAAATGAGGCAGCTTAAGTGTTCAAAAGGTTTTCTAAAACCTGACATGATGTCCTATTTTTATACCCCCACACAACCCAGTTTAGAGCTTGACGGACATTAATAAAGATGAATGTTTTGACGAATTATCATGAAGATTGGATATGAAATATTCATAAGGTCATTGTTATAAACCATTGATTTAAGAAAAATAACTTGTAACAAACTTAATTAGATTTTCAAGAGGGCTATCTGTCTTTCCATGTAATTCAAATGATATCAAGTACAATATAAGATCAACTGGACATAACTCTATAGTGTTTTTGAGGCAATCTTAGTGAACCTTGCTTTCTGACATTTCCCTATGATGGTTAACATTTCCTTATAGTATTAATTAAATCCTTCTAACAATGCCTTAGAATTGATTTATGCCAACCCAATATCCCATCCGCATTTTGTGGGCGATATAAAAGTAAAGATCAAAAGGAAAAACATTTGATAGTTGAATCATTTACTGACGTCTTTATCAAAATAAGCATACCAATATTCTGTCCTTTATAACCTTTACCTCAAATGTATTGAAAACGTATGGCTCTGATAATATCATTACAGGTATATGATTAATGAATCATGAATCATAATTGTCACATCTGACTTTGTCATGTGGTCCACTTACCTACTAAGCTCATTCGCTTCTCCAGAATAAGTGAAATGGCAGTCAGTCAAAGGAGCTATCAGTTGCTGAAAAAACAAAAGAGACACCATTTGTAGGTAGAATTTTTTTATATTTATTGAATACAAACATAAATGTTTCAACATGTGAACCATCATTGTTGATAGATCCCCATCAAACTAAATTACTAGCAGTTGATATAAACAATGAACCAGTACACGGACAAACTTTCAAGGATGACTATACATTCATCCCCAATACAAAGAATAAATATATGAGCCGTTCCATGAGAAAACTAACATTGTGGACTCTGCATAAAGTATCGACCCTGATTAGCCTAAGCATGCTGCGAAGGCTAATCCTAACAGACAATGTTTGCCTCCAGTTGATTTTCTGTTTCAGGAGTCATAATTATTACTCTATACCCCTGAGATTTAATGTGTCGTCCCGCATTAGCCTGTGCGGACTTTCTGGGTTGGTAGTTTACGCAGAGTCCAAATGTTGGTTTTCTCGTGGAACGGCTTTGATTTCCAGTGATGAAATACAGTAAGAACATAGTATCCTTCAGTGACATTTATTATCGTTTCTTGTTGTGCAATTAAACTTCACTTAACCCTTTCCCACATTCAGATGAATTTTGACAAATATGCAGCGGACAATCTTTGAAATCATTGGGAAGATGGGAAAAATTGCTCAAAATAAGCATATTTTCCTTTTGCCACAATGTTTTCAACTTTTATCTATAATTTATTTAAATTTATTTTTCTATACTTTTGCGTAGATGTTTTCAAAGTTTTCAGCTCAGCTGCAGAGTTGTCTGTTTTTTTAAATAGGTTTTTCCACATTGCAAAGATATCAAATCATCTGCTGCAGTTGAGAAACAAAAAAAAACCTTACCTCTAAATCTGTGTTGAGCTGTATGAAGTGTCTGGTTGTTGGCTGGTTCACAAGATGTAGAATAGTTGATACCAGTGACTCGTTTATTCGAGGGTATTGATGACAGTCTAGTATCTTACGTAACAACATACTTATACCCCCACAATGGGCAACTAGATCTGGGTTATGATATGCTGGAATATACATGAATAAAATTAATGTTCCGACTTTATCTCTTATACTGAGAATATTGGATGTGCTTGCAGCAAACAACATTGGAAAACATCCAGGGTTAAGGAGAATAATGCTCATAACATTATGAGTTATTTCTTCTTTTCACACAATGCTTCCAATGCTGTTCAAATAGTGTAGCTCTAAAAAAACTCTTTGTCATATTTTAGTGTGTTGTTTTTGGTGGATGCATCTAGAAAGTTTTCATATAATATTCTCTGCAACACTTGATGTAAATTGCACCACAATTATTTGTATGGTCCCTATTTCAATATTAACTTCATTTTCTGTGGAGGATTTAAATTACGAGATGTCCAAGATGGTCCTATATCGATCATCTGAGTGATAGTATAGTAGTAAACGCTACTGCAGATAAAGGTGAAAAATTTATCAAGAGTTGGAATGAACTGCAAATGTAAAAGCTTATCAGTAAAAGACATTTGTAATAATGCATTAAATATTTGAACAATTTGAAAGAGGACCCCACAGGCACATTCCTTTTTTAACCGGTTGTGGATTACACTAATTGGTTTGGCATTTACATGTGTTATAAGAATAAAGAGTTGATGATTTATTATGTAATTATAGCCTTTACAATTTACTTCATTTTGGTTTTCAAAACATACACTATGTCTTGAAATAAAATAACAAAATATTTGAATGTTTATCTTTCCAATCACAAAAATAAGTTCAGCATTATGACCTAGTATGTTTATGACAGTCTTAATATTTATGCATCTGAGCTTCAGCGGCGCAATTAATATATTCACAAAAGTTAAAACGGCTTCCGAGTTCACAATCGGAAACTAGAATAAAAACAAGACCGCCAAATGTCACAAAATACGCCCGTCCTGTTTTTTTTAGACCAATAAAGTATAGTGATAATTGGTTGTACATTAGTTATCGCCCTTTAATTATAGAAATTACCTAAAATTGATCTTGTCAGCTCAATAACTTTAGAAGCCTTTGTCCAATCATCACCAAATTTGGTCAGAATGTATATTGGCATAATATCTTGGACAAGTTTGATAACTTACCACGTTATCTTAGTCACTTCACACTTATGTCCCTCGAAATGGCCAAAACTGTACTAACAGTGTCTGCTCTCATTTTTTGCGGGAAACGACGTCGTTCCATTGGCGTTACGCCAAGATGAAGTGTAACGGAAATGACGTCACGCCCTTCTTTGGCTACGATACAGTCAAAATTTAGTTTCGGGCGTAGAAGGCTAATGCTGTCATTTTTTTGACGAACGGGAAAACATATTTCTTACAGATTTCCATTTATTTTTAACTTTTCGTACAAATGTTAATTCCCACATAACACAACACTTTAATAATCTTAATAATTTTCAATCCGTGTTTTTCTGCTCATTTTATACATACCCAAAATACCGATTTTAAAAAAAAATATTAAAATGCCGACCATAATTTTCAATCTATATTTTACGTCTACTTTTTATACATATCCAAAATGGCGGCCCCCATGGATTTTTCCAGTTTCATTTCAGAAAGCTTCATGGGTTATTGAAAAAAAAAAAAAAAAAAATCTCACACCTGTTATCTATATTAAAGCGAAAAAAACCATTTAATTTTTTTTCCCGTATTATGCCAATAGTTACAATGACCAAATTTGGTGATGATTGGACAAAGGCTTCTAAAGTTATTGAGCTGACAAGACTAATTTTAGGTAATTTCTATAATTAAAGGGCAATAACTCTTGATTGGCTAAAGCGATATGGCTAGTTATCGAACTTGTCCGAGATATTATGCCAATACAAATTCTGACTAAATTTGGTGATGATTACACAAAGGCTTCTAAAGTTATTGAGCTGACAAGACCAATTTTAGGTAATTTCTTTAATAAAAGGTCAATAACTCTTGATTGACTTAAGCGATATGGCTAGTTATCGAACTTGTCCGCGGTATTATCCCAATACACATTCTGACCAAATTTGGTGATGATTGGACAAAGGCTTCTTAAGTTATTGAGCTGACAAGACCAATTTTGGGTAATTTCTATAATTAAAGAGCGATTACTCTCGATTGACTAAAGTGATATGGCTAGTTATCGAACTTGTCCGAGATATTATCCCAATACACATTCTGACGAAATTTGGTGATGATTGGACTAAGGCTTCTTAAGTTATTGAGCTGACAACATACTGGACGCCGCCCGCCCGCCGCAGGTAGAACTATAATACGATCCGTTTTTTTCAAAACGGGCGTATAACAAAAGAATGTTAATACAGCACTATATCATTAATTATTTTTATTCTAATAAAATAACCAAGTTAACAAGTTCTTTTTCTTTCAAATGAATTTGATTTATTCTGTGAAATCACCCAGTCGGCTACTCATTTCAATGAAAGGCCTGGACCAATTTTCAAGATCGGTGGCTTGGTCGGTAAAAAATTCTTTCTTTTTCTAATAATTTTAGATCTGCATCCACAGTATAATTTCACTCATTCAGATTTTACTTTTTTCCCCTAGAAAATCTTCAAATCAGGTTCAAATTTTCCAAAATACAACAAATCTGCAGCGGACTACTTTGTGAACATTTTCATACAGAAAGTTGGAAAATCACTATCAATAAAAGTATAAAAATTGGAATAGTTGTGTTCAAAGTCATCTCGTGAAGATGCATCAAATTATGTCTGTAAATGGTAAAGGATTAAGAGTATCATATCTGGTAAAAGGTTTAAAATGTAAATAATTCTTCACAATCATGAACATTTATAAAAAAAAAAAAAAAAAAAAAAATTACACTTACTTAGTTCACACATGAGCGCCATGGAAGCCCTAACCATTCGGTCCCTCTCTGTTGCTCCATCGTTACCAATAGCAACCAGTGGAAATACCAAAGAAGAAGGAATTCTGTATGGTGTAGTAATGGTCAGTTTCCGTAACAGTTTCTGAGCATGTATCCTTTCAATTTCATTATCTAAACACAGGTCTAATGATCTGGTAAAAATTACAAAGAATATCATATATATATACAAACCTGTACTATATTCCTTAACCCTTTGCCTCATGTAGACGCTTTCTGACGCCTTTGAACCAGATGACTTTTGAAATCATAGTTGCAAATGGAGAAATTGCTCAATAATCATGCTATCATTTATAGAGAATTTCTTTATTTTGGACATGATAATTGAAAAGGCGTCTGCTGCAGATTTATTGTATGTGGGAAAGGGCTAAACAGAGAATTTTCAATACATGTACTGACAAAAAAGCAGTATGCCGTCAAAATATAACCAAGCACACATGTTTGAACAGCTCAAAATCCAAAGTTAAAATGCTTATGTTTAGGTTACCAATAAGCTATGACAGAATTTACACTACTGCAAAATTGTCATTATTTAAATAGTAAAATTTTAGAATGAAAATATTTAGTACTTAAACCTTTCCCACATACAACAAATCTGCAGCAGACAACTTTGAAAACATAGTGATAAAAACCTGAAAATTCTCCATAAAAGATAGCTTAATTGTGAAATAAAGTTGTAAACATTGTGGCCAAAGGAGAAATTACTCATCATGAGAATGTTCACCTTTGACCACAATGTTTTCAAAAGTCATCTGCTGCTATTGTGTCAAAATGCGTTTTCAGGTGGGAAAGGGTTAATCTTTTGATAGTTATTCTGGGAAACCAATATTCATGAGTTTTGAAAGGGTTTTGTTGTACATGTACTTTCAAAATGTTTTCAGCGATTGATACTCATATTTTCACAAGGTGTTTTTACAACCGTTGCATGAGTCCACCAACACTAAATGATTTCTTAACCTTTAAGCACATAAAACAAATCTGCAGCAGAATACTCAAAAGCATTTTGTCAAAAAAATGGAACATCTATCATAAGTGAAAACATTGTCACAAAAAGAGAAATTGCTCATTTTGAACAAATTCTCCTGTTTCCACAATGATTTCAAAAGACGTGTAATACAGAGGCGTCAGAAAATGTCTGTATGTGGAAAAGAGTTATGCTTGAAAAAGCGCATGGACGAAACATTATTGTTTACCTTGCTATAAAGTAGTCTATATGCAGACTAAGTAGTATCTGTAATGACTCCTCCTTGGTTACTAAATGTTTGATGACCCGTATTGTGGCTGCTCTCACTTCCTTTGGTGCATGTAAAAGATTCACACTCAGACTGAAATGGTAAAATAACATTCAACTTTTGTAGTTTGATACCGTCCATATAAGTAAATGGATAAATTGTCTGATATCCGAACAAAGTCACACCCAACCAGTTTTTAGCAGGTGAAATGTCCATTCATAAAACTTTACAAGTTGACTGTGAGCGTAAGCACAACTACTACTACCTTTTTTATTCACATACACTGTATTTTCAATTTGAAAATGAAGAACATAAATTCAGGAAATGGCATACATATTTTCCTGATACAATGACAACACAGCAGCACAGACAAATCATAGACAATTTCTCCTTTTCCGACTATATTTTTTACAAATTGCAAAAAAGTGAAATTCCATTCTTCAAAAATGTACAATCATGGTCAAGAGCTTGTTAAAACTACTTTGCAATAGCAAACAATATCAGGCATTGTTTAAGCCTTTTCTTATACAGAGAACTTTTGACTACTCTGAATTAGACTAGAGGAATGTTGAAAACAATGTGACAATTTAGCAATAACTCCTCTCCCCACACTAGTTTCTGCTTGTATTAACCCTTTCCATCATACGACAATCTGCAGCAGATGACTTTGAATGTATTTTGTCAAAACATAGAAAATCTCCATAATTGAATGGATAACCTATGACAAAAAGTGGAAAACATTGTGGCAAAAGGAGAAATTGCACGTTTTGTTTTCACTATGTTTTCAAAAAGCTGTCTGCTGCAGAGGCGTCAGAAAGCGTCTATAAGAGGGAAAGGGTTTAAATACTACTTCTTATGTTCCATATCATACAATTTTTTCTTCAGATGTTTTTAAAACTTAAAATTTCATATCAGGTCAACATTTGAAAGAATAAATTCAAGAAACACACTTACCATATAAAAATATCTCTAAGAGAATATCCCAGTTTTGATGTATCATCACATTTTTCAATCAGTTTCACAAACACGTTCAAGTAACCAAGTTTCTTTGCTTTAGAGAATGCTTTCTGTTTTATAACATAAGTAAGAATTTCTTTCACATTTTCGGCAGGTTCTGAAAATTATAAAATAAATTTGTCATATGGTGAAAAATATTTCTTTGCTACTTTCTCAATCAAAACTTTATAATCTCAGGAAAACTTTTCGAGTTTACCTGTTTTGCCATACCTGTGTTCTTGTCCCTAGACAATAAATTTCATGTTTATTTATCAAAAATTACATTTTTATATCAATTTACAATTTTATCATATTTCTGGTGACATGTCAAGAAAATTCCCTTTGTCTGCTGTTGAGATTTCTAAGGCCTTAAAAATGATCAAAGATAAGTAAAGGACAGTCACAACCCTAAGAAGAGTTTGAAATAGACAGTTGTCGCAATCAAGACTTGTCCTATGCTTGGTTCACTACTGGCCAATCTAAACAATACTTGACAAAAATGTTTACTGATGCCATGTTTGAACAAGATTGCTAAATTGGTACAATTTATGCCTACTGAGCTGCTGCAGCTCGGTGGCTGAGGTGATCTGGCTTGTCGTCAATCTTGGACAAGACATATCGCTCATAAACATTATGACTTGAGTTTTGTAAAAGACTTCAAAGTGGATAATTATTAATTAAGGTACCAAAATGCTAAAATGTCCGTGTGCAATCTAGTTTGATATAAATCTTTACCAAGATTTTATGTCCATAAACAATAAACATTGTGACAAAGATTAGTGAACATAAGGATCTTTCAAGTTGGGAATTGATTGATTGGGGGTTTAACATTGTTTTCAACAATTTTTCATTTCGCAGTGGCCAGTTCTCCTACCTATGTATTTCTTGGCTTTCTCAAACCAGTAATCCACACAAAATTCTTTATAAGTGACTAGCTGCTTTTCCACATAGTCTATGAGCCAATTGATAGAAGATTATTGATGTGTTTCACATTGAAAAGAATCTTGGTCAAGCTTGGGTTCAAATTCGATCCCCTGGATTTAAGTTAGGGAAAGGACACATTTGTTGATGCTGCCCATTATATGAACAGACTCCATAAGAACAATTTCCCATTTTCCTCCAATGATTTCAGCTCTATCCATTGCTGAAATCAAAGCAGAAAAGAAATAAATTGCTGAGAACAAGCAATTTCTAATTTTCCTAAGACGTTTCCAGGAAACTGTAATAACATGATCATTTCAGTTGCATGTAGTTCAGATTACTTATCAATATACTATAATTATCATAACAAGTATGGGGATAAATTCAAGTGGCTTGAAAAAACATCCTTAATGTTAAGTATCCAAAGTGGTTGTTATATGAATCATATTTTGTTAACATTATATGCCATGAATGATTTAATTATTGGAATACACAATTTGTTTGTATGGTGTTTTATGCCACTTTCAACCATTTTCAGTTATATCACAGCAATTTCCTTGGTAAGTTGCCAGTACTAACGTTCCATTATTCTGACGCAAGCAAGTCAGTTTAAATACTAATCCTACAAGTAACAACCGTGAGTGCCAAGGAGAGAAAGCCATTACTACCACCAATCCCATTGATGGTTTTGTATAACAATTAGAGAATTGCATTTCTTTAATTCTTTACCAAATGTTTAAGTCAACAGCTTTACATCCAATATTGTCAAAATAGTATATATCTGTGTAATCATAGTGATGATGATAAGGGTAAACAAATAGACGGCAAAACCATCAATTTTTTCCTGTCAATAGGTAATGTGTATGAACTTTGCTATACCATGTATCCAAACAAGTGTGTCCATTAAATGAAAGATGTTTAGATGCAGTCATGACACTCCTACATTTTGATTGGATGAAAAGAAAATATCGAAAAAAAAATACTTCTAGAGGAAATAATTAAATATGATAATACATACTCGATAAAGGAACGAATACAAGTAATTCGATATATGTGAAAATTTGCGTGTAATAACACTCATCGACTGTTTTTAAAATGAGTTCCTCATTTATTAAGAACATATAATAGATAACAGATATTAAGCAACCTTTTGTTATAAGCAGCCACATTTTAGGATCCCTAATGCCAGGTTGATAATCAGTGATCTGCCTTAACCCTTTACTTGATAGTAACGCGTTTATGCCTTTGCAAACAAACTAGATCCAGGGCCCGAGGTTATGAAACTTACTCATATCTATGCTATATTCTTTTAAATTGCTAAGTTATTTAATATGGAGCATATTTGCGGGAAGTTATTTGAAAATATCTATATGCATGGTAAAGTTATGGTCTGAACAAAAATAGTTCAAGTAAAGTATATTTTCTGTCACTGTGACCTTGACCTGGAAGCTAAACACAAAAATTGTGCATATCTCTATTTGTTGTCACTGTGACCTTGACCTTGAAGCTACAGACAAAAGTTTTGCATGTGACACATCATATTGATATAGTTCATATTTGTGCCAAGTTATTTGAAAATATCTCTATGCATGACAAAGTTATGGTCAGGAAAAGTTCAATTAAAGTCTATTTCTTATCACTGTGACCTTGACCTTGAATCTACAGAAAATTGTTTGCATTTGGCACATCGTCTTGATATGGTGCATGTTTGTGCCAAGTTATTTGAAAATACCTCTATGCATGGCATAGTTATGGTCCGGACAAGGAAAGTTGACGCCCGCCCGCCGACTTCGCCAAACTAATAACCAGATTTTTCCTTCGGAAAACCTGGTTAAAAATGAAAATGACAGAAATGATAGAAAGGGTAGTTTGAATAGTCACAAATGTATAGTCAGGCGCGTAGGTGGGTCAATATGTGGACTACGCACCATTCTAGGGGGGTACGGGAGCATGCTCCCCGGGAATTTTTTTTTGTCTATATGGGCTCAGGTGACTTCTGGCGTATATTTCACAATATCTAAATGAGCCTACTTGATACCCTTATGTAAAGCATATCTACACAAAATACCCTTGAAACGTTTGCAGCATTCAGAATTTGTGAAAAGTGAAACCTCGAAGAAACCGAACTGAGCGATCGCAGTTCATATGCCCCGGCTTTGGCATCACCATAGTTAAGGAAGAGGTCATCTAAGCTGTCAATGACTGTCATATACGAGCGTTTGAAAGTTTTAAGTGCGACTGTAATTTAGTCCGATTTTCCATGTGTTTTATGCGTACTTAGTTTCATGAAAATGCAACAACCGTTTGCCCGAGAAGTAAAACAGGAACGCCACTTCTTTAACGGTCTTTATCATGTTTCTGGCAAGTGGCTCCTCGGATGCATGCTATAGCATGGTTTAGACAGTGATTTTTGCAGTGGCTGTACACTGTGTTGGGTATTATCTGCCGAACTCGCTTAAACACCACGGAACTTTCCGGACATGTTGGATGCTCCATCGTAACCTAACCGACTTGGTTGTATGGTCTAAGTACCTCAACCAGAGCGCCACTTTCTCCATAGTAGATGCGTCTGTCATAAACCCAAAGAACGGAACACTTTTGCATTTGCGCAAAATTTCCTCTCTGATTTGATCCCCACATATCATGATTTCTTCATTTTGTATAGCGGATGAAGTGTATCGCGTCACCGTTTTTCAAATGATCACGCAGCACAGGGTAATATTTGGCTTGGTATTCTAAAAGTGCTTTAAAGTTACTATTTGTATCCTCATGACCACATAAAGCTAGATTGTGTTTACAACAAAGGATATAATTGTATCAATTATGCCTTTAATACATGTATGTTCTTGCTAACTAGGACATCATTGGCATAGGAAACTGATTATGCAATGCTTTTCCTAATTCTAGACATAACTGCAGTGAAATGTTCAGCCGCTTCAAGTGAATGCCCATGTGTCTTGCACTTAATGTGAGCAGTGATGACCTTGCCAAGATTGCTTGGGTCGGTTGATTGTTTGCAGGTTGCGACACTAGCGATCTCTTCTCAGATCCAAATAAATGACACAGACCACAATTCGCTCCAACAGTAGACTTCGAATATCGTACTCCCATGTACAATATGAAAATACTATTTGACTGTATACAAAATACATAGGACATCTAATATTATCAATAAATATAGATTATTCATGTGACAATTTGATCATGTCTGAATTGTTCTGATTTTTTCCGCTTTCACCCTTACCTTTCTTAGGGTTCAGTTTTTATTGCATTTTTCGCATTTGTTTCATTTTAATTTTTGGAGCTCTCAAAATATTTCTTACGCATGTGCGTACGTGAGTAAGCCTAGCTACGCGCCTGATAGTTCCGTAAATTATGGAATAATTTCATTGGAGTAGTACATTATCAAGGGCAAGTCGATTATTTTTGTACCTGTCATCATTATTTCATGGATTTAAAATCTTGAACATATTTTAAAGTTGAATATAATTATGCTTAACTAGATGATGATTTTTAGTTTTTTGCATAGGACGGTAGGAATCGTGAATAACTTTTAATCAAATCACTGATAGTGCTGCAAGCAAGGGGGACTAAGTCACTAACTGCAATTCACTGATTTACTGAATACAAAAGTTAAATAAATGTTTACCCGAAATTTACTCATATTATAACTTCGAGTGATTCCACAAATAACAGTTAGTAGCTTAAATACTGGGGAAGGAAGTTGTTTCTCTTGAAGAAATTTTCTTGGAAGGGAATGTTTCAAAATTAACGAATTTACCAAACTATAAAATCTTATGTTGTGAATGTGACTGAGAAACATCTTAAGAATAAATCGACTGAAAACAAATGTCTGAAATGCAATTTACTTGGAATTAAAAAGAACAATAAGTGGTTCATGTCCAAATTACGCAAGTTCTTCCTTTCAATTTCACATGTTGAATTATTGACATTTTCATTTCCAGGAAAGTCGACTCACCTTTCGTAAAATCAAGCTGAATATTTTCTTCTCCACTTCCGTGTCTACCTGCAAGATGACAGAAAAAATTATTGAGATTGAAATAACAACATTCTTGAATCGATACAAAATACAAACTAGGCGATCGGATCTATAGTTACCTCTAAATCTGCCACTTCTAAAACGCTGTCCACTTTGCTGGCGGACCATAGCCGCCGCCATCTTCGGCTAGACGACGTTTGTTTTTCGGATTGTGGTAAAAAAAAATATTCACGGATTCCTCACTTTTCTGTTACACAAACCAACTCTTATTGGTAAATGTTGAAATTATGAAGTAAGTCTGCAGACTACCGACATTTTATTCAAATTAAAATAGTTTGTGTTTACGACAATTAAGGACTTCTTTGAGGCAAAATGTCAAAGATGGAGATCTACGAACCAGAATTTACGAAAGTCGCCGACAATATTCCAGGTGCGGAAGGTCCTGTGTTTGACAAAGATGATACGTTTTATTTGGTTGCTCCAGAAGTAATGGTTGGGGAAAATAATGCAGGACAGATCCTTAAAGTTAACCTAGAAACTGGGGAGGTACGTGGCCGATACTGAATAACTGATAAGAAAAATAATCAAAGAACCCGTGGTATTTGCCTCTTATGACATAAAACTTAAAATACATACAAGCTCCTCCAATACGAATGCCAGTCACCCCGACACCCCGATATACCGACACCCAGATGAGCCGACACTAGTTTGTCGATCCGACACCCTAGATAAATGTCATGTGTGAAAATTGAGTCGTTCCCACACCTCCCTATATTTTACCGTATACATGACGAGTTATTGAAACTTTATTTCCTGACGTTTGACTCTCAAATCATTTCTATATTGTTATTATTCCTGTATCATATGTTTTAACTTTTAATTATGTACATATAAATGCCCATCTACTGAAACTTTAATAGCAATTTAACCCTTTACCTCATATACTATAGACGCCTCTGCAGCAGACGGCTTTTTGAATACATATTGACAAAAGAAGAAATTTCTCAAAACAAGCAATTTCTCCTTTTGCCACAATGTTTTCCACTTTTAGTCATAGGTTATCCATTCAATTATCCATTCAATTATAGAGATTTTCCATTTTTTGACAAAATATGTTCAAAGTCGTCTTCTGCAGAATTGTCGTATGCAGGAAAGGGTTAAACGACTTTTCCAAATTGAAAACAAACGGAAAAGTATTTGACACCTAAACACAACCTTTTTATTACTTTTATTCTTCTTCTCTATATAAATAAAAAGACATTTGAAAAGGAGAGAAATTTAATAGTATAGTATTGCTATTTCTTAAATGAGGTGTCGGCTTGCCTTAATTTTTTTCCTTTAGGTGTCTGCTTATCTGAAAAAGGTGTCGACTTAGCCAAAAAGGGGTCGGCTGATCTGGGTGTCAGTATGTCGGGGTGTCGGGTAATCTTGTTTCCCTCCAATACTACTAAAATTATCTAAGCGACGCCTACCACCCCAAAATTAAAATGTGAATACTCGCAATCAACTGCCTTCTTTTTCCAATAAAATATAAATTCATAGATAGGATACTCGTGCTCCTAAAAGAACAAATCTTGCGTGTATGGCGAGATGTGTTAGTCATGTAACTAATTTATCTCTATAATACTACCCGCAGATTAGGGTTGTGTTGAGTTACATGTACTTGGATATCCGTTTAATCTTACTTTTCATTTCATGCTGTGATTTCAGCTTTGCTCTATTCGTGATTATTTTTAACTGTAACGTCCATGAAAAAAATGATAGTTATTCTTAAGTTATACATTATCCATAAGCGGACCTTACTATGTTAATGAAACATGACATTTCCCCCCTTTTATTATAACACAATTTCAAATTAAAGATGGTGTATAAAAAAAATGATCTCTGTCAAAAATGCAGTCAGTGTTTATATGCAGTTAACATGAATAAGTAAGGATTCATAATATATTTGTATTAGTTAATCTTTCTAATAAAATAAATAACAAGATTTTCTTTCACGCATTTCATTTATTTACTTGTCAAAAAGAAAAAAAATACAGATGGGACAAATTAGACATTGCTTATATTTTTATGTAAAAGTTGTCATTTAATTATCATCTTAGTAAATCATGAATCTGCGAGACTCTCACCGTACCCGCTATAGAATGCGAGATTTCGTGGTGATTAATCATTTGAATATATGTGTTTATATGTCTCTGGTTTTTTTTATTGCAGATGTAAATAAGCTTAAGGATTAAAATGCAGAAAAATATTGCAAAATATTCTTAATAAATTTATAATACCCAAATCAGAGGCATAAATAGAAATATGTCTTAAACTAAATTTTAAAGTTGAAATTAAATCTGCATCTTTGAAAAAATCGTGGGGAAAAAAATTCTTTGTTTCAATCAACTTTCATATTTCCATAAAACAGGATAAATTTCAAATAATTGAAGCAAATTGACTAAATAATTGTCTTATCTTATAAAAATATAAAAGCACTAACATCGATCAAAGGGTTTTGTCAGGTGTTGGGTGTTTTTCTTGTACAGGCAGTAAACATCAAGGTAAATTACGTCACTATTAACCTGATGAGATTGAGCCGTGACAAATGAAAAACACCCATATAAATTAATGTAAAATTTACGATCCAATTACTATTAAAGCTGTGTGACTAAACTGCACATAATCATTTTTTATGACATAGCTCTTTTGTGGGGGGAAATAGCTATGCTTCAATGATTTACAGCAAATAAAGGTCACTAAATTTATTTCACCCTTAACCATTTGCACACGCATTTTGATGCATCTGCCGCAGACTTCTTTTGATAGCGTTGTGACCAGGGGCGGATCCAGGATTTCGGCTTAGGGGGGGCGTATAACATGTTGGCTTGCTCAACCTTTTTTAATAGGCTTTGAATATACTTTTATATTAATGGGTTTGTAAAACAATGGCAATACAAATATGTTTGAACTAATAAGATGCAATGTATTAGAAGCAGTAGAGCGAGCGAGTGGGAAAAATAGTTTATACAGTATAACTTCGTCGATGTATAACTTTAGTTCATGTACTTATTCTGACAGTGGATTTAACAGCAGCATACGGCGAGGATATTTTCTGGCAAAATGATTAATGATCTGCTCAAAATCTAAATTCATATCTCTATGAATGAACAAAAGCATCAACGCATTGAAGCGACCCTGTCCCATTGTACTTCTATGAGCATTTTTGATAAATCGCAAAGATGAATTTGACCTTTCCACACTTGCAGCTGTAACTGATGTTAACAGCACTAACGTGAGAATTTTCACAATGTTCGGATACATAAATTTACAGGTCTCCGAAAGCGTTTCCGTTATCGTTACCGGCTTTTCATCTTTATTCACCCAAGTCAATTTCCAAAGCCGCAGCTCTTGCTGGAATGTTTCCGGCTGTGGCATATCGTCCTTGTAGTGGTCTATTATTGATCTGACGGAGTCTTCCGTTAACTTGTCGATGTTGTTTGGCAACAGACAGAGAGCCAGACAAGCTTGTTGAGTCATCGTGTTGAATCTCATGTCCAGTTGTTGAATGAGTGAATCTACAAAAGGGTTAAAAATGGCTCTAACAAAGTATTCTTCGGTATTGTTAGCAGGAACATTATTTCGCTGAGTCTGTCTTCCGCAACGTCTTGGCATTTGAAGGCAATCAAGACCAGCTTTCTGTGCCATCTTAGATGAATCTTGAAATATTATTTCAGCGTCGTTAGTTCTGGCAGCAAACACAGCATTCTTAACAGTTTTCACCAGTTCATATGCTTCAACGATATCAAGGGTTGAGCCCTGCAGTTTGCTACTTAAACCGGTCACATACCCGAACATGTGTAAAACAGTCTGGAAGCACATTATAAAGCTTGAGTCGGTGATACGATTCAAAAGACCGTACGCATCAGTGATCGCTTTAGTATCCCAGCCAGTTTCAGTTTGCCCAATTGCCTCTAGACAGTCCACCATCGGGTCGTACATAGTGTGGAAGTCACGCAAGGTGGAAAATTTTTCTACCCATCTAGTTTCACAAAAAACATGGAACTTTGATTTTGCAATTCGATCAGTCTTTGGCACTTTAGAATTGTAATCGGAAATGGCTTCCTCTAACCTTCTACTTCGTTTTGGAGAGTATTTGAAAAATAGACCAAGTTGTTTAAGGGCATCAAGCATACATTGAATTTCCTTTACTTTACAAGATTTGCACAGTGCCAGATTAAGATCATGGCTTGAACAGTAATGGTAGTTTGCCTTTGGTGAGATCAACTTAAACCGTGCTGCGCATCCTGCCTGTTTTCCTGACATATTACCAGCCCCATCCATTGTTTGCGACCTACACAACTGAACATCAAGACCAGCTTCTGTCAACGATTTTACAATTTTATCACATATTGCCGCGCCAGTTATTTGTTCACACTCCACAAATTCCAGTAAACGTTCTACTGGTCTATTATTGACCGTATATCGCAGCACAATGCCTAGTTGTTCCCAATTCGAACAATCCGTGACCTCATCACATTGAAAACCAAAATAAGGTCCGATTGTTTGTTGGTTCACTTCATCAACAATGCACTTTTGCATATACTGTTTAATACATTCAAGAAGGTCATTTTGTGAGCTTTTAGAAATGTATGAAGCGTTTTTCGCACAGGTCTCTAGATGATCTTTGAGTGTGGAATCCCCTGAGTCGGCTCGAAAATCTACCAGAGTTTTAAAGTTACCTTTGTTCAAACTTGTGTTTGTTTCATCGTCACGATGACCTCGCATTGAAATTCCCTGACGACCGCAAAACTCAATACATTTTAATATTGATTTCAATATGTCCCTGTTTTTGCTTATTCTTTCTGCATTACAATTTCCAATATTCAAGTCAATCCTTGCTAAAGGCTTACAGAATGTTTTTCTAAAAGCAGTAAGTTTTGCTTTTGAGTTAATGTGATATTCATTACTTGTGTGAGATTTTAAATCGGAAACAGCGTCTTTCCAATTTCGATATGCGTCTTTCACTAGTAAGTTAGGACGTCGATGTGCAGTGTCTGGGAAAAACAAACACGGGAGACAAAATAAGCCGTCCAGTCTCTCAGAATAACATATAAAGTCAAAATTGTCAAACCATTCTCGACAACAGTATCTTTTCATTTGACCATCTTTTCGCCTTTTATCTTTGTAAAACTTCGCTGGAAATTTAAAACTTGAATGTGGTTGTCTGTTCTCTATAAAATAGTATTTTACGGAATCCGGTGACCGTGCTGCGGTGCTCGTGTAATCAGCAATATCCTTGGCCGAGTCATCATTCCGACTGCATCTCTGTGAAATTACAATAACAACTAATAATAATAATAATAATAATAATAATAATAAAGTCAAACATCAACATAAAATATTTAATTTCTAAAACAACATTTTAGCCATTTTGGCCTTTGTATTACTTTGTGACTTAAACAGGAAATAACATCAACGTCATTCAACGTCAACGGCGATAATGTCAAAATGTAGCATGCAATTGCGCCAAATAATGTAATATAGGATCTATAGTGGTATGAATTAACAAAATACGTTAATAATGTATGTTTGCGAAATTTAATTAATTTTATACTGCTTAATGTTATATAGTAAGTTAGTACCGGTTTTATTGATATTTTTGCATTTTAATAACAAGTAAACAATGTTCGCATACTGTTTAACTTTTTATATGTATCACAATAAAAGCAGCATTCTAGACAGCACACAATAAGTTACACATAAGCATGCAAACATACTATCTTTAGTTTCAATAACTGCTATTTTCTAAATGTCGATATATATTCAAGTTCGTAGAATACATGCACACTTTCTCAAATTTGTTTTATAAAAACTAAACGTGTGCATTTAACTCACCTGAACATCTGCTGTACAAGAGGACGTCGGTTCTTCTGTACTAGTGGACGTCGTCTCGGTAGAACGTATGAGTGTCGGCTCTGCTGTATTGGCGGACGTCGTCTCGTTAGTACTTATGAGAGTCGGATCTGTTGTACTAGTGGACGTCGGATCTGCTGTATAAGTGGACGTCGGCTTTGCTGTATAATAGGATGTCGGCTCTGCTGTATAATAGGACGTCGGCTCTATAGACGTCGGCTCTGCTGTATAAGTGGACGTCGGCTCTGCTGTATAAGTGGACGTCGGCTCTGCTGTATAAGTGGACGTCGGCTCTGCTGTATAATAGGACGTCGGCTCTGTTGTATTGGGGGACGTCGTTCCGGAAGTACTTATGAGAGTCGGATCTGCTGTATAAGTAGACGTCGACTCTGCTGTATAAGTGGACGTCGGCTCTGTTGTATTGGCGGACGTCGTCTCGTTAGTACTTATGAAAGTCGTCTCTGCTGTACTAGTTGACGTCGACTCTACTGTACTTTCGGACGTCATTAATTCATGGGTTGACACAAGATCCGATGCTATCGCGTTTCTTGCCCGTTTGCGTGAAACAACGTTCTCTCGTCTGAAATATAGATTTGCATTTTTCAGTACATGGGATGAAGATATGTACGATATCAACTGAGTACAATGTATTCAACCAAATAACCGATATATTTAATTTATTGTTGTATTTGATGTTACCATGTAATTTTGATTTCTTTTCTTTGAATGAATTAATATTTCCTGTAAAATCAATGGTATTAATATTTCATATTTACCTTTCTATGATTGATGTAGCTGTTACTTCAAATGGCATATTGGTGTCTTGAGAGATAGATCCTGCAAGGTCTTTTACATATTTGGACAACTCATATAAAGAGTCAAACTGAAGCACCACTGCTCTTCCTTCGGGTGCGCACATTCCTGTGTCATTGCGACTATGCGAATCAAACACAATGAACGAGTTGTTCACTTTTTTCAGTGCTATGGTAGCCCCAGGTGTATTGCCTAGTGTCAAGACTAATGATGACGTTTCTTCAAAGCAATCATTCAACGCATAGCTTATACAAAATGTTAATGTCTCAGCATCATTGGATGTCTGAGATATGAGTCCACTTCTTGGACCATAAAATGAACAGGTGTATGATTCATTAAAAACGAATACACTTGTGGGGAATTCCTGTATTGTCATACCATCTTGGTCCAATCCAATCAAGGTGTACAACGCTGTTCCTTGGTGGAGTATGGCATCGACTTCAGATGGGCATTTGGGAATCTCATCTTTGACTAGAAACGACATGGCTATGCAGAGGCACTGGTTTCCACCATTGTCGATGTCCCCTTGGTGCAGGCTGCCTTTGGTTAAAAGCCTAACAGAAAAAATGACACTATTATAAATATGTTTCATTTGAGTGAATTAATTATTATAAATCTACAATCTTAAGCAAATCGCATAAAATAAGAATTAAATAATAAGAATTAAAAAAAAGTTTCTACTGGGACTCGAACTCGCGTCCATGATTAGTCAATGATTAGTAATCCTTGATGCTCTCCTCTACACCACGGTACCTTGATACAAACTTAAAGCGTTACTTTCGTATATATATTAAGCTAGCTGATTGAAGGCTAATACATTTATGCTTTCTTCATTTATACATTCGATTTGTATAACATCGATTCATGACTTACAACAAATATAATGTAATGGTAATAAAATGTGCAAATGCATTTATTTGCTTTTATACTAAAACACTCAATCACAGACACGGCCGTGGTCTGGCACACCGACCCGAACAGCGAAGCGTAAACTAGTTTACAAAATGTACATGAAATCATGAATGCCATTATGGCACAATATATTATTAATATTAAATACTAGATCTATGAATTAATATTATATATATAATATAGGTGTATAAAAAACCCTTTCATGATTACCTTTTCTTCTCTTTTGTTCTGAAAAAACTACCGAGGGTTGTTTGAAATTTAGAGCGTTTAGCACTCGTAGGCGCATCCATGTTTGTTTACGTCGTAACGATGACGTAGCGGGGAAAAGTACGAAAGTTTCAAACGCGGACTTGTTTGAAACAGGGCATTGTCTGCAGTTAGGGCTAGCGGAATCAGTATAACATAAACTGTTTAAATTTAACCATCATCATTATAGAATAGTATGCTACTAAAAATCAGATTCGCTTTTCATTTGAAAATATCTGTATATTTTTGTATTTTTACACAAGACACAAGACATACATGTAAGATTAGTGAAATTTTAGGGGGGGCGCGCGCCCGACTGCGCCCCCCCCTGGATCCGCTAGTGGTGACAAAAGGAGAAATTACTACATTTGTTTGAAATTGGATAAATTAACTTTGTATTGAAAAGGATTTTAAAGGGTATGAACCTACTTATTTTTCCTTTGATTTAACAACTTTGAAACTAGAAAAAAATGTGAGGAATAGAAAGGAAAGGATGCATCGCTGTTAACTGATTATGCTGATAACAAGCAGTTTCTCTTTTTCTCACAATGTTTTCAAACGCTGTCTTCTACATCTGCATTTAAAGCTATAAATATGTGGTTTTGAGAATTATTTTTCTTATAAAAAATAAAAATATAATATTATAAGGAAAGGAGACATTGTTCGATTATCTATTTGAAAGCAGCAGACGACATTCAAAACAAGCGCACATTGCAAATGGTGGTTGGAATGAGTTTGTTTTTACAACCCTATATATATATTAGCCAATTTCGAAATCAAATCAAGGGAGGATTATATTCGTAGTACAGCAACAGTATATGCACAAATAGACACCATTTCTGGCCTGCTAAAATATATTAGCTTTTGAGACATTTTTCATCGCCATTGCATGCAGTTAAAATGTGGAGATTAATGAGTATCCAGTTTTAGCATGCTGAGGCATATTACGTGTGATTGCTTTAATTTCTAATGGTTACTCGCGCTCCGATTCCAAAGCGATGCTAGACCTTGGACCCCTAATATCGCGTTATACTGGAACTCCAGTGTATTAAGATTGTGTCATATACTATTATTGTTATCTATCTGTGACTGAACACTCTTTGAACTACATAGTCTTACTAAAATTGTTATGTTAAGCTCATTTATTAACAATTATTCTGTTTAGGTTGTAGCCCAGATATGCAGTTCCATATAAAAGATTGAGGACCTTTTTAGCTCGACTATTCGAAGAATAAGGGGAGCTATTGTAGTCACCCTGGCGTCGGCGTCGCCGTTGGTTAAAGTTTTTGTGCAAGCTAGCATTTACCCTTATAACTTGCATACACCTAGGCCAATGATCTTCAAACTTGGTATGAACATAATTCATAGCAAGTTAGTGATGCTTAATTAGTTTGGAGTCAGTAGGTCAAAGGTCGAGAACACTGTAACTTTCTATATAGAAACAGTTCATGGTTAAAGTTTTTATGCAAGCTAGCATTTACCCTTATAACTTACATACGCCTAGGCCAATGATATTCACACTTGGTATGGACATACTTCATAGCAAGTTGGTGATGCCTACACAGTTTGGAGTCAGTAAGTCAAAGGTCAAGGTCACTGTAACTTTCTATATAGAAACAGTTCATGGTTAAAGTTTTTGTGCAAGCTAGCATTTACCCTTATAACTAACATACAACTAGGCCTATGGTCTTTAAACTTTGTATGGACATTCTTCATAGCAAGTTGGTGATGCCTATAAACTTTGGAGTCAGTAGGTCAAAGGTCAAGGTCACTGTGACCTTCTATATGGAAACAGTTCATGGTTAAAGTTTTCGTGCAAGCTAGCATTTACCCTTATAGCTAACATACACTTAGGCCTGTGATCTTCAAGTTGGTTTTGCCTAGAGAGTTTGGAGTTACTAGGTCAAAGGTCAATGTCAAATGTGACCTTTCTGTAAAGAAACAGTTAATGGTTAGTTTTTGTGAAAGCTAGCATTTACCCTTATAACTTACATACACCTAGGCCTATGATCTTCAAACGTGGTATGAACATACATCATAGCAACTTGGTGATGCCTAGAGAGTTTGGAGTCAATAGGTCAAAGATCAAAGGTCAAGTTCACTGTGACCTTCAATGCAGAAACATTCCTTGCTTTAAAACTACTTATTGCTTAGGCCTATGGCCCTGAAACTTAGTTTTGGTAATGGTCATGATCAGCACTTGACTCAAACAGGTCATGGGATCATAAAGTCAAGGGTCAAGGTCACTTTGACTTTTAACGGAAAAAAACCCTATTATTTGCAATAACTTTGAACTAGTCCATATCTTAGTAACTACTTGATGCATTCCATTGAAACGTTATACAACCCTTCCCAACCATCACACCTATGAAAATAATCAATTTAAATAACTCTATCTTGCATATAATGCAAATTATCACCCTTTAGGACATTGTGGTTAATGTTTAGCATGCAACTACATTAGCGTCCAATATCTCAGTAATCAAATAAGCGGTGGAATAGTCGAGCATGCTGTCCTCCGACAGCTCTTGTTTAAGGAGCATGCGGTCCTCCCCTACTGGTAAAGTAGCCGGGTAAAGTTGCTTAAGTAGTCCGGTAATTTAATCGGCTACCGGGTCATTTTGAAACCCCTGAATGAGACTATTCTTTTGAGCAACAAGTCATAGTGTTTGGTTGGATGATAAAGAGAATATCATGGGGAAAAGAGTTGTAAAGCCCTCGTTATCTTGACCTCTGATCATATATATATATATATATCCTTCAGAAAACCGTGATGTGTGAGCCTAAGGATGGGGAACGTGGAGGTGTACCTGCTGGGTGTCAGTGTGACAAGGATAATAACATCTGGATAGCCGACATGACTCTGGGTCTTCTCAAAATGGAACCCAGTGGACAATATGAACAGGTACAGGCATAACCCTTTTTTCTCATTTAGACGCTTTCTGACGCCTCTGCAGCAGTTGACTTTTGAAAACTTTGTGACAAGAAGAAATTGCTCAAAACAATCAATTTCTCCTTTTGACACAAAGTTTTCAACTCTATTCAATAAGCATGTCTTCATTTAGGGAGATTTTCCATATTATTGTTGAGATTGTCTTCAAAGTCGTCTGCAGCAGATTTGTTGTATGTGGGGAAGGGATAATTGAGGGATGTTAACTGAAAACAAATCTTCCCGACTTAATTATCAGTGAAGATCAAGACCAGCTTGTGTCTCAGCTCAGTCTGATCAGGATCTTCCCTGTTTGTCATCTGAAACCTCTTGAATACAAGCCAACATCAACTGTAAAAGTAACCATTTATTTTAGAACCTCTGCAGATGCTAGCATGGAACAAGGTTCAATTCAATTTCAATTGGTCTTTAACTCTTTCCCTCATATAGATGCTTTCTGACGCGTCTGCAGCAAACGGCTTTTTGAAAACATAGTGACAAAAGAAGAAATTGCTTAAAACGAGCAATTTCTCCTTTTGCCACAATGTTTTCAACTTTTTGTCATAGGTTATCTATTCAATTATGGAGATTTTCTATGTTTTGACAAAATAGGTTCAAAGTCGTCTGCTGCAGAATTGTCGTATGAGGGAAAGGGTTAAAGCATTGATTTCTAATTGATGCTAGAACGTACAGACGTGTCTAACTACACTGCATGACATCGAGTCCTGTAAACCTTTGTAAACCCAGACGCTTTCATATCTTTGCAACAACTACAAAATAAAGCGTTTATAATATTGAGATTTAAGAACAATCGATAACATTCTCGAGAGCTATCTATAGAACCTTTTGGAATTTCCAGACGCCTTATACTACGTCATTGAGGTGTTTTGAGTCCAAACATGAAGAAAGATAATATCTACATAATTTAACTCTATGTAGATAATTATTATCTCAATAAATCTGAAATCTTAGTATCGATCCGGTACCAAAGTAGCACTGACATGATTATTATTAATCGTGTCTCTGCATCACTGATGGAACTATATATTTGGCGGTTTAACGGATGTAGGTTAATTGGTTTGCAGTAAGGAATAACAAGTCAACAGGCTTTTCAAAACTGACTATGTAATTTTTTTCGTTGTTGTTGTTAGCTCACCTATGCACGAAGTGCAAGGTGAGCATTTGTGATCACTGAATGTCCGGCGTCCGTTGTCGTCGTCGTCGTCTGTCCGTCCGTCTGTTAACAATTTCCTACAAATGACTTCTTCTACTAAACCAACGGACATATTTCAAAATAACTTCACAGGAATGGTCCTTAGGTGATCCCCTTTCAAAGTTGTTCAAAGAATTTAATTCCAAGTAGAACTTTGGCTGTTGCGGCATCAGAAAAGGGGGAAAATTGCCAAATCTTAAAAAATCTTCTTGTCCAAATGTGCTGGCCCGATTTGAAAATTATTTTGCACAAATGTTCCTTAGGGAACCCTCTACCAAGATTGTTCAAATATTTCCGATCCGTTGAAAAACATGGCCGCAAGGGGGCGGGGCTTGTTTTCCTTATATGTGCATTGTTAAAACTTTAAAAAATCTTCTTGTTCAAAAGTACTGGCCAGCTTTCAAAATAATTTCACAGAAATGGTCCTTAGGTGGTCCCCTTTCAAAGTTGTTCAAAGAATTTCATTCCAAGTAGAACTTTGGTTGCTGCAGCATCAGAAAAGGGGAAAATTGCCAAATCTTAAAAAATCTTCTTGTTCATAAGTGTTGGCCCGATTTAAAAACTATTTAGCACAAATGTTCCTTGGGGCACCCCCTACCAAGCTTGTTCAAATATTTCCGATCCGTTGAAAAATATGGCTGCAAGGGGGTGGGGCTTTTTTCCTTATATGTGCATTGTTAAAACTTTAAAAATCTTCTTGTCCAAAAGTACTGGCCAGATTTCAAAATAACTTCACAGAAATGGTCCTAAGGTGGTCCCCTTTCAATGTTGTTCAAAGAATTTAATTCCAAGTAGAACTTTGGTTGCTGCGGCATTAGAAAAGGGGTAAATTGCCAAATCTTAAAAAAACTTCTTGTCAAAAAGTGCTGGCCCGATTTAAAAATTATTTTGCACAAAATTTATGTTCCTAAGGGCACCCTCTATGAAGATTGTTTAATTATTTCCGATCCGTTGAAAAACATGGCCGCAACGGGGCGGGGCTTGTTTTCCTTACATGTGCATTGTAAAATCTTTAAGAAACTTCTTGTCCAAAAGCACCTGCCTGATTTAAAAATTGTTTGGCACAAATGCTCTTTGGGTGACCTTCTACCAAGGTTGATCAAATAAATCCGATCCGTTGAAATACATGGCCACCAGGGGGTTGCTTGTTTTCCTTATATGTATAGAGTAAAAACTTTGAAAACTATTGAAGTTCTATTAAATCAGGTGAGCGATATAGGGCCATCATGGCCCTCTTGTTTCTGTTAGCATTGTGGCTAATAATAAGATTTTTCCCTTTTCCCACTGCAGAGATATCTCAATGTGTTTCAGTCATGTAAAGAGTTAACGCTTTCCCACATACAACAGATCAGCAGCAGATGATTTTGAAAAACATCTATGCAAAATAATGGTAAACTCTATAAATGGATGAATAACTAATGAATGGAGTTGAAATCATTGTGGCAAATAGAGAAATTGCTCACTAAAAGCAATTTCTCTTTTTGCCACAATGTTTTCAAAAATCGTCTGCAGAGGCGTCAGAAAGTGTCTGTATGTGGGAAAGGGTTAACCCTTTCCCTCATACGACAATTCTGCAGCAGACGACTTTGAACGTATTTTGTCAAAACATAGAAAATCTCCATAGTTGAATGGATAACCTATGACAAAAAGTGGAAAACATTGTGGCAAAAGGAGAAATTGCACGTTTTGTGCAATTTCTTCTTTTGTCACTATGTTTTCAAAAAGCCGTCTGATGCAGAGGCGTCAGAAAGCGTCTATATGAGGGAAAGGGTTAAACCCCACTGTTGGCTTTCACATAACTTAGTGACTTGTGATTTGGAAGGCAAGTTTGTAAGCTGTCAATTGGTAGCATGTAAAGTTAAGTGATGAAGTTAAGTTTATGATGAATTCTTAACCATTCACATTCATGACACAATAATGACACAATAATGCTTTAACCCTTTCCCTCATACGACAATTCTGCAGCAGACGACTTGAACATATTTTGTCAAGAAAATAGTAAATCTCTATAATTGAATGGATAACCTATGACTAAAAGTGGAAAACATTGTTGCAAAAGGAGTAATTGCTTGTTTTGAGCAATTTCTTCTTTTGTCACTATGTTTTAAAAAAGCCATCTGCTGCAGAGGCGGCAGAAAACTTCTATATGAGGGAAAGGGTTAAAACATCAAAAGTCTTCTGCAAATGGGAAATAGTTGAAATTGACTGAATAAAAACAATGTCATGAATTGGCTCATCAATTTTATGCTTATTTTTATCTCACTTTATTCTATCCTATGTTTAAGATGTGTACAGTAGATTGTGATGGAAGAAAAATGCAGGGATGCAATGATTGTATTTTTGATTATGATGGAAATCTGTGGATCACCGCCCCTGCTGGAGATATAGCCCCAGCTCCCTATACCAGGTCCATGGAGGTAATTTTATCACATCCCTGATTAAATAGCTGATAACTTTTGAAAATATTGTGGAAAAGAAGAATTTGCTCAAATTTAGCCATTTTCCTTTTCCCACAGTGTTTTCAACTCCATACAAAATAATATTTGAAATTATCCAGATGTAAGATTCTTTCTCTCAATTTTTAGCCCGACTATTTCGAAGAATAAGGGGGGCTATTGTAGTCACGTCGGCGTTGGTTAAAGTTTTTGAGCAAGCTGGCATTTACCCTTATAACTTACATACTTACAACTTCATAGCAAGTTGGTGATGCCTACACAGTTTGGAGTCAGTAGGTCAAAGGTCAAGATCACTAACTTTCTATATATAAACAGTTCATGGTTAAAGTTTTTGTGAAAGCTAGCATTTACCCTTATAACTTGCATACACCTAGGCCCATGATCTTCAAACTTGGTAAGGACATACATCATAGCAAGTTGGTGATGCCTAGAGAGTTTGGAGTCAATAGGTCAAAGGTCAAGTTCACTGTGACTTTCAATACAGAAACATTCCTTGCTTTAAGTTACATAAGAGTCCATTATCTCAGTAATCAAATAAGCAGTGGAATAGTCGAGCATGCTGTCCTCCGACAGCTCTTGTTTGTAATGCTTTTTAGACCAAATATCTTATTTTCAAGATGTTAAATCCTTTTCTCAGATGGTAACCTTTTCCCACATACAGACGCATCCTGATGACTTCTGAACAAATTGTGACAAAGGTATTACTCATCATGGGTAATTTCTACTTTTGCCACATTGTCTTCAACTTTTTTGAATAATTGGTCTTTCATTCAGACAAGGGGTGTTCGAAGTTCGCGGAGGGCTCTTATTTCTATATTTTGGCGGTTATGTTGCTTGAACTTTATTTAGATATTGTTCGATTCAATACCAATTTGATAACAAAATATCAGATTCATTACTCGCGTACATAAAGGGTGATCATAACTACAGTAACATCACTATTAAAGAAAATACAAGCACATTTTGATGTTGACGTCAATGTTCCCATGCATGATAACTGCTCTCTGAAAAATCACTCCGTGCTTTTCAAAAAACCTCTCCATTACTTATATTCTCTATAACAATGTAAAAGCAATGATTTTAGTAAAAAACACATCTAAACGATTATGTCTGTGTTTTATATATAGACGCCTGGACAGCAGAGTAGAGCTTTTTATCGAGCAGCTCTCTGACAGAGACAATGTGTATTGATATTATGGATTGCGGACAACTGCTATACATAACATCCCTTATTCTTCTCTTTACTCCTCAAAGTGTTTATACCACGCTGAGACTGATTTTGTCTTCAATGCAGTTTAACCGTAGACATTTTTATCTTGTGTGTTTTTCGAATAAAGAAGTTGGATATTGGGATTCCCTTGGTTTCGGCACAAATATTTAACCTTAACCCTTGACTCAAATACCTTTCAACATTTTCAAATGAAACTTGGTACACATTTTCCATGTCACATAAATCTGGCTTGAATAATTATTCAGTTATGCCCCTTTTTGAAAAAGCAGAAGTGCATTAGTTTCGCTTGCGGCGCTCTTGTTCAGCAATACTTTGTGTTTTGCCGTTTAAATCATATTCCGAACACAGTATGTTATGGCCGATCCCTGTTCTTCACTCATTTTAACACCTGTTATTAGAAAATAAACAAGATGTTTACTTTTCTGATGTTAGAAATCAAAATCATGTCAGAAGATGGTGGGAATGATTATCTGTCATTTGGTAGGCATGCCTTTAGAATTTTAGCTACTGGGAATGATTTCGAAAACATATACATTTAGAAATACTGAAAATTGGGCCGGAATGTCATTGATGACATTCTAGTCCAAAAGATAAAGAAGAGGGAGCAATTTTTCACAAAGAGTGTTTCCATATTGTTGACTACCATAAATATTTTCATAATTATCTGCTGCTGATTTGTTATATGAAGGAAAGGGGTTAAATCAAAGCAGATGACTTCTAAACTTTCATATTTAATTAGATAGTGACCACATTTTTCAGGATCCATTTGGGTCTGTGTACTGTTTAACCAAAGACAAGAAGTTAATCCGGATAGACAAAAAGTTGCGCTTTCCAAACGGAATTGCCGTCCTCCATACTGCAGATGGTAAACCCAGCAAATTAATTGTAGCAGAGACACCCACCAAACTTCTCTGGCAGTATGATATTCTCGGACCTGGAAAGGTTGGTCCTAGGAGTGAATGGGGAAAATTACCAGGTTTGACTTTCACATTAACTTTCTTTGAATTTATGAATTATAAAACTTTTCGGTCTAAAAACATACTTTTGAAGACAGTAATAAATAGAATATGTGAGATGGATTATTTGCTTATACATGTACTAGCCAACCCCTTTCTTTTAAAACTGTTTACATGATGTGACATTTTCAGAGTTGTTGCTTTGTTGAGAAAAGGAACTTTAAAGCCATTTGCAAATCATTTCTTTGATAGACATCTTTTGAAAATATTGTGGAAAAATATGCAGATGCTGATAGTGACTAGCAACATTAATAACAAAACTACATGTATTTAAAAAGGAAGTTTTCTGGAGTCTACCCTATAAAGGACAGTTCTGTGAACTGAATGAATATGCATCATAAGCTTGTAGTGGTAGGCAAGAAGTTTACATTATGCAGATGTGAAATCATTTTATACACATGTCTTAAC
This sequence comes from Serripes groenlandicus, assembly GCA_031761405.1. NCBI lineage: Eukaryota > Metazoa > Mollusca > Bivalvia > Cardiida > Cardiidae > Serripes > Serripes groenlandicus. Next base: position 119,838,627 of record JASEVX010000001.1, on the reverse strand, counting down.
CCTTTCCCATATATAACAATTCTGCAGCAGTTGACTTTGAAAACATTTAGTCAAAATTATGGAAACTTTGATTAATGAAAGAACAATTATTGAATAAAGTTTAAAACATTGTGGCAAAGGGAGAAATTGCTCAATTTGAGAAATTTCTCCTTTTGCTAAAATGTTTTCAAAGTCATTGAGAGGGCTATATTATAGGTATGGGCATGTTGTGTCCAAAAACGCTGTTGGCACTGTAACTTGAAGAATCTTTATCTGATCTTCACCAAACTTGTCCCAATGTTTAGCAGCGGAAAACCTTGTCCAAGATTGATAGCCAATCTCTAACGTTAGCAGTTATTTTTCAATCTTCACCTAAGCTGGTCACATTGCTTATTACCATATGAGTCTGTCAATGGGAAAAAAATACTTATTTGCTTTTGCCAAGTGTAAAACCTGATCTGTCTGTCCATTTGATCATATTAATTATTACTTACACAAACTTGTTAGAATTTCCAGTCCGCTTAGGTGAATTATCTTAAAATGGAGCAGATAAACAGGCTGATATGAACCTACTTCTCAGAAATGCCAATTCGTACCCATTTCTCACATACTGTATGGGTCCATATTATCTCTGCCAAAATTAATTTCAAGCCAGTTTGACTCTTTTGTTATTGTTTTTGAATAGTAGGGTATAAGCTCTATTGAAATTGCTTTAGTTGATTTTAGCTTTGTGTACAGCAATTCTTGGTGTTAATGTATATGATAAATTTGCAAAAGCAAAGTAAAAAGGTATGTGCCATAGCCACTTTTAGTTTCAAATATGTTTAAACTATTACCTGATAATCCATATTTAGTCGCCTGCTTTGAAAACATTGGAGGAGAAAAAATACAACACAGTAAATTAAAGATGCACAATTGCACAATTTTGTTAACATTGTGGAAACAGAAACATCTTTTCCCACATGTTTTGGGAACCCATTCTACTTCAGGCACATCAAAAGTAGTTAACTTCATGGAGAGCCGTATCCTATGAAAATCTGATATGTTCTTTAAACCCTTTCCCACTTGAAGACACATTTTGACGCATCTGCTACAGCCTGCATTTGAAAACATTGCGGCAAAAGGAGTAATTGCTCATTATGATTGAAAAATAACATTGCATAAGTCAGGCCGAGCCCCAGTAACAACGCAGGCTGTCAATCTAAGAGTTGTGAGTTTAAATCCCACCACGGCCAACATTCTTTTCGACGTTTGACAAATGTCACTGACATGCGTCATTCACCAATGTGCTGTTTAGCAGTCTATGTGGAAAAGCAGCAAGTTGCTTGGAAAGTATGTTGTGTGGTGTACTGGGAGGGTAAAATCAGTAGATGCACTGGTCGCCGTGATATGATTGAAAAATTGTTGAAAACGGCGTTAAACCCTAATCAATCAATCAATCAATCAAAAGCATAAGTCAGGTGAGCTATCCAGGGCCATCATGGCCCTCTTGATAAAGTTGTCTGCTGCAGATTTGTTGTTTGTGGGAAAGTGTGAAGTGAGGTGTTGAATATGTGCATGTTTGTGGTTGTAACTGAGCCCATCAGTCCTCTTTAAAGGACGGCAGAGATATGCAGGATGATCATTGGGAGACAGTCTCAGAGGAAGAGGGCCTGTAAATTTCTCTGCTCCAAAGTTTGAACTTTGAGATGATTAGGGTAAAAACCTTGAATTTTCCTACAACCTCTGCATGGGCACTGGTTACAAATCCAAGAACCGCCTTGGTGGTGTTTTAGTGTAGTATCGGCCTCGTGTGTGTGTGATTGTGGGTTCGATCCCTAGATGGATTATACCAAAGGTTATAAAAATGGTAGTAATAGCTTCCACACTCCTTTTCCCTCAGGATTGCGAGGTTAGCATTACAACTGACTTGCTGGTGTCAGGATAAATGGACCAGTAGTACTGGTAAATTACAAAGGAAATGCTGTGATATAACACACAAATTGTTGAAAGCGGCATAAAGCACCATACAAAATCCAAGAAGCAGTCATTTATTGTAATCATAGTCAATCTGAATTAAATAATACGCATCAAATCTATAATCAGGGAAAAGACTCAATCTACACACTCAATCCTTACTGTCTCTAACTTGTTGTAATGCAAATCAGCAGAATTAATTTAATTAAGGCATATTATCTATTTTTCTCTTGTTTGTAGGTGACCATGATGGAGGTCCAGATGGAATGGACTTCGATTCCGAAAACAACCTTCTTGTTGCAAACTGGGGTTCTGGCTACATTGAGGTATTTTCAGAGGCAGGAGGGAAACCAGTTACTCGTGTGAAATGTCCATCAAGATGTCCAAGCAACTTGCAATTTGTACCTGGAAGCAACACTGTGTATATAACAGAACATGAGTTTCATGGGTTATGGAAATTTTCATGGAAAAACACTGGGAAGAAACAGTTTTGTGAAACAGTCAGCAAAAAGAAAATTGTTAAATAATTTTTGGAAAAAGTTTTTTTACAGAATTTATTATTTGTTGAGTAAATATGAATGATAATTGCCCTTAAGAAATCTGTTATTTGACAAGCATGATTACCTTTTTTTTGTTATCCCTTTCCAATTTAAAAAAACTAAAATGTTAATTATTGAATAGAGCTGAAAACATTGTGGCAAAAGGAGAAATTGCTAAATATGAACAATTCCTTCTTTTGTCGCAATGTTTTCAAATGTCATCTGCTGCAGAGGTATCAAAAAGTGTATTTCTATCAAAGGGAAAATGTTAATATTTGAGGTTAAATAAATATCCAGATCCTCCCATGCCTTGACCAAGCAGTCTGATATTTTCTATGCACTATTCAATCATAAAAGCTAGGGAAGAATCAACATGACCACAAGAAAGTTGATCTTCGCTAACCAATGTTCTTTCGTACATTACAGTCCCATAAACAAGTATGTGCAAATAATTGACAGTATACCCTTGGCCAGGGAAGATGAAGATGTGTAAAAGGATTTTTGAACCAAATCATTATTTACTAAAATCTTTAAATGTTAGTGTTTAGCTCACCTTGGGGTGAGCTTTTGTGGTCACCATATGTCTGTCGTCATCAATAACTCTGTGAATACTTCTAAGAAACCACATTTATCATCTAATCTTCATGAAAATTAGTCAGAATATTCACATCCATCAAATATTAGTAAAGATCAAAACTTGATCACAGGTTGTCAAAAACAAGGTCACTAGATATGGTTTCGGAAATATTGTGTGAAGACTCTAGAGGTCACATTTGTCATCCAATCCTTATTTAAGATCATCAGAAGATTCGTCTTCATCAAGTTACTTATATACTCATCAAATCTTCATATAAATTAATCAGACCATTTGTCACCATCAAAAAGCTGTCCAGTTCAAAACAAGATAAAAAGCTAGGGCACAACTGAAATCTTAGGACAACCTTGTTATAGGACCTTTTGAGCTAAAATCTTTGAAAAACTATGTGAATGCCTTGGACACTGCATATTTAATGTGACCTTCTTGTAAACTTGTCAGAGCATTTGTCTCGATAAAACCTCGACTCTAATTTTAAACTAAAAACAAGGTCACTAGGTTAATACATGTACTCAGATGAGCGATTCTGGGCTATTGTTGCCCTCTGGTTATGTAGTGTTGCTCAATTTATAGGTACTGGTACATGTACTTGCTAATGTAGTCTTATCCTATATTGTAATGCATTGAAATGACCCAGTAATTTTTATATGTAGCAAAATTTTACTACATATAAATAATCGTTATGCATATTATACTTAAAATAAATATATACATGAACCAGGTAATTTTAGCTCACCTGAGCACAGTGCTCAGTGAGAACTATTCTGATCACCCTGTGTCCGTAGGTGTCAACACAGGAATGTTCCTTTGGTGGTCATCTTTAAAGTTTGTTAAAGTTTTTAAAGGAAATTCATTACACTTAGCGCTGTATCATCAGAATGGGGAAATATTGGTGGTCATCTTTAAAGTTTGTTAAAAAAACAAAATGAAATACATTACTTTTAGCACTGTGCCATAAGAAAGGGGAAAAACACAACTTTAAAAATCTTCTTGTCCAAAAGTTCTGGCAAGATTTGAAAATTATTTATATCACAAATGTTCCTTGGGTGACCCTCTACCATATAGAATAATTCAGATCCTTTGAAAAACATGGCCGCTTGACTTATTTTCCGTATATCGTGTATAGTAAAATCTTTCAAAATCTTCTTGTCTGAAAGAGTTGGCCTAAGTTGAAAATAAATTGGCACAAATGTTCCTTTCATGATCCTCTTCTAGGTTTGTTTAAATTGTTCTGATCCATTGTAAAACAAGATTGCCAGGAGGAATGGCAAGTTTTCCTTATAGGTATGAAATAAAACTTTTGAAATAATTTAGCACAAATGTTCCTTAGGTGACCCTCTACTAAGATTGCTGAAATTATTTCAATGATATTATCAGGTAAAAGCATATGTGAAACCTTGTAACAATATTTTTATAATCTTAAGGCAGTTTTGAAATTATTGTGATACACTTTTGAAATCACTGATTATGACATTACATATCTCAATGTTTTATCATGCAGACAGCTGTGGTGAGGCTTTCTGTATTCACAGGCTTGTTTGACTAAGTAAGATGGTTAAATTCTGTATTGAAATTACATTTGGATATCAGCACTGTTCTGAAATGTTTCCCACATTGCAGACTCATCTGCAGCACACCCTTTTGAAAAAAAGATTGCAAATTGCCAAATGTGTTCAATAAATATATGTATATGTTCATTTATACAGATTTTCATTCGAAGTTGTCTCCTGCAGATTTGTTGTTTGTTGGTGGAAAAGGGGTAAACTGCATAAACTGAAACTGATTCACTCCCAATATTTTGGGTATATCAACCTTTTCCTATATATACAACAAATCTGCAGCAGACAACTTCGAAAACATAGTAACAAAAACCTGAAAAATCTCCATAAAAGATAGCTTAATTGTTAAATAAAGTTGAAAACATTGTGGCCGAAGGAGAAATTGCTCACAATGTTTTCAAAAGTCATTTGCTGCTACTGCGTCAAAATGTGTCTTCAGGTGGGAATGGGTTAATGAACAATTTCCAAGGAATAAATCTCGAGTCCACACGTTTAGTTGATGTGATCCACTTGATAAAGCATACATGTTGTGATCTAGACCTCATATTTACACATGCTTGATTTAAACAGTTAATAATAAATGTTAGACGAGATTTCCCGTAGAAAAGCTTATCATAGTTATATTCCTTAGGGAAATATAGATGTAAACAGAGTAAAAATATATCCTACACAATCAATTATTTTATTATTATAAAATTCTTTGTATACATTATTGTTATTAAACTGGTGCTACTATTTTGATACATTCCTTTATTGCTTAATATATTTAATCAGAAATAAAAACAGTTAATAAACTATTTGTTGATTTGTTTATATGTATGTCTGTAACAAATACCAGGAGATAAACTGACCCTAGTACTGATATTTACCTCCTACTTACATAATACAAGGGAAGAATGTAGTCTTTCTCTACAATATAGATGACTTTTGATGTTTTGCAGAAGTTAACCCTTTCCCTCATACAATAATCGGCAGCAGACGACTTTCAACATATTTTGTCAAAAAAATAGAAAATCTCTATATATATGAATGGATAAACTAAAAGTGGAAAACATTGTGGCAAAAGGAGAAATTGCTCATTTTGAATGCCTCTGCAAGTGAGAAAGGGTTAACAAAAATAATATTGTTAGAAATAGAGAAATTGGTCATCAGATTTCTTCTTGCCCCATCAATTTTTCTACTGTTTATAAAGTGCTCATATTATCAAGTTCTTCCTTTAGGGCCCGTATTTAGAAACAATACTTAATTCAGTTAAACTCAAATTTGTGGAATATTCTTTAAACAAAATTGGAGTTGTGTAAGTTTGTAAAATTAGAAAGATATAAGAATGATTGGAGAATATGAGCCAAGTTGTTCTGAATGTTAAGCCTCAAATGTGTTTTTTTTCCTTGGAAGTGAATTGAGCGATGAAAAACAATATATTTTAAGCTAAAAGTGAAAATTAACTTTACCTTCTGACCCTGATTATCATGATTAAGTTGCCCTTAACCCTTTCCCTCATACGACAATTCTGCAGCAGACGACTTTGAACGTATTTTGTAAAAACAGAGAAAATCTCCATAATTGAATGGATAACCTATGACTTAAAGTGGAAAACATTGTGGCAAAAGGAGAAATTGCACGTTTTGTGCAATTTCTTCTTTTGTCAATATTTTTTCAAAAAGCCGTCTGCTGTAGAGGCGTTAGAAAGCGTCTATATGAGGGAAAGGGTTAATTTTGTAATGGTATTACTTTCTACAACGTGACAAGAGTTTCAGTGGCATTAACCCTTTCCTACTTGTAGATACATCTGCAGCAGACGACTTTTAAAAACATTGTGGCAAAAGAAGAAATTGCTCAAAACAAGCAATTTCTACTATTGCCTTAATGTTTTCAACTCTTTTTGATAATTTAACTCTCGTTTATGGAGATTTTTCATGTTTTTGTATAAAAGTTTTCAAAGTCATCTGCTACAGATTTGTTGTATGTGGAAAGCCCACTGAGGTCAGTAAAAATTGCTTATTTGCAGATGTAGTGGAAAACCTTGTAACATTTACATTTTCAAACAACAGGTGAGGGTAACAATGGTCCCGATGGAATGGACTTTGATGCGGATAACAATTTGATCGTCGCTAATCAAAGGGCTGGTTCCCTGGAGGTGTTTTCTCCAGCTGGAGGTTCCCCCATCACAACTATCAAATGTCCATTCTTTCGTCCCAGCAATGTTCACTTCAAACCAGGTACCAACACAGTGTATGTCACAGAGCACGAGTTCCATGGATTATGGAAATTTGACTGGAAACAAGCTGGAAAAAAGCAGTTCTGTGAAATGTGAATGTTTTGTTGGAAATTTGCATTTGTTGTTGAAAATGTATGAAAATAAAGAGAGGGCTGGAAACCAAGTGGTATCTTTTGTTTGACCAAAATATAATTGAATCACACATGCACATGACAGTAATTGAAATAAAAAAACATTTAACAGTTTACCTGATGTGATGTTGAGCATCTTACTGTATAGATATTGTTCAGACAAAGCAGATGCCCAGGTTGGCGTGGCTCTATACTTGTGGCACAGGCTTCACAAAACTGCAGTAGACTGCTCAGGCTGGTGTTGCTCTATACAGGTTGAACAGTCTTCTCAAAACTGCAGTAGATACCTTGGCTGATGTGACTTTACCGGTGGTGCAGGCTTCACAAAACTGCAGTAGATACCCCGGCTGATTGGACTCTATACCAGATACCCAGACTGGTGGCGCAGGCTTCACAAAACTGCAGTAGATTCTCCGGCTTGTGGGACTATACTGGTGGCGCGGGCTACACAAAACTACAGTAGATGCCCTGGCTGGTGTGGCTCTATACTGGTGGCACGGGCTACACAAAACTACAGTAGATGCCCGGTCTAGTGGGACTTTACTGGTGGCGCAGGCTTCACAAAACTGCACTAGATGCCCAGACTGGTGGCGCAGGCTCCACAAAACTACAGTTGATGACCGGTCCAGTGGGTCTCTATACTGGTGGTGCAGGCTTCACAATATGGGTCACTGCATTCAAAAAATATGTACCGGTAGTCTAAGCCAAATACCTTTATTTTTAGCTCACCTGAGCTTTGCTCAAGGTGAGTTATTGTGATCACCTTTTGCCGGCGTCCGTCAACTTCTTCTCCTCCGTAACCAGTCGGTCAATTGGGATGAAACTTCACAGAAAGCGATTTCCTTCAAATCTTTGGGATCCATGCAGAATTCAAATAATTTTGTAGAAATGTTCCTTGGATGACCTTCTATCAGATTCCTTCAAGCCATGTTGATTGGTCGAAAAACATGGCTGTGGGGCTATTTTGCCTTATTTCTATGCCTCTATAGTGAAAACTTAAAAAATCTTCTCCTCCGAGAGTGTCAGACCAATTTTCAAATAATTTTGTACAAATGTTCCTTGGATGACCCTCTATCAGATTCTAAAGTGAAAATTCAAAAATCTTCTTCTCCCAAACTGGTTGGCAGATTTTCAAAATGTTTTGGAGAAATGCTCCTTGGATGACTCTCCATCAGATTCCTTCAAGCCATGTTGATTGGTCAAAAAAACATGGCCGCCAGGGGGGCCGAGGCTATTTTGCCGTATATGGCTATAGTGAAAACTTAAAAAATCTTCTCCTCCGAGGTGTCAGACCAATTTTCAAATAATTTTGTACAAATGTTCCTTGGATGACCCTCTATCAGATTCCTTCAAGCCATGTTTATTGGTCGAAAAACATGGTCGCCAGTGAGCAGGGCTATTTTGCCTTATATGGCTAAAGTGAAAATTCAAAAATCTTCTCCCAAACTGGTTGGCCGATTTTCAAATAATTTTGTAGAAATGTTCCCTATGATGACCCTATATCAGATTCCTTCAAGCCATGTTAATTTGTCGAAAAACATGGCCGCCAGGGGTCAGGGCTATTTTGCCTTAAATGGCTATAGTGAAAACTTAAAAAAATCTTCTTCTCCGAAAGTGTCAGGCCGATTTTCAAATAATTTTGTAGAAATGTTCCTTAAGTTTCAGATTCCTTCAAGTCATGTTGATTGGTAAAAAAAATATGGCCGCCAGTGGGCAGGGCTATTTTGCATTATATGGCTATAGTGAAAACTTAAAAATTCTTCTCCAAAAGTGTCAAGCCGATTTTCAAATAATTTTGTAGAAATGTTCTTAGGGTGACCCTCTATCAGATTCCTTCAAGCCAAGTTGATTGGTCGGAAACTATGGCCGCCAAGGTGCTTATATAGCTAAAGTGGAACAAAAAATCAGGTGAGCGATCCAGGGCCATCATGACCCTCTTGTTTTCAATAGTAATCAGTGCAGAACATAACCTTTTCCACATGCAACAAATCTTTAAAAACGTAAAATATCGATAATCTCTTTAAATGAAAGCCTAGTTATTGAACCAAGTAGGTAAACCTGAATATATCAAATATAAATGGTAAATGAGAACAAACTGAGCTCCTGTGTAGGAAAAAGTGGGCTTTCAGATATTTGTGTGTATATTAAGATCAGTTCACATTTTCCTATAGCAATGTTTCCACACTTCCGCCGTTAACACTTTCCAACACAGAGATGCATTTTGACACCTCTGCAGCAGACAAATTTTGATAACATTTGATAAAAGGAGAAATGGCTTATTGTGAGCAATTTCTCCTTCGGTCAAAACGTCTTCTTTAAAAGCGCTTATCAAAAATGAACTGTCATCAAAACCTTTCATGCATACATTGTTTTTTGGAATGGTAAATTTATCCAGCACAAAATTCTTTGTTAGGTGTTTGTCCTCTATTTAAACGATCTTTCAAAACCTTTCCTTCTCTACGGACAAGTTGTAAATTAACTGATTGTGTGTCCCGCGGCGGCCACCTTGTAAAGCACATGTATGAGAGAAATATATCAGTATTTGTTAAGAAATAATATTCCATAAAAAATCTCACTTTCAAGGATACATGCACAGTCGTTAATGTTGACTTATATATACGCTGCAGACATCTTAGACCTTCAACAGTGATGTCACCAAATTGCACTGATGATCATTTTCAAGGGAGATAAGCGAGAACATGTTTCACAACAATAGTTTTCTGGGTAAATAGAATAGCAAATTATTACATTTTTATAAAAAAAATAAAATAACAAATGACTTTAGAAATACTTTTCTGACTTGAATGATTTAAAAAGTTTAGTTTAAAACTAGAACTATCACTGAAGATGATAAATACCCCCCAAAGAGCACCTTGACCTACACCATAACTTAATTAGTAAAAGGGCCATAACTCTGTAAAATATAATGCTATTGTAACCCCTTTAGGATATGCACATCTCCTCTTGGTATAGAAGCTTCATGTAACATTTTATTGAATTCCACCCAGTGGTTTGTAAGAAATAGGCTGGACAATATATGGCTAAACAGCACCTTGACCTACACCATAACCCTGTAAAATATAATGCAATTGTAACCCCTTTAGGATATGCACATCTCCTCTTGGTATAGAAGCTTCATATAATATTTTATGGAATTCCACCCAGTGGTTTGTAAGAAATAGGCTGGACAAAATATGGCTAAATAGCACCTTGACCTACACCATAACTTAATTAGTAAAAGGACCATAACTCTGTAAAATATCATGCAATTGTAACCCCTTTAGGATATGCACATCTCCTCTTGGTATAAAAGCTTCATGTAAAATTTTATAGAATTTCCAACCAGTGGTTTGTAAGAAATAGGCCGGACAAAATCTGGCTTCTGACCGACAGACAGACTGCCCGACACAGTGACTCCTATATACCCCCTCTTCTTCGAAGGGGGTATAATTATTTATTCTCTTCTATACACAAAGAAGGATTTGAGCGTGATCTAAATGCAGTATATCACTCAAATATCCGGAACTACTTTTGGCTGTTGAAATTCCCTCTCGAGTATATTGCATACAACGTTTCTTAGTGTGCATGCGTTACTACGTTGAGCTTGACATTTTATGAATGAAGCAACAAGCTTTGGTGGTAACTGCCGTTTGGAAATTTGAATTGTAACGGTGACTTTGCTGTTTTCAATGACGTCATTCACGTGCTTACCAACATTTTTGACGCGCTCAAAAACGTTGTGTTAGAATGAGACAGTAACAAATTGCCCATGATGAGTTTAAGAACAATTGAAAAAGGTATAATAAAAATAAAATGTTCATACTGTTAATAAAACTGATTTCAAAATGTTTTGTTAGTTGAAAAAATCGAATATTTCCAAAACAAATACAATGGGGAGTAAAGATAGAATAGCCTACACGTGATTTTATCAAGGAAAACAATGTCATGTCAAAATCTAGTTCCCCCTTAATTTGCATCCCTTTAAGTTATAAACAAGTGCTAGAATTGAAATAGATCTCATTTTGAGTGATATACCGGCTCTTATATCACGATGTGTCGTTCAGGTGAGTATAAATTAATCACTCAGGCCGAATGGCCTTCGTGATTAATTACTACACACCTGAACTCCCAATCGTGATATACGAGCCGGTATATCACTCAAAATGAGATCTATTTCCTAATTTTACATCAATTGCAAAACAAGCTTTCAGCTTATATTAATCATGCATGATGTCTGCTTCCTGGAGACTTAACTAGTACTTGTGCCGTTTATGTTGAAAAATCCCAAAGGGAAAACCCGCTCATCATGTGTTTTGAACTAAGTAACTTTAGTATGAAAGGCCTATGCTCTACCTCTGCACCTCTGTCTTCCACATTAAAACAAGAGGGCCTGGATCACTCACCTCAAGAAACATTTCTACAAAATTATTTGCATATCTGCAAGATACTTGCGGAGAAGACTATTAAAAGTTTTCACAAAAGCCATATAAGGCAAAACAGCCCTGGCGGCAATGTTTTTCGACCAAACAACATGGCTTGAAGGAATCTGATAGAGGGTCACTTCTACAAAATTATTTGCAAATCAGCCAGATACTCTAGGGGGGGAGAAGATTTTTAAAATGTTCACAAAAGCCATATAAAGCCCAGCTTGAAAAAAACCATGGCTTGAAGGAATCTGATAGAGGGTGACCCAAGGATGATTTCTACAAAATTATTTGAAAATAAGCCGACTGGTTTGGGAGGATTTTTTCCTTCTTTCCATTTCCATGGAAACTAGAAATCCGCATGGATCCAAACAAATTTAAGTAATTTTTGTGAGGATATTGAGAGGATCCTTGCTGTGAAGTTTCATGCTCGTTGGATTCCGGACAAAGGGTGATCACAATAACTCCCCTTAATTACTTCATAATCAGGCAAGCTAACAACTCTCCAACAATAATAGAACAGTTATTGAATAAAGTTGAAAATATTTGGGCAAAAGGAGAAATTGCTCCTTATGAGCAAGTTCTCCTTTTGCCAGTGTTTTCAAAAGTTGTATGCTTCAGAGGCATCAGTAGTAAGTGGCCATGGTGATTTAGTCGGCACATTCACTCTTGAGGAATAGCCTATTGACTATTCTGCTAAAAGTTGTGGTACTTAAGCTGTTCAGAAATATTTTGATGAATTATGGCTTGGCGCTGATATGGCTGTCTGTAACGTGGAGTTGTCATTACATATGAAGATGCATAGGTGTCGCATTACTAATAACTTTAACCAAAGATGATAGACAGGACAGATGGACAGACAGGCAACGGTGAAATGGTCCCCAAGTGTCACCCAACGCAAATAGAGGAAAAAATAATACAATAGAAATAAATGGTGTATAAATATTCAATCATTCAAAGTACAATCCAGTTTCAAAATATTTATCAATCATTTACTGATTTTCTCTTTAATGTTTATCCAATATTTCAACTTGCTTGGTCCTAACAATCCACAAGAAGGTTCTTTCTTCAAACGTTAAAATTAAGTTGAATCTTTCTTTTTAGTGAAACTATGTATTGATAAGCCCATTTAACTCAATACGCTTAATTCCTGAATTCATAACTTAACATTACTTATTTTCTTAACTTAACCTAAAACTGTCATTTTTGGATCCTAGACTTTTTATTAATGTCACTATCCATGTTATCAACTGTTATTTAACAAACTTTAATAATTTCTTCTAGACAGTTGATAGATATTTCTGTTTCCATTCTTTCTTGTGGTGTGGTACCTGCATTCTGTCTGAATTTCGTGATAGCATCCATGGCAGCCTGCAAATTACATTCAGAATTGTTTACAACACTTTCACAAAGGAATAAGCATATAGATGATATTGAAAATATTGTTCAATTTCTCCTTTTGCCAAAATGTTTTTACCTATATTCAATAAACATACTTTCAATCATTTTGCGTAGATATTTTCAAAGTTGTCTGCAGTAAAGATTTCATCATTTTCCTTATAAAGACAGGTAAACACTCACTCAGCACATCTGTAAGTCACAACTTTTGAAAACATACGTTACAGAGAAAACACAAAATTGCAAGGCAAATGGGTATATTTTCAATGTTACCGGGCAGTAGAAACTACTTCAATATTGTCCTTCTCTCACACTTTTGTTCTCAACTCTTTCCCGCATGAAAATAATCTGTAGCAGACAATATAAGTATTTGATTTTTTAATTTATATTTCAATAAGGCTTATGTGAAAATAGAAAATGGGATCATTCCATTTATTAATAGTGTATTTCTATCATTATTCTAAAAAATTTAGTACAAAATTCCAAATTACCTTTTGAAGTATAAACAACTACATGTATCTAAATTGCGTGTAAAATAATAACGGGTACTATTTGTAAGAAAATCAGCATGCAATCATTTGGAGTAGTAAATATATGATGAATTATGGCAGTTTTTTTAGTAAGAAAATAACCCAAATAATTGACTTCCAACAAGAGGGCCATGATAGCCTTAGTTTGCTCACCTGAATTAAGCAATGTAATGCAATGCAAAACACATCAAGACAATTATTCTGACAAAGATTCAAAACTCAACCTCAATTGTGTTAACAAGATTTTCCTTCATTTGAGCTAGTGATCTATATTTTTTTTTTCCTGATATGACCCATATAACATGGACTAGATATCATAAAAGACAAACATTCTGACAGTTTCAACTTGCTCAAAGTAAAAATGCTGCCTTCGAAGTTTGAAAAATATTTACAATTATTGACCCAAGTTTCTGACCCAATATGACCCATATTCGAACTTGACATAGATATAATTCAGACAAACATTCTGACAAAATTTCAAGCTGCTGAAGCCAAAAATGTGGCCTCCAGGGTAACAAGATTTTCCATCAATTTGGCCTAGTGACCTACTTTATGACCGGGCATAACCTGTATTCAAGCTTGGACTAGATATCATTAAGATAAACATTCTAATCAAATTTCAAGCTGCTGTAGCAAAAAAGCGGCTTCTACAGTGTTAACAAGATTTTCCTTCAATTTGACCCGTCATGACCCATGTTTGAACTTGACTTACATATCATTAAGACAAACATTCTGATAAAGTTTCAACATGCTCAAGTTGGAAATGTGGCCTCTAGAGTGTTAACAAGATTTCCCTTCAATTTGACCTAGTGACCTAGTTTTTGACCTTATATGGAACTTGTCCAAGATTTAATGGCGATGAATGTTCTGATAAACTTTCATGAAGATCAGATACAAAATGTAGCCTGTAGAATGTTAACAAGGCAGTTGTTGACGACGCATGACGTTCGGACGCCGGACAAATGTGATCACAATAGCTCACCTTGCACTTTGTGCACAGGTGAGCTAAAAAATGAGATCATTTGGGAAGATGACAAGACTTCCATTTTCACAGTATGGTATTTTGAAACTGGGCCATGAAGCTCATCAAATATTTTAACAGCTAAGGTTGTGTTTGGCCTTATCTTCATATATTTGCAGTGAAATGAAGATCAGTGTCGACAACCCAAATGTGTGCAACCATTGCTGTTTTAGTTTTTAACTAGAAAATGGTTGGAAAATCTAATATTCTGTATTAACAGACTTGTACTCCAACAAATATTTATAGGGATTATGACAAAGGGTAGGTAGGTTTACCGGAGCCTTACATATGGCATAGACATCTGAATCAGATGGCTTCTAGTCATATTTCTTATATATATTTATAATGTGTAGAGGTGTAGGGTAATATCTGTATTTACATAATACTCACATTCTTGTCAAAACGCTCTACAGGGTGAGCTTCCTCAGCCAGGATATGGACTGTTGAATCTTCATTGACGGTAATTGATCCACTGCTTACTGTTTTCATATAGAAAAAAAACCAAAACAATTAATACAACCAACTATCAAAGAACATGAATAAACAAGAGGGCCATGATGGCCCTAGATCGCTCACCTTAATTATATAATGTACTGCAATGCAAAACACATCAAGGCAATTAATCTGAATGCCACCTCCACAGTGTTAACAAGATTTTCCTTCATTTGGCCTAGTGATCTATATTTTTTTACCTGATATGACACATATAACATGGACTAGATATCATCAAGACAACACTCTGACAAAGTTTCAACTTGCTCAAAGTAAAAAATGCGGCCTCCAGAGTTTGAACAATATTTTCCTTTATTGACCTTGTTTCTGACCCAATATAACCCATATTCAAACTTGACCTAGATATCATTCAGCTCAACATTCTGACCAAATTTCAAGCTGCTGAAGCAAAAAATGCAGCCTCTAGAGTGTTAACAAGATTTTCCTTCAATTTGACCTTGTTAGAACTTGACTTACATATAATCAAGACAAACATTCTGATAAAGTTTCATCATGCTCAAGTTAAAAATGCAAAATCCAGAGTGTTAACCAGATTTTCCTTCAATTTGGCCTAGTAACCTAGTTTTTAACCTGGCATGACCCATATTCGTACTTGACCTTGATATCTTTAAAACAAACATTCTGACAAAATTTTAAAATGCTGAAACAAAAATTGTGGCCCCTAAGGTGTTAACAATATTTTCCTTCAATTTGACTTAGTGACCTACTTTTTGACCCAACATGACCCATGGTCGAACTTGACCTACATATCATCAAGACAAACATCCTGATAAAATTTCAACATGCTCAAGTTCAAAATGTGGCCTCTAGAGTGTTAACAAGATTAACCTTCAATTTGGCCTAGTGACCTTGTTTTTGACCCGGCATGACCCATATTCGAACTTGGCTTAGATATCATTCAGCCCAAATTTCAAGCCGCCGAAGCAAAAAAATGGGGCTTCTACAGTGTTAACAAGATTTCCCTTCAATTTGGCCTAGTGACCTAGTCTCTGACCCAATATGACCCATATTCGAACTTGACCTAAAAAAAAATAAGACAAACATTCTGACAAAATTTCAAACTGCTGAAGCAAAAATTGCGGCCTCTGCAGTGTTAACAAGATGTTCCTTCAATTTGACCTAGTGACCTACTTTTGACCCGTCATGACCCATGTTCGAACTTGACCTACATATTATCAAGACAAACATTCTGATAAAGTTTCAATATGCTCAAGTTGAAAATGTGGCCTCCAGAGTGTTAACAAGATTTCTCTTCAATTTGACCTAGTGACCTAGTTTTTGACCTCATATGACCCAGTTTCGAAATTGTCCAAGATTTGATGGAGATGAATGTTCTGATAAACTTTCATGAATATTGGATGCAAAATGTTGTCTGTAGAGTGTTAACAAGAGCAAATGTTGATGACGTATGACAAACTACGCATGACGCCTGGACAAAATGTGATCTTCGTGCATAGGTGAGCTAAAAATTAAATCTTCTTCTGATTTGTTTTAGGGCATGATTGCTTTAGAACTTGACTTTCAAATTCTACATCATGCAAGTTTCCTTGGTTGAGTAAACAATAGGGCCAAGATGAATCTTAATTGATCACCTGAGTGATAGTTTAGTAGCAAAGGTGTAACTGCTAATAATCAGACAAAATTTGATAAAAAGTTGGAATGAAACTGTAACCATATTCAAAGCCTGACAGCCAAACAGATGACAGAAGTGACCCTGAACCCTGAAGTGTCAACCAAACACAAAATCAATTTAGGGGTCCTTAATTTCAGGCCATTGCAACTTTTTAGAGTCAAACACTGCAATACAGCATTGGAATAAAGATTTTCAAGAGCATGTTTTGTATTTATAAGACATGAGAAGTTTTATGTATTAGGGAAAGAATAAAAACTTACCAAATATCTTTTTTTGTTGTCCATTCATTTCTGTGATTTCTACAAGACCAGGTTTCATTACGCCCAATACAGGTACATGCTGTTTTACAATACCAAAATTACTGTTGATAGCTGGAACGTCAACTTGTTTTACATCTTCACCTGTGTAATAGATCTGCAAAAGACAATCATTTTTATCATATTAAAAAGTTTCTGAATTGTCTGCTTTGAAAATGTGAAAAGATGAAGTACAAGTTTAATATACTTTAAAACATTGTGGGAAAAATGATAATCAGCTTGATTTGACAAATAACTCCTTTCCAAAGTAGTTTGCTGCAGTACTGCAGACTCCAAAAGTGGTCTATTTGTTTCAAGTAAAAGATTAAATTTTGGCAGCAAACTTGAAAGAAGTTATTACACGTTGCTGCCAAAATTGGTTTCCTTATCCATGACCCACACTGCCTATCGCCATGTTCATAAAATGTAAGAAAATTGTGAAGGTTCTTTGAGTTTGCGCAATGGAATAGCGACAATATTTTATGGTCTGGTGTCAAAACATTACAAGTTTGTTTCTCATGGGTTTTTGCCAACTTGTAAATCTCAAGCATATTGACACTTGAGCTCTTTTCAATTATTCCTGTCTGTTGTTGTGTAATATGATAATTAATTAATTAATATGCAGTGTTAACATTTAATCAGTTACAGATGATTAATTGAATTAGCGACACGAGCATCCTAAGCAGGTCCTGCTTAACAACGTTTTGTTATATTTCTCTGATTTAACAGTGACTTTACGTCTATATGTGGGAAAGGGTTAATTCAGCCCTAAAAAAAGCTTTAGTTTAAACGTTTATATATTACAATGATTGCATTTTTAACAAGCTTAAAGCTTATATTAATCAAGCTCCATGTCTGCTTCCTGGAGACATAACAAGTACTCGCGCGGAAAAATCCCAAAGGCAGAACCCGCTCATCACAGGGATCTTTGATACTAGAGGCAGACGCTCTACCACTGTACAACTGTCTTCCACAAAGCTTTGTTGAATGTTTTGTCAGTTTGTGTAAATTGACTGAAGATAGGTTAATGTTTTATCTGTAGTCGGTTTTAAAATTCATATATCTTAATTCTTAACCAAGATATATGACAAATCTGCAGCAGACGACTTTGAAAACATTTGGTAAAAAATATGGAAACTCTTTTTTAATGGAAGAGCAATTATCAAGTAAATCATGAGAATTTTCTCCTTTGCCACAATGTTTTCAATAGTCGACTGTGACAGAAATGGCAAAAAGGATTGAAGTTCTGTTTATGGGGGGGTTAACATTAACCAATTCCCACTTGAGGGTGCATTTTACCAATGAAAGGAATGTGTCAAAAGAAGAAATTGCTCATAATGATTTTTAATTCATTCATACATTCATTTACAGAAATTTTCTTCATAAACTAATTTCTTATACGTTTTCAGTCTTCTACTACAGTTGTAGGTAGGAAAATGTTGAGACTGTCGCTTCTTTTCTGTTTACGTATCTTTCTTGAAAAAAGGAACATTTTAAATACTAGGTAAGAATCCTAACTAGACAAAACCAAGCGCTATACTTGTATCCCAACCAGTAAAGTACATTCTTCAATTTCTTGCAAACTTTCCGAACAGTCATGCATATTTGATTCACCGGCTAGGAATATCTTTCAAAAACAATATATGTCGTAACGGTTGTTTGGTTTTGTTTCTATTTTGATATGCTATTAGAATATAAATGAAACATTAGTCGACAATTCCAACAAGCAACTGCAGATCAATTTACCCCACCCACATGCAATTTTGTGTTGTGTGTGCATACATAAAATGAGTGAAAAATACTCACGTCAGTTGGAGATACAAGCGTCAAACGAAGCTCTCCGGAGTCGCCTGTAGCATAGTTTCTATTCAGAGGCTGACGTGAAGCCAAAAGCTGTTGGCCTTGCCCAAAAAGCCGCGTTGCTCTGAAAAATTGTCTCGACAACGCCATTTTGCTTCTACTCAGAGGTTATTAACAAGGGAGGTAACTATAGCCGGATATCAGCCGACCCCTTAGAGATATATATCTACTATGAGCTACTATTAAAGAGTGTTAACATATTCATCTGTATTGTATTTGAATTATATCAACATGTTGATAAATAAAACAAAAAGGTCATGTTTAATTTTGTTTTGTGTTGAAGTATGCAAGAGTTCCTGGAGTTACATTATAATGATTGAACAATTTCCCCTTTTCCCACATGTTTTCAATGATAACAGCTTTTCTACTAGTTTATAAAAGTCGTCTGCAGATTATTTGCTAAGAAAGGATGAACGCATTTTGGCAAAGTTGGAAATTTGTCATAATGAGCATTTTCTCTTTTTACCTCAATGTTTTCATCTCTTTTGAATAATTTTGTATACCTTTTTTCTTGAACAATAACTAACTTTTGATAGTATGGACTTTTAGTAATATATATATATTAGATAATCATAAATAACCTCAATTTAAGTTGTATTTCGTTTCGTACCATTGTATGTGTGTGTGTAATACACGTTCCCTGGTCAAACCGAAAACACAAACTAGCTATTTAATGACATTTTCGGACGAAGCCAACCCTTAGAACTCTCAGTTTTCAGTTTTGAATGGTTTTTTTTTTATGAAACTTGTCTGACAAATTGTACGCATTGTGGATCGTGCGTATGCTTGGGTACGCGCTTGCACAAGAGAAAGTTGATTCAGGCGGAGACATATATATATAGCCTATATATCTTTTCATTTAGGTATCTGCAGAGATGTCTTTGTTTCTACGAATGTTTTTCAGTAATGCAAACCTCAAAAGCCAAGCTAGGTTGACAAACACCTCCAGCCGTTTATGAGTTACTGATTAAAAACAGTTATGTAAAAGTAACATGGTCGCACCGCTCAACAACAGATCTACGCATATATAAGGGAAAACATTCCCATATCAAACATTCAATGGCAGATTATTAAATATAACATCTAAGATGGATAGTACAACATTTATGTCGTTTCTCATAACTGGCGTGCTATTTTACTCGGGTCTCATGACGCTACCGACGACTCATCTGAAAATAGTTCAACACTTCTCAGTTAACTGATAGTACAAAGCAGAGACATATAAGGCGTTCCATGAGAAAACCAAAATTGTGGACTCTGCAACAGTATCGTCCCGGATCAGCCTCAGCATGCCAGTCAGGCAACCCGGACATACGTTTATCGCCTCCATCGGATTTTCTGTTTCAGGAATCAATACTCTATACCCCTGATACGGAATGTGTCGGCCCGGATTAGCCTGCGCGGACTATACACATATACACCTGTACAGCGCGATCGGATCGCCCGGTTGAGGGAGAAGTTTGCTTTTGCACTCTATCGCTACAAGTTAGTTATTGGTGCATTGGTGGCTGAAGAGGGGAGCATGGTCTCATTCACTTCACTGCAACTCTCCCTCTCTTCCGGGTTCTGCACACTCCTTCTCCTTCAGTCATCCCATCTGTTCTAGGGCATCTTGTAGTACTGTTATTCCGACACTTTTGTGATCAACTGTGTGTTAACTTGTTACCTTCTGTGAAGAGCGCGTCTTGATGCGATTAGCCGGCTTTCCTAACCTGTGAGCCACAGTGGGTGGTTGGTCAGACGCCGGCCTGTCCCCGGTCAATGTCTGACTGATTTCTGAGCGGCGTCTGGATTGTCTGGGTAGACCAACATTTGGCCCGGTGCTCATCCGATATGTGTGATGACCGGCCGGACATCGGCCAGGGATCATGCAGCTGATTAATGTGCGATGAGGTTTTAAGTCCAAGTTAAAGGAAATCGATGACCGCGAGGAGCCCCGAAGGATTCCGGCTAATGTTCCAACAACATTATAATGATATATTTTTGGAGGTCTTAAAAATGCAGTTTTGTTGAAACCATGTTTAACTATTTTTCTCCCGCAGTTTCACCCTATAATTCGTTGTAGGGTGCTAACAATTGGCAGGCTGCCAACTCCGAAAAAAATGTTTTACTACTATGACCAGGTGCTTAAGCCCCAGCCAGGCCAAAAAAGAAATGAAATATAAGGAAAACTGTGAGTTTCATCTTGAAACAGAGCTACTCGATCGGTTGATTGTTTGGTATCTTACGCCGCTTGCAACACTTTTGCAGTAATATGGCGTTTCCTTGGTAAGTTACCAGTACTACTGGTCCATTTATCCTGACACCAGCCAGTCAGTCGTAATGCTAACCCCGCAACCCTAAGAGCCAATTAAGGTGGGCAGTCATTACTATCATTTTTAAAGTCTTTGATATGACCCGCTCGGGGATCGAACCCGCGACCTCCCGCACGGAGGCTTTGAAAAAGAGCTGAAAACACTGCAATTTATTGGGGTTTAACGCCGTTTTAAACCATTTTTCAGTCATATCATGGTGGCCAGTCCAGCTACAATTAATGTACCCATGTATTTCCTGGCTTCGTCAAAACAGTATTTCACACAACATTCTTTCCAAGCAGCTGGCTGCTTTTTCACATATGATGTTAGCCCATTGATGGAAGACGAATGACTCTTGTCGCATTGAATTTTGTCAAACATCAGAAATAATGTTGGCCGAGCTTGGGTTTGAACTCACAGCCCCTGAATTGACAATCAACTAGGCCTACCTGTGAAAGAGTAGTAAGATTCAGGTTGCGTTGAATGAGTACTCAGTGTGTTTTGATCCATTTAAACTACTATACCATAAGAAAAGAAACAAGATGTCTGCGCCCGTTGAGGTAACGTGTTTATTTATTTCTCGATAAAAAAACACCCAACTTGTCAACTTTGTTTGATCTTGTCATGAAAGCAATAATTTGATGTTATATTCTGAGTTTAAATAAAGCGAAGGTACTGCTCCAGTTAAGGCTAAAATAGTCGATTATATTCGTTACCGTAATACTTCGTACCAAAGTTTATTTTGTAAATAGTAGCACAACACTTGGACACAAGCAGAATGGTATACAATGGCAAATCCTACGTTATAGTAATCCATGTTCATATAATAATAATATAATAATATAATGATATTGATGTTACCCCTCATCCTCTTTTACCAAATTTGTAACCAGGGTCCTTCATTGAGTTAACTCACTTTTAAGCTACTGCAGGTTATTCATCCAGGCACTTAGCATGATGTTTGTTACTTACCTGTGTGAATAAATTAACCAGCTTCAAATAATTTTTATAAGAGCAGTTCTCACAGCTATTTTATAACATGTGTTGTCCTTACATCTCTGTAATATTGTTCTTGGCCTTCTTTCCATATCCAATAAAGGAAATAAGGACAATAATATGTTAATAGGCAAAGTCTAGGTCGTGTGAAAGCAAGAACAATTAATTAAGCACTGTCAGTCCTACAACAAGAAACAAATTAATAGGCAAATTGTAGAAAGTTACCAAACAGAATTTGAAAAACATAATATTATTGAAAAAACCCAAACTTATCATGCATTTAAGTTTAATTAATTTGTACATATCTGTTTTATTTTTTATTAGGTCAGAATTGTAACAGACTGTAAGATTTCCAAGGATGTTGATGGAAAACAACACTAGAAGGCATTGAAGAATGTTTTGATTTATTTTTACAAATGCTAGTTATTTGTAAACTGGTAATACATATAATTGGAAACTGACTCTTACCATGGTTGATTGAATGACTTGAGCTTAACATTACTTTCGATGGTACTTCAGTTCACCTAACATTTTCCCCTGGCTTTCTAGAATACTAAAATACTCCACACAACAATCTTCCAAGGCACATGGCTAACTTTGCATGATCTGGCTGAATGTTTTTAAGATGAAAACACTGCATACAGACTGAGAAAAATGTAATTTTTGACAAATATTTTCAAAAGTCCCATAATCCATTTATAATGATGTATGTTGGAAAGGGTAAAGTTTAGCCCCTTGCCTGATGTAAATTACTTGATTTCTGTGACTAATCTGAATAGATTGTCAGAATGGTGTAATTGATCCAAAATGAACATATCCAAAATGAACAATATATGTTCCTATTCAACAACATTTCCCTTTGAACCCCTATCTCCTTTTCTGGTCTTTAATTTGTAAAACATGAAACAGCATCAGGTTATTTGTTAATAAGTTCCAGACTTAGTGTCTGAACAACTGATTATGTATGTATATATGTCGTTTGAAAAAAAAGTGGATAGTGAAAGATCTTATCAGACCTTGAACATGTACAGATTCTCAGAGTTATCAATGATGATAACTTTTCCTTTTTTTAATTGTTATTGCGCAATTATAAAAGCTTTTGAAAAGGGTACAGGGAGTAAACTATTTTTACTAGAAACCAGGATAAAAATGTAATAAGTGTTTAAGTAAGACTACTCCCCACAACATAATTGTTTCACGTATAAATTGTTAAGTTTAGTTGCTTCTTTCAAATCATGTACCTGCTGAGATTTGAACTCAGAACTGTTGTTAGACCAGGTCGAGGGCTTGGTGTGAAACGGTTGTAACTAAAAACCTATTTTGAAAACCCTTGTTTAGGGGCAATGTTGACCCCTTTGTAAACAATGCAAATTTAGGTGCCATTGCTCAGAATGAGCAATGGCACCTAAATTTCCATTGTTTACCAAGAAAAATGATTTAACACGGGTGATTAACCTTGGTAAAAAAAATACCAATTTTAGTTACAACCGTTTCACGCCAAGCCCTCGAGGTGTTCTACCACTAAACTACAGTATAGGTTTTTACTTTGAGCAGCAGTTCATGAAAATATGTATAATTTTATTACCAGTAAAGTATAAGATTTTTTTTTGTTACAATGAATGTATACTCGTTTAAATTTTACCATTTCTATTGTATAGATTATACAATTTCACACAGAAAAATGGATAAATTTCACAATAAATTACATAGAAAACAGAAAAGATATACATTTCGGTGGTATTTCAGTTATATCAGAGGACAGAACACTTATGTGAGGTCACTGGGTGACTTATAACTGACATTAATTATGATTTATAATATAGCCCTTTCTGTTGAAAAACAGTTTATGACATCATTGGTTGTTGTGCTCCCAAGTATGAAAATAGTGCTGTCAATATATGTTGAATCTTTTGTAAATGTGGTTTGAATACATACATGCAGAGTATTTAAAATAATATTGTTGAAATTCTAAGTAACAAGTTTGTCCAATCTGATCAATAAACAAATTTTAGATAAAAACAAATGAAATTCAGCCTGTTGAAAGAAAAGTAATGTGTTATACTGATAGCCCACATATGACATCATTTCTTTAAAACAATCATGACTCATTTGAGTTTGATCAATAAACATAATTTGGTTAAAAAAAAGATGAATCTACTAGAAATGCAGCCTGTTGAAAGAAAAGTAATGTGTTTTATTGATAGCCCACATATGACATCATTCCTTTAAAACAATTAATGGACTCATTTGAGTTTGATCAATAAACAAATTTTGGATAAAAAAAGCTGAAACTACTAGAAATTCAGCCTGTTGAATGAAAAGTTATGTGTTTTACTGATAGTCCACATATGACATCATTTCTTTAAATCAATGGACTCATTTGGAGGCATGAAAGTGTTTTCCTCTCTTTCAGGTTGGAGGATATATGGCTTAAGACATTTACTATGTATACCTCAAAACAAGGGTGAACTGATTCTGGCCATACTTTTATGATTTGACAAATGCTAGGTCATAGACATAAACTGTTAAACTGTACAATGTAAAAAAAAAAAAATATATTGAAGGCAAATAATTGCCTTCAGAAATTGACTGAAGTTTTGTTTGTTTACTACATTTACTTCAATATATTAATAAACGTCTGAAAGTAAATACAACTAGACAGTCGAAGATATGATAGTTTAGCTATTTCCTTGAGTGGGGTCAACATTTGACAAGACGGCTTCGGCTTCAAATGACAGATACAGACAAAAACAATACACACTATGTGACGTGACGCGATGTGACGTAAGCATCGTGGAACAGATACAGACAAAAACAATACACACGATGTGACGTCACGCGATTTGACGAAAGCATCGTGGAACGGTTCTCAACAGATACTAACAAATAATTTAGAAATTAAGTTATATTTTTAAGCAAATTATTGATATAATAAATATCCTACCTTGAAATGAAGCTATGTCGATACAGAAACAGAATTGTTCGTCCTTTTCAGTTTAAATAATATCTGAGGCCAGTGTAACGAACGATAACTTCCGTTGAAATATTTACAATATAAAATCCATGAAATAACTATGACAGGTACAAAAGAATTGTCGACTTACCCTTCATAAAGTCCTTGCAGTGAATGAAATCCATTTCTGACGAGTCAAACTATCTTTTCCTACCATTCCTGTCGTTTTCCTTTTGTTAACTATTTATTACTTGCCTTAAAATGACGTTACTTTCGTTGCAATGACGTCACATTTGGATGTGTTTACTTCCGGTTGAGAAAATATCATTTTAAAAATAGAAAACGAGTGCAATTACACGCAAATTATCACTTGTCAGATTCCTTGTTTTCTTTCCTTTATCGAGAAGGAATTTAATTTAATTTTTCTCTCTAGTTCTTAGTATTTTTTTATTTGTCAAAACATACGAATATCGTGAATGCGGGTTTTACCGGTTACGAAATTAATAGGTTACGGTAATTTGTCCGTCCAGTAAGACCGGAAGCAAAATGGCCGAAAAAAAGTGCTATGGGGTTGAGATTTGATATGTGAAAAACAGTAAGATTGTACTGAATTCTCGCTGTGTTCGTACGTGTAACCTATAGGCGTGCTTCGCTCGAGCCTTCGGCTCGAGCTTTCACACGTAAAACTTAAAGGCATATTCATAGAGCAGCATCATTGATGAATCCCAGTCGATGCTTTACCCTAGGTCCTTTGAATGCTTCATTATGACATGATTCAGGCTAATCAACTGTTATGAGGTGGAGTGTTGTCAATTATTGTCAATAGTGATTTTTTTTACTCTGAGTCTGAATGTAATTTCACAGTGGTCTACATAAGGAAGACTGAAAATATATCATCGCATATGAACTCTTTATTGTGGGTACTAAATATTTGTGACACTATTCCTCTGAATAGTCAGTACCTTAACTATATGGTTCGGGTTAGGTCAGATAAAGATTGATGAATGTAGCTGCCACCCAGGAAAACCAATCCTAGTGTTAAATGCAACGGGTCCTTCACAGAGTTAACCCGTTTCCTCATATAGACGCTTTCTGACGCCTCTGCAGCAGACAGCTTTTTGAAAACATAGTGACAAAAGAAGAAATTGCTCAGAACGAGCAATTTCTCCTTTTGCCACAATGTTTTCCACTTTTAGTCATAGGTTATCCATTCAATTATATTAAGAGATGTTCTATTTTTTGACAAAATATGTTCAAAGTCGTCTGCGGCAAAATTGGCATATGAGGGAAAGGGTTAAGCCATCGTTAGTTACCCATTGAGGCGATGTATGTTGCTTACCTTTTTGAAAAAGCCAACATCGCAATAAAAGCAGGCTTTCACAGCAAGGCTGTAGAAGTGATATATATACCTTTACCCCCCATTTCGGTTACAATATTTTATTCATAAAAAGTGTATGCTTGATTGTTTGATTGTGGTTTAATAACTTTGTTAACTTTTGTACACCAGTACTAATCACAAATCTTTCCAAGCAACTGGCTAATTTTCTGCATACACTTAGTACATTCGTGGAAGACTAATGGCATGTGTTGTATTTACTTTAATCAACCATGGGAAAGACTTTTGGCTGTGCTGGGGTTCAAACTCACAATCCCAGGATTGACAGCTCCAATCGCTACCAACTGAGCTACCAAGTGTATACAAAGATATGGTTCCACTGTAAGATACATACTATGATGTTACTAACTGATCCAAAATTTAAACTGTTTATCAGAACTGTTAATGAAACTTCCTTTGACCAAGTGGTAAGCAGTGCACTTCCAGATCAGATTGTTCTGAATCTACACTGATAGCAAATATGCTATGATTGGACTTGTAGTAGTGTTGCTTATTTTTATTTCTTCTGTCAGGTTTTGTTTACAAGTGATCTATCAGGACAGATGTGGAATGCATGTGTTTGGGACACATTCTCGGGAACGACTCTCACAACATTTAAAGGTGGAATCACTGCACATAGGGGCCTCTGTGTTCTAGGGAATGAATATTTAATGAGCGCATCCACTACAAAACCTTTGGTACATATTTGGAGTCTTCATAGAAAGGTCTGTATATAAAACGATATTTACCCTGTGATTTTGACACCATTACTGACATTTACTGTACATGTTATGATGTAGAGGAATTTTGAATACATTGAACAATACAGTGGCACTCACTGTGGTGTAGTGATAGAGCTTCAGCCTTTTGTACCAAAGGTCCAGTGTTTGAATCCCATGGTAAATGGATCCTAAGGCGACTGATAACACAAAGGGGACATACTTCCCAGGACCAATGCAAGTTTCAACCCCTGATATATATAGTTCCATGTCTTTACTGTGTTTTTTTTTTTTTAATTATTCAAATACATTATCTACAAGACGATTGGATATTTTGCAGGACAAGTAAGAAAACCAGTATACTCGTCCTGCAGGTTAAGTTCAATGGTTTTACCAAAAAAATCTAGCCCTGAAAATTATTCCGGCAATTTAGAGCCATACTAAATATTAATGACCCCTTTTGAAAATGTCTTACATCAAAACTTAACTTTTAACCCTTTCCCACATACAACAAATCTGCAGCAGACGACTTTCAAAACATCTCAACAATAATATGGAAAATCTCGCTAAATGAAGACATACTTATTGAATAGACTTGGAAACATTATGTCAAAATGTTTCTTTTTCTACACACTAAATGTTTCTCCTTTTGCCACAATGTGAGTCATCAATATGCGTCTATATGGGGGAAAGAGTTAATAATCATGTTCAAGACACAGTTGGGGTTATATCCATTTCGATAAATCTGAGTGATCTCTCCTTGAAATTGGATTTATTGTGTTGTACTGTGAAGGAGATTACAGTGGTTAAGTGACCTGTATTGACAGTTCTAGTTGGGTTTTATCTCTAAAGGACCAAAGTCAGAGAAAGATGGTAGCCCCCGGTAAAGTGACATGTCTGGCTGTGACACTGGATGGATCTTACTGTGTCGGGGCTGTTAATGAAAATATTCATATTTGGCAGGTAAGATGTCTTCTTTTTTATCTTAACCTTTTAGCTTAATCCTTTACCAAAAAACAAGAAAATTAATCTGCTGAAGACAACTTTGAAATCTTCAAGGCCAATACATTTTAAAATCTCTATTATAAAAAGTATACTATTGAAAAGAGATGAATAGAATGTTGCAATGGAGAATTTGCTCATTATCACAAGTTGATTTCTGCATATGAGTCAAAAACCAAGATTTTTGTCATAGATTAACCATTTTAAGCTCCACTTTTGAAAAAACGAGAGCTATTGTCATGACCCTGGCATCGTCGTCGTCAACCGGTTAAGGTTTTTTGTTCAGCTCAGCTTTTTTTCTGTTTTCTACCAGAGCGTCTGTGCCGTACGCGGTGCTCTTGTTTATAAGACCGCTTGGTATTCTAGACTAGTGGTAGAGCATCTGCCTTTGGTGTGGAAGGTCCCAGGTTCTATCCAAGACTTCTCTACTTGGTGATCAGTATTTTAGGATTAGCATAACAATTGACTAGCTAGTGAACAGATAAATGGACCAGTAGTACTGGTAACTTACCCAGGAAACACCGAGATGTAACTTGAAAATTGTTGAAAGCAACATCAAACACCTTACAAAGAAACAAAACACATTTTGATAATTTCAGATATGCAGTGGAAGGATTATTGCGACAGTTTGTCGTCACTATCAGAAGATCAATGTTATACGTTTTACAGACAATGGTAGCCATTTTATATCTGGAGGAGATGATAATATTGCCATTGTTTGGTCTCTCACAAGGTACATAAACCATTTACTTCATTCAACAGTCCTGCAGAACACTACTTTCAAAGCATCTTGGCAGAAATTTGGTAAATCCCTATAAATTATAGCAAAATTATGAAACAGATTTGAAATCAATGTGGCAAAAGGAATAAATTTCTCATTTTGAACACTTTCTCCCCTTTGCCAAAATGTTTTCAAAAGTTGTCTGCTGCAGAGGCATCAGAATGTGCATGTTTGTGGTAAAGGTTATTTATAATTATTATCTGATAACCTAGATTTTGGCGTGGATTACTGGAGGTGGGAATCCGCTGTGGTTAGCATCAGGGATTTCGAAACGGGGTGTCCCGGGTTCCATTCCCAGTCGCGGCACTACGGTCATGGTGGAGTGCCATTGGGCAAGGCACATTTTCTAGCCTAGTACTGGTTTGTTTACCCAGGGATCATGAATAAGTGAACTGTCACCGTGACTGAAATATTGTTGAAAGCGGCGTAAAACCCCAATAAATAAATAAACTGATAAGGAGGCATATACAATCCTTTTCCCACAATATCTCTCTTATTTCTATATCTTTGCTGTGGATACCCAAAATAGTTGTCTTAAATTCCACTCAACATAGGCTGTTACGGTTTTGTCAGAAGGTCTAGAGTAGAACTTTTGATAAACTGAAAACACCATTTAACCATTTCCGACTTTAAGAAGCTTTGATAACATCTTGGCAAAAGTATAAAAATCTCTATAAATGAAATGCAAAATGTTGTGGCAAAAGTTGCAATTGATCATAAATGGCAATTTCTCCCTTTTTCAGTAATTATACTATCTTGAGTATAGATTTACAATAATATTGACTAGATGCTTCCAAGATAAACTGATGCAGATTTGTTGTATATTTAATTATTTATGTGATTCATTGCTTTTGGAGTTGGCTGCTTTGAAATCATTAATTTAGGGGGAAATGATGTTTTATCTGAAAATTAAGTTTGAAATCATTGTAGGAATGGAAAAAATGCTTGTTTTTACCTATACATGTATTTCCTTTTCCCTGGTTTTTAGATCACCTGAGGTGAAGGCTCAAGACGATCTATTCTGACCACCCTTTGTGTCATTGTCCTTAACAACATCTTGGTTGTTATAGCATCAGAAAGGGATTAAAATGCCCAAACTTTGAAAATATCTCTTAATCAACTTGTCTGCTACTAAGATAATTTGGTAGAAATGTTCCTTGAGTGGCCCTATACAAATATTGTTCAAGCCATGTTGATTGGTTGCAGAACATAGCGGCCCGGCGGCATTGGAAAAATATTAAATGCCAAATAATTCCATTCTTATTAAAGTTATCGTCTGATTTCAAGATAATTTAATAAAAATGCTCCTTTAGTGACCCTCTACACATTTTGTCTAAGCCATATTGATTGGGTAAAAAAGGAAAAGGGTAAAATAAACTTTTAGTTTCAAACTACATCTCTATCCACCAAACTTCACAGGAATGTTACTTTTGTGGTCCTGTATCAATTGCTCAAAGATTAAATGCATTATTACAAAATGTCCTTCACTTAGAAGTTGTTTCATTTACAGTTTCCGTCTTGCAGTTTTATTCCCACTCTTGATAAAAAAAATCTCTCATATTAGCAGTTACACATTTGCTACAATACTATCACCAAGGTGATGGATTTAGGGCCATCTTTGTCTACTTTTTTTAAATGATGTCTGTATCAGGGAAATGGTTCCTTTTATTTTTCAGTGTTTTATCCAGTCAACATAAAGTAGCAAAGCCGGAGCCAGTCTACATCTGGTCCAGTCATTCCCTTCCTGTCACAGATATACATGTCGGGCATGGTGGATATAGATGTCGGGTGGTAACTGCTTCCCTAGACCAGTCTTGTAAGGTAAAATTGGTAGCGAGAAAGGAAGGAGTCTGTGCTCCACAATATTTCTCTTATTGCTCCCTTTACAACAAATCTTTAGCAGACGACTTTGAAAACATTTAGTCAAAAGTGGGAAACTCTCTATAGATGAAACTTTTATTGAATACAGTTGAAAACAGTGTGGCAAAAGGAAAAATTTGTCACTATTAACAATTTTTAGTTTTGCTACAATGTTTCAAAAGTAGTCAGCTGCAGAGGCGTCATTAAGCGTCTGTATGCGGGAAAGTGTTTAACCCTTGCTGCAGCTTTTAAAAGAATTTGTTTCACTGAGAAGATTTGTTTTGAGTACCGGAAACATTTTGTGGGTCATATAAGGATTTTAGGCCATTGTCTAGAACTCTGTGCAATGTTAAATGATTAATATCCCCTTGTGATGAGGTTGTCAAGGGTATATAGGGATCCACCTGTACATATGCATGTGTCCCTCTAACATCATCGCTCTAGAGACTTCATTTTTGTGAAACTTCATACGCATGTTCACAAATGTCAGGTCTTGTACAAGTTTGTGTTTCACCGACCTAGGTCAAGGTCACAGTGGCTATATGAGTGACCCAACTAGGTCGTTGTCTAGTGATTTCATTTCTAGGCTGATTGTTATTAAACTTAAAAAATATGATCATAAGACTTGCCTCTTTGTACAAGATCACTTTTTAGCAAATTAGGTCAAAGGTCAAGGTCACAGCAACTATCATAAATATGTACATAACGATGTCAGCTCTGTAGCACTTTTATTTGTAGACAGAATTCATTATAACAGGTTACACAGGTTCAATGTCAAGAGAGCCTGGAAATGTTTTTGTTTTATTAGCTTAGGTCAAAGGGCAAGGTCACAGTGACAATCAAATGTCTGTATGAAATGATGTCATTGCTCTAGGTCTTTCAATTGTGGATATAATTCCTTCATACTCCATACACAGGTTTAGTGTCAAAAGAGCTTTGACAGGTTCTGGTTTCAAAGGTCAAGGTCACAGCGACTCATTTGTCACAATGTAAATTAAACAAATATGTTCATAAGCAATTGGCACTTGTACAAGTTCGCATTACACAAAATTAGGTTAATGGTCAAGGTCACAGTTGCAATAATAAATCTGTACAAAATGACATCATTGCTCTATCACTTTCATTTGTGGACAAAACTTCTTAATACTTCATACACAGGTTCAGTGTAAAGAGCGCTTGGATTCGTATTTACTGTATGTATGTATGTTAATTGTATAATCACTCTTAATGATATGATTGACTGTTTACTTCAATCATAATGATGTGATTGATTGTGTATGTCACTCATAATAAAATGAATGACTCTTTTACATTGTAGCTGTGGGATTTAGTGTCAGGTGATTTATTGCAAACAGTTGTTTTCCCAACTTCAATTCTATCCGTAATCATGGATACATCAGAACACAGAATGTATGCTGGGGGCGAGACAGGCGATATTTATTGCGTTCACATGTATTCACAGGTAAGAACAATTAGTCATTTCAGCCTCGAAAATATCATGGTGAGCTTTTAGGATTGTTGGATTTCACTGCTCAATCAGCAGGGTCATTATCTGGCATTATTTTGCTTTAAATGACATCTTCTCCTAACTGCTGGCTGTCTTCAAAACAATATCACACAAATGTCTACCAAAAGTGCTAGGATTTGATTCTCACTCACAGTGATCATGGTAGAGTGCCCATATGCAAGGCTCATTGCCTAGCCTAGTACTGGTTTGTTTACCAAAGCATCATGCACCCGTGTTCTGTTGCAGTGATATAACTGATATAATGTTGAAAATATTGTAAAACTTCAATAAAACAAACAAAACAAAACAAACCCAAAGTGCTTAATCTGTATGCTCCTCCACAAGATGGCATTCAAATTTCAAGTTTTTAAACAACATCTAAGCTGCTGGCCCAATTTCAAAATACTTTTTGACAAACATTTCTGAGGTTACCCTCTATCAAAATTGTTCAAACAGTCTAATGCACAAGATGGCTATGAGAAGTAAAAATAGAAAATAATTAATATACCAAAATTGCTGTAATTGAATGATTCTGCAGTGCATAATAGCTGCCGTAATTCTTTCAGGTGAGTGATAAAGACCAATTATTTAAGGTAAACTTGGTCAACTTTATATTAAATCATAGATGTGCGACACTTTTTTGGATGAGATAGCTTCTGGCTTACTAGAGTAACTCCCTTTGACTATTGTGAGTGGTAGAATGTTTTTAGCTGTTTACCTTATTTGATTTTTGTTCAGAGTAGTCTAACTACTTTCAATAAAAGTATTGTAATCTCGAAAACTAGAAGTCAAGTTATTCAATACATGTATTATACATACAATGTTCTCGATGTTACATACCTTTTCCATCAAAGTCTTCAATCATATTATATAAAATATGTATCGGATATATAGTTAATTGTGTTCTGTATAGGTCAATATCATATATTGTCAAATATTTCAGAGAAAACAAAATAGTGGAATGGAATCAACAGATGAAAATGATATAACTGCCTTGAAGGGACACAGGTAAGAAAACCTGTCTGGTAATAAAAGTTAACCAATTCCTAAATGAAACGTCGGGTAACTTAACTAATTCCCACACACAACAAATATGCAGCAGAAGACTTTAAAATCGTATAGTCAAAAGTATAATTGTTGATTTGAATTAAAAATACTGTGGCAATAGGAGAAATTACTGATTATGAGCAATGTATACAGATTTGAGGAGAGGGAAAGGAATTCTTCATTTGAGCAATTTCTTTTATTTCTAATATGTTTTCAAAATTTGGGAGGCAAAGGCTTCAAATGTCATCTGTATCAGGGAAATGTTTTCAAAATATCAAGAGATTATTAATCATATAGATTGTTCTATTTTCAGTCAAAAGGTGACATGCCTGTCCATATCAATGGATGGTACAAAGTTGGCGTCTGGATCCAATGACTGCTCTGTGAAAATGTGGGAAGTGAATAGTGGCCAGTGTGTCCTTACCCTAAATCATAAAGGTCTGTTAGTCTACGTGTTTCCTTACTCTAAATCATAAAGGTCTGTCAGTCTCAGTGTGTCCTTACTCTAAATCACAAAGGTCTGTCAGTCTCAGTGTGTCCTTACTCTAAATCATAAAGGTCTGTCAGTCTCAGTGTATTCTTACTCTAAATCATAAAGGTCTGTTAGTCTCAGTGTGTCCTTACTCTAAATCATAAAGGTCTGTCAGTCTCTGTGTTTCCTTACTCTAAATCATAAAGGTCTGTCAGTCTCAGTGTGTCCTTACTCTAAATCATAAAGGTCTGTCAGTCTCGGTGTGTCCTTACTCTAAATCATAAAGGTCTGTCAGTCTCGGTGTGTCCTTACTCTAAATCATAAGGGTCTGTCAATCTCAGTGTGTCCTTACTCTAAATCATAAGGGTCTGTCAATCTCAGTGTGTCCTTACTCTAAATCATAAGGGTCTGTCAATCTCAGTGTGTCCTTACTCTAAATCATAAAGGTCTGTCAGTCTTGGTGTGTCCTTACTCTAAATCATAAAGGTCTGTCAGTCTCAGTGTGTCCTTACTCTAAATCATAAAGGTCTGTCAATCTTGGTGTGTCCTTGCTCTAAATCATAAAGGTCTGTCGATCTCAGTGTGTCCTTACTCTAAATCATAAAGGTCTGTCAGTCTTGGTGTGTCCTTACTTTAAATCATAAAAGTATGTCAGTCTCAGTGTGTCCTTACTCTAAATCATAAAGGTCTGTCAGTCTCAGTGTGTCCTTTCTCTGAATCATAAGAGTCTGTCTGTCCTTTCTTTAAATAATAATAATATGTTTGTAAGAAGCTTCTAGGAAACTTCTGTGAATTATTTCCAAACAGTGCAGGCAGACTGGTCACAAATGGCATGTGGTTTGTGTTCATAGAACTCTTCTCATATAGATAATTGCATAGGTTAGACAAATTTGAAAACTTTTTCGTCAATAGACGTATAACCTCAGTTTTGACCTAGATGTTAAACAAATGATCTAGATTGTAGACCAATCAAATGTTGTATTTAATGAATAATGTGAAAGAAATAAAGGAAATGAAACGTTTTGATCGGTTCATAGTCAAGTTGGCGATACTCTGAGAGGCACTTATAAGGTGCAGTTTTAAAATGAAATGTTCTGTATGCTAACCTTTAATTGTTTTCCTTAAGAAATAAATATAAGTGAAAAAAACTGTGAAAACGTATGAAATATAATATTTAAGAGCAAAATATTAATTTTTGTTAAAACATGATAAGTTCTCAGTTATTTATCGTCAATTGACGCCCTTGGGAGCCTCGCATAATCTCCAGTCATGTGACGTATTTGTCATGACACAAATTTGTTAAGAAACCCTTTTCAAACTAAGCAAAGCCTTTCTAATTTTCAAAGACATATAAACACAGTGTTTATATACTTGTCTCTGTGATATTCAAGTCAAATAATATGCGCATATGATGCATTTCTTAGTGTTTTCACATATTGTTCGACGTTTATCTTTTTTAAAGATATTTCTTGTTCAATCTGGCGTAATTTTAGACAAATTTGAAATATTTTACTAGCTGTATAGAACATTAGCCAAACTTAAAACCTGTAACCAGTTGTATGGAGTATGATACAAATTTGAAATCTTTTACCATTTGTGTGAAACATTAGCTAAATTTAAAAAAAAAAAAGAAAGCTGTATGGAACATTAGACAAATTTGAAATCTTTAATCTGTTGTATGGAATATAATACCTTTTACCAACTGTATAGAACGTTGGACACATTTGAAACCGTTTATCAGCTGTATGGAGTATTAGACAAATTTGAAACCGTTTATCAGCTATATGGAATATTAGACAAATTTGAAACCTTTTATCAGATACATGATGTATATGGAATATTAGATACATTTGATAAATCAACCTACTCTTTGGAACATTAGACAAATTTGAAAACTTAAACCAGCTGAATTGAATGTTAGACAAATTTGAAAACTTTTACCAAATGTATTAAATGTTAAACAAATTTGAAAAATTTACTTGCTGTGTGGAAGGTTAGGACAGATTTTTGCTTACATTGTAGACCATGACTGGCCTGAACTTATATAATGTCCAGTCTGTGTCTGACAACATATGACATTTATCCGATGGGTTTTACTCATTTACAATAAATCTTGAACAAATTTATCAAATAAAATGCAAATCAACTCATAAAAATTCAGGAATCTTTGGTAAATCTTATTTTTTGTTGTTGTTTAGGTCATGTGAGTAATCTCTTGATGATGGCCACACCTCCAGCTTTACTGAACTCTGATTGGAAGACACAATTACCTTTACAGCCATTTAAAAGTCTGAGAGAGGAAAACCTAGAATCGGTGGTTATGAACACTAGAATTCAGTTCACTAAGGTAAATACTTACTATCTGTGCATCAAGCAATATTTGAAACATTGTGGAAATTGAACTGCTCAAGACGAATGAATATTCTGCAACTGATAGATGAATTGTTTAGTGAGCAGTTTTATTTGTCAGTATATATACTGATGAAACTATATTAAAGAGAACTAATTATCCTTTTTAGCTCACCTATGCACAAAGTGCAAGGTGAGCTATTGTGCTCACATTTTGTCCGGCATCTGGCCGTCGTGCGTCGTCAACATCTGGGCTTGTTAACACTCGACAGGCTACAATTTGCATCCAATCTTCATGATAGTTTATCAGAACATTCATCTACATCAAATCTTGGACAAGTTCGAAACTTGGCCATATGAGGTCACATTTTCAACTTGAGCCTGTTGAAACTTTATCAGAATGTTTGTCTTGATGATATGTAAGTCAAGTTCGAATATGGGTCATGTCCGGTCAAAAACTAGGTCACTAGGTCAAATTGAAGGAAAATCTTGTTAACACTCCAGAGGCCGCAATCTTTGCTTCAGCAGTTTGAAATTTTGTCAGAATGTTTGTCTTAAACATTTCTAGGTTAAGTTTGAATATGGGTCATATTGGGTCAAAAACTAGGTCACTAGGCCAAATTGAAGGGAAATCTTGTTACCACTAGAAGCCGCATTTTTTGCTTCAGCAGCTTGAAATTTGGTCAGAATGTTGAGATGAATGATATCTAGGCCAAGTTCGAATATGTGTCATGCCTGGTCAAAAACTAGGTCACTTGGCTAAATTGAAGGTTAATCTTGTAAACACTCTATAGAGGCCACATTTTCAACTTGAGCATGTTGAAACTTTATCAGAATGTTTGTCTTGATGATATGTAGGTCAAGTTCGAGCATGGGTCATGTTGGGTCAAAAACTAGGTCAATAGGTCAAATTGATGGAAAATCTTCTTACCACTCTAGAGGCCGCAATTTTCGTTTCAGCAGTTTGAAATTTTGTCAGAATTTTGTCTTAAAAATTTCTAGGTCAAGTTAGAATTTGAGTCATATTGGGTCAGAATCTTGGTCACTAGTTCAAATTGAAGGAAAACCTTGTTAACTCGTAGAAGCCGCTTTTTTTGCTACAGCAGCTTAACATTTGGTCAGAATGTTTATCTAAATGATATCTAGGCCAAGTTCGAATATGGGTCATGCTGGGTTAAAAACTAGGTCACTAGGTCAAGTTGAAGGAAAGTCTTGTTAACACTCAAGAGCCGCATTTTTTGCTTTAGAAGTTTGAAATTTTTTCAGAATGTTTGTCTTAAAGATATCTAGGTCAAGTTCGAATATTGGTCATATTGGGTCAGAAACTAGGTCACTAGGCCAAATTGAAGGAAAATCTTGTTAACTCTGTAGAAGACACATTTTTTGCTACAGCAGCTTGACATTTGATGAGAATGTTTATCTAAATGATATCTAAGCCAAGTTCGAATATGGGTCATGCCTGGTCAAAAACTAGGTCACTAGGCCAGTTGAAGGAAAATCTTGATAACACTGGAGGTTGCATTCAGAATAATTGTCTTGATGTGTTTTGCATTGCAGTACATTGTATGATTAAGGTGAGCGAACTAGGGCCATCATGGCCCTCTTGTTTGTGTTTTGTGTTACCATCTTAGCATTGTGGCACAGGGGATCATTTTTGTCATCTTTCTTTATTGGCAGATGGCAAATATTATATTCAGAATTTGTTTAGCATGTCTGTTTTTCGAAGATTAATAGTCGAGGTATTGTGATACCCTTGGCGTCTTCGTCGCCTGCATCATACAACACTTTAACCTTACCTCATAACTAAAAAAATATTCAATATTTTCAAATGAAACTTTTTACACATGTTCCTAGGAACAATACCAATACACATATGTATACCAAGTCGCATAACTCGGGCTTTAAAGATTATTCAGAAATGCCCCTTTTTCCCCTAAGAAAGAAACAGACGAGAGATGGCGTTATCTCTTTGGCACTATTGTTTTTATTAGGAATTTCTCCTTTTGACACTTCTACTCATTTCATTTATTACACATTCATTAGTAGATATGAGCTCTCTCGCGAGAAAACCAACATTTTGGACTGCGTAAAGTATTGACTCGGATCAGCCTAAGCATGCTGCTCAGGCTTACCCGACAAACACTCTTCGCCTCCTATGGATTTTCTTTTTCAGGAATCATTACTCTATACCTCTATCCCCCCCAAGATGGAATGTGTCGGCCTGGATCAGTCTGTGCGGACTGCGTAGGCTGATCTGGGTTGATACATTATGCAGATGCCATGTTTTCTCGCGGGCCGGCCTCATATTATCTATATTTTTGCTTTGATGTATTCAAGGTCTTCTGCTGCAGATTTGTTGTATATGGAAAAGGATTAGTAATTCATATTGAAACATGTATTACAGGGTGATCAACCTAATACAGTGGAGACGGAGTTCCTAAATGAAGGCACAGACAAAGTGGAAAGTGTGGATGCCAGTATAACAGATGGTCTGAAACAGTCATATTTAAGTAAAATAAATGCTATATTAACTTAATCCAGTAACTTGGTTATCTTGTTATGTTTAGCCTTGTTTAATTTTTCCTTGATACAGATTATCTTTAAAGCCTCTTCAGTAGACACATTTAGACACAGATTCAAGGGTCATTACTCTGCAAAGAAGAATTTAGTGAAGGAAGTGAAGGACGGGCAATGGCAATTCTATATCAAAATAACACAAATGGGTTAATAGTTGACCATTAACAAAATTTATTCAACAAAAACTAAAATGTTTCATTAATAATCATCACAATTACAACATATCATCACATCCCCAAAGGAGCAATGTCATACAAAAACCAAACCTCAAGACTTTGTCCACCAGATCAGTTTGTGGTAGATACAGCTAGGAGCAAACACAATTTTGAACTGAACCATCATTATTTTTCAACAATTTTCAGTTATATCAAGGTAGTCAGTTCACTTCCCCTGTATTGTCTGGCTTTCTCATACCGGTAAGTCTTTCCAAGCAACTGAATGCTTTTCCATATTGACTGTTAGCCCATTTGTTGAAGACCAATGACACTTCTCATTGATTTTGTCATATTGGTTGTGCTTGGGTTCAACCTCACAACCCCTGGATTGACAGCCAACATCACTACTGACTGAGCTACGGCGACCCAGCTTTGGTGTGACTTAAAACCATGACTTAAGATATGTTAAGTATTATATATGTTAGTATAATTGAAAAACGTTGAAAATATACTAATTAAGGTACAGGATCACCTTGGTCTATTTTCAAAAAAGTTACTTTGATATCATGTATACAATATGTTAATACTTTGAAATAAATATAGCCTACAGATATCAAGTACTAGTTTTTCCTAAAATTTTACAGATCTGCCAGGGCACATCCAGACGGACAAATTTGGTCTGTCTATGGTTTAGATAAATTTATAACTTGTTTATGATCCAGTAAAATCAATATGTTCAGGCATTGCACCAAACTAAAAGAATTTAGATCCCTTTATATAAGTTGGTAAGGAGTAATCATTTAAAGTAATATAAATTATAAAGCACCTATTGTATAATTTAGGATGACAGACTTCCAATTTTTCTTTTGGGTGTAAAACCTTAACTGAATGATATTTTAAAATAAATAGAACAAATGCTTTTACTCGCAAATGTGGTTTTATTTCTCAAAGAGTTTCTATTATTTTCAACAGATGTTCTCAAATTGGAAGAGAAAAATCAGGCCCTTTCCCTCATATAGATGCTTTCCAAAGCCTCTGCAGCAAACGGCTTAATGAAAACATTTAGACAAATATTTAAACTTTCATTTATAGAGTTTTTCATATTTTTGCCCAGATGATTTCAAAGTCTTCTGCTACAGATTTGTTGTATGTTTGGAAAAGGTTAAACAAGAGCACCGCGTACGGCACAGAAGCTCGACTGATAGGGAGAAAACAGAAAAAAAATGAGCTAAACAAAAAACCTTAACCGGACGACGACGCCAGGGTCATGACAATAGCTCTTGTTTTTTTCAAAAGTCGAGCTAATAAAAAACCATAACCGGACGACAACACCTTCAGTGTAGATTTTCTAAGTCCAAAAGGGGGGATAATTTGGTCAATATTAAGTTCAGGGTTATGGAACTTGTTGTATCAAGTTATGTTAAGACATTGAATAAGTTTAGGAAGTTTCAAAGCTATAGGTTAAATTGTGTTTCAGTTATCACCATTTTTCTCCCTTCAAAGTAGATTTTCTAAATCGAAATGGGGAGATAATTTTGTCAATACTATTTACAGAGTTATGAATCTTGTTATATAAGGTCAACTTAAGACACTCAGCAAGTTTGTGAAGTTTCAAGCAAAAAAAAAGAAAAGTTTTTAAGATATGAAAAATCATGAGTAAAAAATTGTCAAAAACCTGAGCTAAACAAAAAACCTTAACCTTACGTTTTGAAGTTTTAAGTGAAACAAATAAAGATTTCCAGCTATATACTTTTATTATTTAACATATTATGATTATGTTTATGAAGTTTAGTGACTTTAACAGTAGTAGTTTGTTAGAAAACAGAAAAAAAGCTGAGCTGAACAAAAAACCTTAACCGGACGACGACGCCGCCGACGACGACGCCAGGGTCATGACAATAGCTCTCTTTTTTTTCAAAAGTCGAGCTAAAAATGGAAATAAATAACAAAAAGTTGTTACAGGCAACTTTTGATCTGAAGCAGACCAGATAGCTATTCATTTTGCATAGCTGAAAGTGAGTCATATTGGTCTAAGGACCGTATGCATACATTTTAACATATCCCATATTTGTGAGATCCGTTCAACAGAACATATCCCAGATCTCAGAAATCCCTTTAATAGAACATATCCGATTTTATTGACATCATTCCTTTGAACAGATACCCATATTTGCCACACATCAGAACATATCCTAGTTTGGTGAAGGTCATTCAATTGAACAGATTCTGAGATTTGCAAGATCTGTTAAACAGAACAGATTATGGATCTGTTCAATAGAACTTATCCTATTTTGGTGACATCATTCACTTGAACAGATTCACAGATGTGTTTAACCTTTTCCCTTTCTGACGCCTCTGCAGCAGATGACTTGAAAAACATTGTGGCAAAAGAATTTCTTCTTTTGCCACAATGTTTTTAACTTCTTTCAGTAATATAACATTCATTTACAGAGATGTTCCATTGTTTTGTTTAGCTGCAGATTTGTCGTAGGTTGGAAAGGGTTAACAAAACATATTGCAGATATGCCAGATCCACTCAATAGAAAATAAGCTAGTTTGATGAGGTCATTCACTTGCACAGATGGCCAGATTTAAGTGTGTTAATCTTCCCAGAGGTTCATGTCCGTATCAATGTCCATACAGTTGTATGCAGCATAGCGAAGTTTTTCTTCTGCTATTTTTCCACTGGAAAAAAAAGTAATAAAACATGACAAATAAAAAGACTTAACCCTTTCCCACATACAGCAAATCTGAAGCAGACTTTGAAAACATCAAAGCAAAAAGTAAAATCTTGATTCAATAATCGTACATGTACATTCTTTTATAAAGTTAAATATATTGTGGCAAAAGGAGAAATTGCTCAGAATGCAAATCAATGTTGTATATTCAAAATAAATAGTTCAAGGTAAAAGTTCACTAAATCAGTATTTAGTATCAACATTTTGTCAGTTATATCACGACGTTAACTTGGGTAAGTTTGGTACCAGCACTACTGGTCCATTTATCCTGACCCCAGCCAGCTTGTCTTAATGCTAACCCATCAAGGAGGGCAGCCATTATTACCATTTTTAAATTCTTTGGTTTGACCTGACTGGAGATCCAACACGCAATCTCGCACACCCGAGGCCGTTGATCTACCACTATACCACTGAGGTGGAGAGTATCCACTACGACCTTCAAAGAAGTGTTTGGTATGACATGAATATGGATCAAGCTAGTCACCCTTATCACTACACAAACAAATTTGATAAATTCAACATACATATATAATCAACAAGTCTTGAATCATTGTGGAAAATGGACAAAATGGGTAATTTCTAATTTCCAAATTAATTTCGAACATAGTTTATTGCAGACATCAATAGTTTACACATACAATTTTGTTGCAGACACCTTTGTAATGATCTAGGCAAACAAATGTAAATGTAGGTATAATTACTGATTAAAGTTGAAAACAAAATTTTGTGCAATTGCTCCTGTCACAATGTTTTCAAAAGATGTCTGCTGTAGAGGCATCAGAAAGAGACTATACGTGGGAAAGGGTTAATACAAGACCAATGTAAAGGGTTTTTACCCCAAACAGACTGGACAAGCACTGTATGCGATCTCCCTAATTAAAGGAGTATTGGATGTTTTTTCTACAATAATAATACTACATTATTTTGCATGTGTTACAAAACTATTAAAAATTTACGAACAACATGTTTAGACTAACCTGGTATAATTTGGTAAATAAAGCATATTGGCACATGTTGAAGATTCAGGTAAGCAATCTACTGCATCCCTGGAATATAATATCACAGATGTCATACATGTTAATGCTTTACTAAAAATTATATTTTATGAGTCATCT
The DNA here is from genome assembly GCA_031761405.1 of Serripes groenlandicus. Taxonomy (NCBI): domain Eukaryota; kingdom Metazoa; phylum Mollusca; class Bivalvia; order Cardiida; family Cardiidae; genus Serripes; species Serripes groenlandicus. The sequence continues at coordinate 119,796,035 of JASEVX010000001.1, read as the reverse complement.
GCTTTGAAATCATGAGGGAAACATTGCAGCATCTGGAAAACAGTGACCCATCTGCAGCAGACGACTTTTGAAAACATTGTGGCAAAAGAAGAAATTGCTCATAGAGACTAAATGAGTACTTTCTCTTTTTGTCACACTGTTTTCATTTTAATTCAATTATAGATAATTTCCATATATTTATTGAGATGATTTTAAAGTTGTCTGATGCATATTTGGGGTTATGTGGGAAAGGGGGAAGAAATTATTTGATTTTAGCACAATTTCTTCTTTTTTGAAAATATTTTCATGAGTTGTCAGCTGCTACAAAGGCATCAAATGCCTGCATTAGAGAATGATTTACCAAAAAGAACTACAGCTATTACTAAATTTGTTATAAATTCCACTAAGGACATGGGTCATGTATGCAAATCATGGTCAGGTCACGGGTATAAGTTTAACCCTTTCCCTCATACGACAATTGTGCAGCAGACGACTTTGAACATATTTTGTCAAAAATAGAAAATCTCTATAATTGAATGGATAACATATGACTAAAAGTGGAAAACATTGTGGTAAAAGGAGAAATTGCTCGTTTTGAACAATTTCTTCTTTTGTCACTGTTTTAAAAAAGCTGTCTGCTGCAGAGGCGTCAGAAAGCGTCTATATGAGGGAAAGGGTTAACTGTATAACAATGTATATTAATCAAGGGGGCCATTACTCCCTAAAAGACTATCCAACTGGAATTCCACAAACATCTCATCTTTTCATAAAAAGCTTCCTGTACAATTTCATTGAATTCCATATAGAGATTTATAAGACAGCACAGACACAAATGTTTGATAATCAATGGGCCATAACTATGTAAAACAAGATGTGTTTGTGAAACACTGATGCCCCCGAATGGCAACATCTAGGTCAAAGGTCAAGGTCGCAAGGTCAAAAATGTTGGTACTGACAGAAAGGTCATGTCACAAGGAATACACATGTGAAATATGGTAGCTGTACCTGTTATGGTTCAAAAGTAGTGGTCAAGGTTAAAGTTTTTTTCGAGAATGGCAACATCTAGGTCAAAGGTCAAGGTCGCAAGGTCAAAAATGTTGGTACTGACAGAAAGGTCATGTCACAAGGAAAACACATGTGAAATATGGTAGCCGTACCTGTTATGGTTCAAAAGTAGTGGTCAAGGTTAAAGTTTTTTTCGAGAATGGCAACATCTAGGTCAAAGGTCAAGGTCGCAAGGTCAAAAATTTTGGTACTGACAGAAAGGTCATGTCACAAGGAATACACATGTGAAATATGGTAGCCGTACCCGTTTTGGTTCAAAAGTAGTGGTCAAGGTTATTTTTTTTTTCGAGAATGGCAACATCTAGGTCAAGGTCGCAAGGTCAAACATTTTGATACTGACAGAAAGGTCATGTCACAAGAAATACACATGTGAAATATGGTAGCCGTACCTGTTATGGTTCAAAAGTAGTGGTCAAGGTTAAAGTTTTTTTCAACAGACATGCAGACAGACAGGCCAAAAACTAGATGCCCACCGAATCGGTGGTTCGACCATCTCTTTGTAAAGAAGCTTCCTATTATACTACCCAGCGTTTAGTGAGAAATAGCGCAGACAAAAATGTTGTTGTACAACAGTTAGGTATAATAATCAAGGCTCCATAATAAACCATCAAACTGCTGTGCAATAAGGGTATGCACATCTCATCTTGGTATACTACACAATAGTGAAGTCTAATAATTCACATGAAACTTCACATGCAATGCTTTACTTCACTTTTACCCTCTTACAACAAATATGTAGCAGAATACATAAAGACAAACAATGGGAACTCTTTATAAATGATAAAATGATTATTGAAGAGACCAAAAAAACATTATGGTAAAAGGAGAAATTGTTTTCAAAGGGGGTCTGCTGCAGATGCTTAAACAAAAGAATTCATAAGGATTTTACAGGCCTTGTCGGAGTTGTTGAGAGATCCGGCAATTCTTCACAAAGAAGTTAAACCCTTTCCAATATGCAGAAGCATCAATTTTGAAACATTGTAGCAAAAAGGAGAAATTACTCATTTTTACTAATTTATCCTTGTATAATTTATTTATTGTCTCAGTGAAGAGAATGTCCCTTGTAAAACCTTACCCTCGTCCTGTGGAAATATATACAGATGCTGGAAGACGTCTCCTGCCAGTTATAAAGCGTAAAAATCGACTTCTGTCCTCATTGGAGAAGTTTTTCAATGCTTCCCACATATATTTAACTCTTGTGTCCTTTTCTTCTACATCATCATAGTGAGCTGTAAGAGATAATGTAAGCTAATAACCTCATCTGTAAGAGATAATGTAATAATAACCTGATCTGCTGTATGTGATAATGTAAGCTTATAACCTGATCTGCTGTATGTGGGAAAAGGATTTTTTAATACATTGTAGCAAACCAAGAAAGTACTTCATAAGATTATCAATATTCTATGGAGAATCTTTTGCCTAATTTTTTATTTCAAAGTTGTCTGATGCAGATTTGTTGTATGTTGTAAAGGTGGATTAGAATCAGCCAAAAATTAGGTGACATAGCTCATAATTGACTTACTTGATCTCTTGAGAGCCTCTAGAGATATGTCTGGATCTCCACTAATTCTATTCTCTAACTCCTGCCATGTGAGTAAATCTAACACTGCTTGTGGAATCACCTTTAATAAACCTGTACGAATCGACGTGATCTGAAAAGAATACAAACAAATATTACCTGGAATCACTTTTAATAAACCTGTACGAATCGATGTGATCTGAAAACAATACATACTAAAATTACCTGGAATCACTTTAACACACCATACTATTTGGAAGACCAAGATATTGGCTGTTTAACTGACTGTTGCATGACTTACAAACCATTCTGTTGGAAGACCAAGATATTTGCTGTTTACCTGATATCATACTTTATGTGTGGTCTGCTATGAAAACATTGATGGATAAGAGGAAGTAAAATTCGATATTCAGTTAAAATGGTCTGCTAGTAAGGCACCAGATATAATCTGTATGCGAGAAACGGGGGGATTAAACAGCAGCTTGTTTTATCTTAACATTATGGTGGACATATAAAAAGTTCTGCAACTAGCAATACCTCAAGAAAACTACATTCCAATGTGTAATAATCATTAATCAAATCCCTCAAAGAATTCACTTTTGACTTCTTCACATTTTTTCGACCATCTGATGTAGTAACTAAATGTATTTTTAAATCACTTTTCTGTAAACTGTTGGTGTTTTGAATTAGTGCTCTTCCAACAGACTCACATAGTTTGAACTTGCAACTGCTAAGCTACTTTTTGTGGCGATTGGTTTGACAATCGCCACAATGCTAACAGAAACAACAACAACAAACAATATTTACATAGTCGGTTTTGAAAAATCGGTTGATATTTATTTTCCTTACTGCAAACTAATTTACTCACATCCGTTATAGTTCCATCATTGATGCAGATACGCGATTAATAATAATTATGTCAGTGCTACTTTGGTACCGGATTGTTACTAATATTTGAGTTTTATCGAGACATTATCTACATAGAGTTAAAATATGTAAATATTATCTTCGTCATGATTTGGCAGATAATAAATATCATTGCGCGTTCTGCCTTGCAAATAACGGCAAATAACTCTGATGATACTCAAATCTGGAAATTCCAAAAGGTTCTATAAATAGCTCGCGAAACTGGTGTTCTTAAATCTCAATATTATAAACGCTTCATTGTGTAGTTGTTTAAATATATGAAAGCGTCTAGATGATAAGACTGGTTTACAAAGGTTTAAAGGACACACGATGTCAGTGTGTACACACAGTGGCGGGGTAGTCCAGTGGTTAACACACTGGACTGTCAATCCAGAGGTCTGGGGTTCAAATCCCGGTCCGGGGTCTGGAAATTTGAGGGATGCTTTTAAGCGTCTCCCACTTAACTAGAGGTTAAGTACTGGTCCTTTCCAGGAAAAATAACCTCGCGTGTATCGGTGCTATACACCGGGCACGTAAAAGAACCAAGGGGTCTCAGGGCTGTACAAAAAAAATAATCAGCCACTTGTCCAGGACAAGTGACTTTCAGAATGCCACTTGTCCTGCTAAGATTCTCACTTGTCCCACTTTTCTGCACACAAAGTTTAACATGCGACAAATTTAAGAATTGTGTGGTAGCCAGGATCGCGGTTTCTTGAGTGTTTTAATTGTTTTTTAGTGGGTTTTTTTTATAGTTCTGTATAAAGATACCATTTAAGAGCACACAATGTACATGATTTAAGGGTAGTGACCAATTCAAATAACATTATTGCAAAAGAGCTGTAGTGCAGCATTCAGTTAAAAAAAATGAAATTTGGAAAAGAAATTATTTTTCACTAGGTTATTTGAAATATTCTGCATAAAATGTATGTATTTTATCAATATTTACAAAAGATTTAAAAGCTATTGACAGAAATGTTAAACTTAAGACAACATAGTCAAATGATGCATTAGCACTTCAAATTGAAGATAACAAAATAAAAAGGTCACCGATTTAGGTCCCTCACCGAAACAGGGCAGTGTTCGATACCAGGGTCAGTTTTACAAAGAAAGACATATAAATAAATTCAATTTTATTAACCAAAAGTCAAATTTATCGGGTTCAATGTAGTTATTAAATCAAAAAATATTGTCAAAAAAAATGAAAGACAACAAAACGTTAAATTTGTTTCATATGTTGCGGTCAATCTCATTGAAATCATCTCCTATTAACGCTACGCATTTACATTTAGTCAGATCGTGTACTTTAGTCAGATTGGTGTTGCGGTATTATTCGTAACATAGCCGCCATTTTGAATATTTTGCAATGATAATCATGGTTCCCTACTTTGAGAATTAGAAATCGGTAAACAGCGTTGAATGTAAACATCGGGGTCGTCAAGGTCGCGAATGTCATTCAGCCAATTTCTCATTTCATCCAATGAAATCGCAACTATTAAGTCATATGATATTTTTTCCCGCCGTTTATGCTAATTAATTTTGGTAAACAAAGCCGTGATTGGGCAATTATCATAATCGGGGGAATCATTTATATATTTCATTCCAAACAATTTTCTTTGTGTCCCTGATATTACGAATATTATCAAATTGAAAACGGCAAGATAATTTTTAGCAGTCGTCGTATTGTCTTTAATTTGGATCGAATTTATTTTATTAATAAAATTTCTTCCAAGTCTTTCTGAACCGGTTTGCACCAGTTTGCAAACATCGCATACCGAAAGTAGAAATATGGATCAAAATACATTTAAGGGAATATTTTAATGAGACCGATCCATAGGTAATTCCCTAGCTTTCATGAAATAACACAGCCCCAAGGAACAATTGTCACTTATGATTGGACAGCCTTATTGGATACATATATATCACGTTAATTGACTATTACTGACGCGATTCGGTTGGCTGAAATCATTCGATCTGACAGGTGGGTAACTCCGCCTACTGTTATTGATTTGCTATGGTCACGCGCGAGTGGTTTTTCGCATGTAACATACAGTTAAATTTATACACGACAGACATGTGTATTAGTAATTAAGCCGGGCTACCAGACACAGGAATTTACATTCACTGTTACATAAATGGGTTGATATAATGGGACGTGGATTTTTGGAAAATGCCACTTGTCCGGGACTGAGATGTTGCAATTAGCGACTTGCCCGATGCGATTTATGACTTGTCCCGGACGTCGGGCTATGGGATTTGTACAGCCCTGGGTCTTTTCGGAAAGAGCTAGGGTATCGCACCCGGACTACCTTGTATCTAACTTTGTCTGCTCGCCAAATAGTTAATTCTGCATGGCGAGGGTAAATAAAAACAAATAATAAATAAATGTGTACACACGTTATGTATACATGTCTACACGTTCTAGAGTCAATTAGCAATCAATGCTGAAAGTGTAGCCTTATTTAGTTTGGAGATCGAGCATTATAATATATGCCTATATTTTTATAAATTGAACAGTTTGGCAAATAGTGAAATTGTGCTTTTTGTGCATGTTTTGTGTTTGTTATTGCACTCAAATTTTTCGAAGCAGTTTAACAACCTCAGAGACATATAATACACTGTGTTTATATGTCTCTGACAACCCTCAATCATGCAATATGAAGGGACTAAATTAAACAGACCTGTTTAATATCGGACATCATTGAAACAAACACCAAACTAATGGATACTGTTTTCTCTCCTTTCTTGATAATTTTGTCATTTCTAAAGCGTACACAATATTTTATCTTAATATGGCCTAGCGACCTGGTGATAAACATGTGATTACCCGAACAATTTAGATTACAAATAGCCATTCTAATGAGCTAAAACGGTAGCTAGTCTATCGAGTACCAACTAGATTTTTCATAAATTTGGAATGGCCTAATTTTGAACACATCATGACCAGTTTCAGAACGTAACTAAACAATCACCAAGACAACATTCTGGCAAACTAACATTATTCTACGGTCAAAAGATGCAGGGTTGATACATTCTCAAATTGATCCGCAGCAGAGTGCACCATTTTTGAAAAGCGCAAGCCCTACACCGATATACTGCTTGTTACTTTGCAGGATTTTCCATACGATCGCCACTACAGTGCCATTGGCACTTTGATTTAATAAAGGGTTCAAACATAGGTATCATTAATCTAACCCTTTTCCACATACAATAAATCTGCAGCAGATAACTTTGAAAACATTTAGTCAAATACTGTTTATGGAAAATTTCACGCTCAACTTTTTTGTGTTTGCCAATAAGGAGGTAATGATGGTCAAAAGATTTTTGAAAGTGTTTAAGCTATATCTCTAATTGTTTTGAAAATATTTGATTTGGTAAAAATAACTTAACCAAAATTCTAAATCGAAAAAGGGCCATAACTCTTAAAAAAAAAATTGACAAACTTATGTACTCTTGTCTGTTGATGGAGGTAACAATGGTAAAAATAAGTATTTTAAATGTACAAGCTATATCTGTAATGGTTTTGCAAAAGAGTGGGGTGATACTTAACCAAAATTCTAAGTCGAAAAAGGGCAATAATTCTTACAAAAACCTTGGAAAGAGTTATGTACTCTTGTCTGTTGCTGGAGGTTATGATGGTGAAAAATTGTTGTAAGTTTCGAAGCCATATCTGTAATGGTTTTGAAAAAAAATGAATTGGTACAAAAAACTTAACCAAAATTATACGTCGAAAAAGGGCCATAATTCTTACAAAAACCTTGACAGAGTTATTTACTCTTGTCTGTTGATGGAGGTAATGATGGTGAATAAGAGATGTAAGTTTCAAAACAATATCTGTAATGGTTTTGACAAAAAAGTGAATTGGTACAAAAAACTTAACCAAAATTCGATGTCAAAAAAGGGCCATAATTCCTACAAAAACCTTGACAGAGTTATGTACTCTTGTCTGTTTGATTATTTCAGTTATATCACAGCGACAGTTCACTTCTTCATGATCCCTAGGTAAACAAATTGATGGAGGTAATGATGGTGAATAAGTGATGTAAGTTTCAAAGCAATATCTGTTATGGTTTTGCCAAAAAAGAGAATTGGTACAAAAAACTTAACCCAGGTGTGACACCAACGCCGAAGCTAAGGCGAGTAGTATAGCTAGCCTTTTCTTCGAAAAGTCGAGCTAATAAGGAGACAAATGCTCCTAACGATAAATTTCTCCATTTCCCACATTTTTTTCAAAAGTCATCTGCTGCAGAGGTGTCCGAAAGCATATATATGTGAGAAAGGTATGAAACAGTATGAGTTAAACAAGATGATATTTTCGTTGTCATCTGTTTTAAAATCGGATGTTAATGACATTTTTCATTTCCTACAATGATTTCTTATGACTTCAAATGTCCCTGAAAAAGACCACTTTGGCCTGGCGTCTTCTTTCAAATGTAATTACTATATATACATGTACCTGTTCATCTGATTCGGACATCCTGATTTTCCTTACTTGTTCACAATACCACTCTCGATCGTCATATTTCAGAGGTTTTGCATTTCCCTCGTCGTCCATTTTTAAATAGGTCATGGTACCATCAGTTAAATGTACACTCCAGTTACGACCAAGTGGGCTAAATGCTGATTGGTTAATGGTCTCAAGGCTGTCTATCAGGTTTACCTGAAATTTTTAAAGCATGAATTAACCCTTTCTGAAACAGACAACATTAAGAAGTATTGTGTTAAATGAGATATTGCTCATGATGAGTAATTTCTCCTTAAATTGTTTCAATGTTTTCAAAAGTATGCAATAACTTTAATTTCATTTACAGATATTTCTATGTGTTTGTCAGCTGCAGTGCCTTAAGTGACATTCCTCTTATAACTGTTTCAAAAACTGAAAGTTTTTGAACAATAGAAAATCAAATTTAGTCTACCTTGGTGGTGTAATGGTAATACATCTGCCTTGGGTGCAGGTGGTCGTGGGAACTATACCCGCTGAGTGTTATCAAAGACTTTAAAAATGATAATATATTTAATGGCTTTGTATAGCGAATGACTCACTGGTGTTAGGATAAATGGACCAGCAGATCTGGTAACTTATCCAGGAAACACTGTGATATATAACTGAAAAATTGTTGAAAGTGACATAAAACATCATACAAACTACCGTACCACAATTTGTCTGTATCAGAGAAATCCCTTTTCTTTGACGTTTTGACAAGTCTATTGAATGTTCAAGTCTATGTCTTTGATTCAAGATTTAAGTACCAATTATGGGGGCACAGACATCAAGAACATGTTGAACAATCAATGCGCCCATAACATATAAACAAGAAGAATAAGATGGCCCTAAAACAATCACCTGAGTGATGGTATAGTAGCAAATGTGTATTTGTTAATGATTGGATTTGTTTTATATAGAGTGGGAATGAAACTACAAGGAGTGGACACTGTAAATGAAAGAGCATATTAGTAAATACATTGTAAACAAGATGCAGAAAGTTAAAAGAAACCAGTATTTTTGAAATAATAAAAGGGATGCAAAACCAAATTCCTGGCAGCAACGTTTTTCAACCAAGCAATAAGACTTGACTAATTTTCATTGAGGTCAGAGAAGTTTTGACATTTTGGCCCTTTTCTGATGCCGCCTGGCATTCATGTTTTTCAACCAATCAATATGGCTTGAACAATTTTTTAAAAAGATTGCCTAAGGTACATTTCTGTCATATAATCTTGAAATCAGACTTGCAGATTCAGAGTAGAATTTTTGTCATTTTTCCACCCATAATTTTTGCATTGAATTTAGATCTTTGAACATTTTTGAGGACCACCAAAATTGAAATTGGTCCAGTGGTTGAGAAGGAGGAGTTTTTTGAAGCTAAAATTTTAACAAGAGAGTGATCACAATAGATTGCCTTCAGCCTCATCATTGAGGTGTAACATAAAACTATGATTGGAACTTTGCATGTGTCGGTGCTATAAACTGGGCACATAAAATAACCAAGGGGTCTTTTTGGAAAAAGCTAGGGTATCACACCTGAACTTCCTTGTATCTAACTTTGTCTGATTGCCAAATAGTTAAGAGTTCTGCATGGGGAGGGTAAATTAAAACAAAGATTGATTGATTGGGGTTTAACGCCGTTTTTAACAATTTCTCAGTTATAACACGGCGGCCAGTTCACCTACTCATGCATTTCCTGATTTTCTCACACCAGTACTCCACACAACAATCTTCCCAAGCAACTGGCTGCTTTTCCACATAGACTTAGCCCATTTAAAACAAAGAAGGGCACCGCAAAGTGGATGCATTCCCTCGGTATTCAAAGTCCAATTTTTAACCTTTAACCTATGACCTTGAAAATAAATAGGCTTCTAGACTTTGCCATATACTAACTGTATACCAAGTTTGGTTAAGATTGGTCGATGGATGTTCAGTGTAGAGTGGTCACAAGGTTGTTACGGACGGATGCACGCACGAACGAACGAACAGACAGTCCAGTTACTATATCCCCATCGCAAACTTTGTTAGCCGAGGGGATAACAAATATAACTGTTAGTTATCAGACTAAAAAAAGCCTTAAAATCCTCTCACCTCTGTTGCATCCACAGTGGAGTAATCTTTCCAGGAGACTCTCTCAGCGACCAGTTTTTTCCAGAAGTATGTGGGCAGGGTAAGGACTAGTTTCTCCTTCCCTCTCATACAGGCTCCCATTAGCTGACCGATCCACTCATATTTGTTGAACTCCTTGCATGATGGATTGGGCACATACACATCTTTATGAACATTTAAATCTTCGCAACTCTGGAACATATCATTTACGAAGAGTAACTATTTATCCCTTTATCACATACTACAAATCTGAAATAAACAGCTTTGAAAATATTAAGGCAAAAGTATTCAAAATCACAATAAATAAGAATATATCTATTGATAGTATTAAACACTGTCGTAAAAGTCAATGTTTTCAAAAGTTATCTGCTGCAGATGCATCAAATAACATCAACACATGTGAATGATAGGGTTAAAATTGATCATCCTGTGTCTGACTACTCATCCTTTTTTGTTATTCATGACATAAACATTAGCCCTTTACCTCATCTATCTTTAAGTTGTCTGCTTTGAAAACAACTTGTGAAGCAATTTTTGTTAAATTCCAAGAAAAAATCCATAGAGTTGAAAATATTGTAAAGAAAGGAGAATTTCAAAAATGATTTAACCCTGTCCCTAATTAAGATGCATTCTGACAACTCTGCATAGATTTTTGAAATAATTGTGAAATTTTTCTATATTCAATCGCTATAGTTTTATTTACAGATTGTCTTAATTTTAGCCTCTATGTTTTCAAAGTCGTCTGCAGCAGTTTTGTTGTATGTGGAAAAGAGACGACAGTAAATGTGCATTAGACCAATAAAACAATGTGAACACTAAAATTATATAAAATTGAAATGTAAACAAGTTACCTACCTGATTTGGGGACCTAATAAAGAAAGGCAGGGGAACCTGCCCGTCACTGGAAGATGGACACAGTTCCTCCGCCAGGTCAGAGATACTATCTCGGAAACCACCTCCCTGATCTATAACCCCCTCAGATAGAAACTTACACTCCCACCACTGGTCATAACGAAATGACCACCTGGAAAATATTTAAGTACAGTGGACTTGCAATAGCTCAGAAGTCCAAACTGACCGAAAAATTACAGTGAGTTATCAATGTGATCTCTTGATTTATATCATAGTCATTTTGTATAGTCGGCTTCCCAATGTATTAACCCTGAAGTATTTGGCATGAAAATAAAACTAGTAATAAAATCCTTTTAGGAAAATAGTTTAGCAGCAGTACTAATTGTCCACATCCGAGCATTCAGAACTGCTGTTCCAGGCAATGGTTAGATTTATCACATGTTTAACCATTGCGTTGTTGATGAAACAAGAAATTCAGTTTAAACCTAAACAAGAGGGCCATGATGGTCCTGGATAGCTCACCTGAGTTATGCAAAGAGATTGTTCATGCCAACGACAGTAAGACTTTTTGTTTTTCGACCAATCTGGAGGAACATTTTTGCAAAATGATTTGCCAATTGACCAGATTCTTTCGGAGGAAAATTTTTCACTATAGCAAGGTAAGAAAAAACAGCCCCACTCCCTGGCAACCATGTTTTTTTAATTACAAGGTGACAAAAATGACTATGTGACACCAAGTAGATGTAAACACTTAGGACAGAGTGACACCACAGACTAGGGTTACCATGGATTGTGTGACACAAAGGACAGTCCCAGCCAGCTTAATACATACATCGCAACAATGATTGCAAATTGTACAAATATGTTACACACCTGTAGTTCATGGGCTTTGTATTGCGATCCCTTGGCTTTAATCCTTCATAAATTTGCATAAATATAGAGTTTTTGTATTCTGCGTCGTTTAACGGATCACACCTATGTTCCATGGCTGATCGTCTGTTTATGTACAGCTTGGGCATATCTGGTGGTCTGAAAGACAGGGCTTTGCTCACAAATGTTTATACGGAATTGACTCCTTACCGGAACTCAACAGCAACTCAAATACATAACTATTCTAGAACTAACAGTAAAATAATAATATATTGAATAAACCATTTGGGTTAACACTCTCCAAGATACAGACAACACTTTGATACCTTTAAAGTGGGTGACTTTAAGTTTTGAAAACATTATGTAAACAAGAGGGCCATGATGGCCCTATATCGCTCACCTGATTTAATAGAACTTCAATAGTTTTCAAAGTTTTATACTCTATACATATAAGGAAAACAAGCAACCCTCCCTGGTGGCCATGTTTTTCAACGGATCGGATTTATTTGAACAACCTTGGTAGAAGGTCCGTCCCCCAAGGAACATTTGTGCCATATAATTTTTAAATCAGGCAGGTGCTTTTGGACAAGAAGATTTTTAAAGATATTACAATGCACAAATTAGGAAAACAAGCCCCGCTCCTGGAGGTCTAGTTTTTCAATGGATCGGATTAATTTGAACAATCTTGGTAGAAGGTCCCCCAAGGAACATTTGTGCCAAATTATCTTTAAATTGGGCCAGTACTTTTGGACAAGAAGATTTTTAAAGATTTTACAATGTACATATTAGGAAAACAAGCTCCGCCTCCAGGCGGCCATGTTTTTCAACAGATCGGAAATATTTGAACAATCTTGGTAAAGGGTGCCCCAAGGAACATTTGTGCAAAATAATTTTTCAAATCAGGCCAGTACTTTTGGACAAGAAGATTTTTAAAGTTTTAACAATGCACATATTAGGAAAACAAGCTCCGGCCATATTTTTCAACGGATCGGAAATATTTGAACAATCTTGGTTAAGGGTGCCCCAAGGAACATTTTATGCAAAATAATTTTCAAATCGAGCCAGTACTTTTGGACAAGAAGATTTTTAAAGTTTTAACAATGAACATATAAAGGAAAATAAGCTCCGCCCCCTGGCGGCCATGTTTTTCAACGGATCGGAAATATTTGTACAGTGGTAGAGGTTACCCCAAGGAACATTTGTGCAAAATAATTTTCAAATCGGGCCAGTACTTTTGGACAAGAAGATTTTTTAAGATTTGGCAATTTTCCCCTTTTCTGTTGCCGCTGCAACCAAAGTTCTACTTGGAATTAAATTCTTTGAACAACTTTGAAAGAGGACCACCTAAGGACTATTCCTGTGAAGTTATTTTGAAATCTGTCCATTGGATTAATAGGAAAAGTCATTTGTAGGAAATTGTTAACAGACGGACAGACGACGCCGACGCCGGACGGTGAGTGATCACAAAAGCTCACCTTGCACTTCGTGCTTAGGTGAGCTAAAAAAAGATAGAATTTCGCAAAATGAATAGTTTCTCATTTTCACACAATGTGTTCATTTCTTAATCAAAATTTAACAGTAATTTCCTAATGTACCACTGTTTTCTTCTGATGTTTTCAAAACAGAAAACCTAAACAAGAGGGCCATGATGGCCCTGGATCGCTCACCTTAATTATACAATGTACTGCAATGTAAAACACATCAAGACAATTATTATGAATGCAACCTCCACAGTGTTAACAAGATTTTCCTTCATTTGGCCTAGTGATCTATATGTTTTTACCTTATATGACCCATATTCCAACATGGACTAGATATCATCAAGACAACATCTGACAAATTTTCAACTTGCTCAAAGTAAAAATGCGGCCTCCAGAGTTTGAACAATATTTTCCTTTATTGACCTTGTTTTTGACCCTACATGACCCATATTCGAACTTGGCCTAGATATCATTCAGCTCAACATTCTGACCAAATTTCAAGCTGCTGAAGCAAAACATGCGGCTTCTACAGAGTTAACAAGATTTCCCCTCAATTTGGCCTAGTGACCTAGTTTCTGACCCAATATGACCCATATTTAAACTTGACCTAGATATCTTTAAGACAAACATTCTGACAAAATTTCAAACTGCTGAATCAAAAATTGCAGCCTCTGGAGTGTTAACAAGATTTTCCTTCAATTTGACCTAGTGACCTTTTTGACCCGACATGACCCATGTTCGAACTTGACCTACATATCATCAAGACAAACATTCTGATAAAGTTTCAACATGCTCAAGTTGAAAATGTGGCCTCAAGAGTGTTAACAAGATTTCCCTTCAATTTGACCTAGTGATCTCATTTTTGACCTCATATGGCCCAGTTTCGAACTTGTCCAAGATTTGATGGAGATGAATGTTCTGATAAATTTCATGAAGATTGGATGTAAAATGTAGCCTGTAGAGTGTTAACAAGCTGAAATGTTGACGACGCACGACGGACGGACAAAATGTGATCACAATAGATCACCTTGCACTTCGTGCATATGTGAGCTAAAAAGATCACATAAATAATTAGTGATTTTATAACATTTGTGGATTTAGAGTTAAAGTTGCTTTCATTTTGGTAGGCTCTATGCACTCAAGAAGACACATACAAGTAACTGTGCAAATTTAACCCTTTAGAACTTGTACACATATTGAGGCATCTGCAGCAGACAACATGTATAAACATAGAGGCAACAGTAGAACTTGCTCATATTGAACAATTTCTTCTTTTGCCATAATGCTATTAAGTTTATACTTTCATTTATACAAATTGTTCATATATTTGCAGAGATGTATTCAAATTCATCTGCTGCAGATTTGTTTGGGAAAAGGTTAAAAAAGGTCCAATGATAGTGTAGACTTCTTGGTCAATAACACGCTACTTTTATACTTTAAACAAAGATGAATTGATTAACCTTTTCTAACATACAACAAATCTGCAGCAGACAACATTGAAAACATCCAGGCAAAATTATAGAAAATCACTAAAGATCAAAGTATTGTTGTTGACTAGAGTTGAAAACATTTTAGAAAATCGATCAATTACAAGCAATTTCTCCATTTGCCACAACGTTTTTCAAAAGTCGTCTCCTGCAAAAGCATCTGTATGTGGGAAAGGGTTAAGTAATATCAATGATTTTAAGGTTGACAACCACGGCCAGACAAAGGGTGGATTGATTGAGGGTTTGGTACTTTACGCCGCCTTCAACAATTTTTCAGTTATATCACCCTGTTTCCTTGGTAAGTTACTGGTCCATTTATCCTGACACAAGCCAGTCAGTCAATGCTAACCCAGCAACCCTGAGTGCTAAGGAAGGCAGCCATTACTACATTTTTTTAAGTTTTTGGTATGACCCAACCAGGGATCGAATCATCAACCTTTCACCCCTGAGGCAGACGCCCTACTTCTACACCACCAATGCAGTGCCAGACAAAGGGAATTGCACCTCTGATGTAACAAAGTCTTTGTCTAATAAAATAAAACAGTGTAAAAGCAAGTCTCACTCAGAGGATGATTCCTTTAAAAATGTGTCTATCAATGAAAGTCGTTTTTTGGACAAAGGAAGAAGTTGTCTCACTACCTGAAATAAACAAAACACAGACTTGATTTACCTTTCAACTTTAGATTTTGGAACTTTATCCCCAGGGAAAGTAACGTACACATAACAGCCAGGACGTATGTCCCTATTGGAAGAGTATGCAGGTGCATTCACAACAAAATTGCCTTTTAAAAGATCATTTGTAGTGAATATCTTCATGTTTCTCAACTGTATTTATAAGACTTCTTGCAATTTCTCCTTTACAGGTTTCAAATGAAATTATTATCATTTCGTATTATGACATGGGACATACTTCCTAATTGCAAGATATGTAACTTCTCATTTTGATTTAGATTCATTTTCTGTCAATTTCTGTAAAGGATGTTATTTTAGATGGAAGTCAGAAAATAAAATTCAGTCATACCATTATGGAGGTGTCAAAATGTGTCTGAATTAGATTAAACGCTTTTTTACATGCAGATGCATTGAATGTAGATAACTTATGACTCATCATCTGAAATCTCTCTTTTTAGCACAATGTTTTCAACTGTATTAAATAAACAATAAAAGTTACCGAGATGTCCCTAATTTATGCCTAGATGTTTTCAAAGTTGTTTCCTCAAGATTTGTTTCATCATTTAATGCATTTTCCCAATTTCTGTCTGGATGTTTTCAGTCATTTTATGAAGATATGTGCCACAGAGGGAAGCCAAGACAACATATTTGAAATTATCTTGTAGAGGCTTGTACCTGTGACCTCTGCTCTCTAGACAAAGGTTGTTAACCCTTTCCCTGATACAACAATTCTGCAGCAGACGACTTTGAACACATTTTGTCAAAAAACAGAAAATCTCTATAATTGAATGGATAAACTATGACTAAAAGTGGCAAAAGGAGAAATTGCTAGTTTTGAGCAATTTCTTCTTTTGTCACTATGTTTTCAAAAAGCTGTCTGCTGCAGAGGCGTCAGAAAGCGTCTATATGAGGGAAAGGGTTAATTATAAATTTATAAATAACGAATTGACTTACTTCTAAAGAACTATAAGATCCTATAGAGAATTCCCAGGCAGGAACAATATACTGTAACACACTATCAACTACATCTATAAATCTGAAAAACAAAACAAGTCAGTTTATAGTAATTCTTATATCCAACTGAATATTATATTTTTTGGATATTTTAATCCCCCTTTCCCACATGTAACAAATCTGCAGCAGACGACTTTGAATATTATAGGCAAAAATGTTGGAAAACTTTATGAATGACACTTTAATTATTGAAGTGTTGAAAACATTGTGGCAAATGGAGAAATTGCTAATTTTGAGCAATTTCTTCTTTTGTCACAATGTTTTCAAAAATTAATCTGCTGCAGAGGTGTCAGAAAGCGTCTATATGTGGGATAGGGTTAAGTGTTGTCTGTTTTAATAATATCATTGGGGAAACTTTGTAACATAAGTCAAATTGGAAGCATCATTTTGACAGTGTTGAAATCATAAAGGAATAAGGATAAATTGCTCATTTTAAGCAATATCTCCATTCTCAGCAATGTTTTAATTTTGCCTACTGCATTCTGTGTAAGAAATGGACTTTATCAGGGAAAATCCACATGAACAGTGCCCAGCGGTTTAAACCTTTTTTCAAATGCAGGTATATTTTGAAAAGGAGCAAGTTTGTTTATAATCTACCATGAGAAAGTGTTCACACAGCCTGATCTACTGATGGATTCTTCTTCCATCCATCCATTCTGACACAGTTTCTGTTATATTTAGATATCAAGAAAATGTTTCTTCCTGTTATATGTTTAAATAGCAGGCTATACAGCCAGTTTTTAATTGTTCTGACAGATTTGTAACTGGTCAATAACATGTTTAATTGAATCCGATAGCTTTTGAACTTGTCACTGACATGTCTACTTGAACTTGACAGTGTTGAAATGAATCAATGGCATGTCTACTTGAACTTGCCATTTTTGTAACAGATCGTTAACAGTTTTGTAACAGGTCACTGACATGTCTATTTGAACCTGACAGCTTTGTAAAGGGTCACTGACATGTCTTATTGAACCTGACAGCTTTATAACAGGTCACCGACATGTCTATTTCAACCCGACAGCTTTGTAAAGGGTAACTGACATGTCTACTTGAACCTGACAGTTTTATAACAAGTCACTGACACGTCTATTTCAGCCTGACAGCTTTGTAAAGGGTCACTGACATGTTTATATGAACCTGAGTTTTATAACAGGTCACGGACATGTCTATTTCAATCTGATAGCTTTGTAAAGGGTCACTGACATGTTTATAATATGAACCCGACAGATTTATAACAGGTCACTGACATGTCTATTTCAATCTGACAGCTTTGTAAAGAGTCACTGTCGTGTCTACTTGAACCTGACAGTTAAGTTACAATTACTGACATGTCTATTTGAACCTGACATTTTTGTAATGGTTCAGTGTCATGTCTACTTGAATCTGACAGTTTTGTAACATGTCACTGACAAGTCTATTTGAACCTGACAGCTTTATTACAGGTCACTGACAAGTTTATTTGAACCTGACAGTTTTGTAACGGGTCACTGACATGTCTATTTGAACCTGACAGTTTTGTAAAATGTCACCGACAAGTCTATTTGAACCGGAAAGCCTTGTTACCTGTCAAGGACATGTCTACTTGAACCGGACAGTTTTTGTAACCTGTCACTGACAAGTCTATTTGAACCTGACAGTTGTGTAACCTGTCACTGACAAGTCTATTTTAACTTGACGGCTTTATTACAGGTCACTGACATGTGTATTCACTTCAATGTGGTGTTCAGGTGACACAAAAAGAGGGACACATTTTTTACCAATTACACTTCTTACCTTTGTAATATTTGAGCCCTCATGTAAAGTTCATCAGCAGCATAAGTTTCTAGTATTGGAAAACGAATTAAATTCTCTGCCTTAAAAAAGTCCCTATCAAATCCTAGTATCTTTTCTTCTGTTGATATAATTTTTAACTCTCTAAGTCGTGTGTCTATACCTCCTGCTATAAGAAAAGACAAATGTGGTAGAGTGGACCTAGATCAAAATGTGGGATCTTTCCAAACACTGCTGATTGATAATCAAGAAAGAATTGTATCATGAGTGATTAATATAAGTTGTAAAAACTTCTATCACAATTAAATAAATGCAACATGTGACAGACAAACAACAGAGAAGTGAGTCTTAACCCTTTCTGATGCCAATGCAACTTTTTTTAGTATTTATAACTTCATTTATTTTTTCATTTATAGATATTTATCGTGATTTTCCACAATTATTTCAAAGTCGTCTGCTACAGATTTGTTGTATCTGGGAAAGGGTTCAAGCAGACATCACAAAAAGTGTTGAAATAATTACAAATGTTGCCTTCAAACACATCAGTTAGAAGGCTTGATGGACAGACAACAAAAACGTGATCCCTTTCCAGCAGCATGCTTGGAAAATCAGTCTAACAAACTTCTTCTAACCCTTTCCCTCATATAGGCGTTTTCTGATGCCTTTGCAGCAGACAGCTTTTTGAAAACATGGCAACAAAAGAAGAAATTGTTCAAAAAGAGCAATTTCTCCTTTTGTCTCCATGTTTATAACTCTATTCAATTATTGTACTTTCATGAAGGCGCTTTCTGATGCTTTGCAGCAGACTGCTTTTTGAAAACATAGCAAAACAAGAGGGCCATGATGGCCCTGGATCGCTCACCTTAATTATACAATGTACTGCAATGCAAAACACATCAAGACAGTTATTCTGAATGCATCCTCCACAGTGTTAACAATATTTTCCTTCATTTGGCCTAGTGATCTATATTTTTTTACCTGATATGACCCATATTCCTACATGGACTAGATATCATTAAGACAACATTCTGACAAAGTTTCAACTTGCTCAAAGTAAAAATGCGGCCTCCGGAGTTTGAACAATATTTTCCTTTATTGACCTAGTTTCTGATCCAATATGACCCATATTCGAACTTGACCTAGATATAATTCAGACAAACATTCTGACCGAATTTCAAGCTGCTGAAGCAAAAAATGTGGCATCCAAAGTGTTCACAAGAGTTTCCTTCAATTTGATCTAGTGACCTAGTTTTTGACCCGGCATGACCCATATTCGAACTTGGCCTAGATATCATTCAGCTCAACATTCTGAACAAATTTCAAGCCGCTGAAGCAAAATATGCAGCTTCTACAGAGTTAACAAGATTTTCCCTCAATTTGGCCTAGTGACCTAGTTTCTGACCCAATATGACCCATATTTGAACTTGACCTAGATATCTTTAAGACAAACATTCTGACCAAATTTCAAGTTGCTGAAGCAAAAAATACGGCATCCAAAGTGTTAACAAGATTTTCCTTCAATTTGACCTAGTGACCTAGTTTTTGACCCGGCATAACCCATATTCGAACTTGACCTATATATTTTTAAGACAAACGTTCTGACAAAATTTCAAACTGCTTAAGCAAAAATTGCGGCCTCTGGAGTGTTAACAAGATTTTCCTTCAATTTGGCCTAGTGACCTACTTCTTGACCCGACGTGACCCATGTTCGAACTTGACCTACATATCATTAAGACAAACATTCTGATAAAGTTTCAACATGCTCAAGTTGAAAATGTGGCCTCCAGAGTGTTAACAAGATTTCGCTTCAATTTGACCTAGTGACCTCGTTTTTGACCTCATATGGCCCAGTTTCGAACTTGTCCAAGATTTTATGGAGATGAACGTTCTGATAAACTTTCATGAAGATTGGATGCAAAATGTAGCCTGTAGAGTGTTAACAAGCTCAAATGTTGACGACGCACGACGGACGCCGGACGGACGCCGGACAAAATGTGATCCCAATAGCTCACCTTGCACTTTGTGCATAGGTGAGCTAAAAAGAAGAAATTGCTCAAAAAGAGCAATTTCTCCTTTTGTCTCCATGTTTTAAACTCTATTCAATTACTATACTTTCATTTAAAGGGAGTTTCCAATTAATGTCCGGGTATGTTGTCAAAGTCTTCTGCTGCAGATCTGTTGTATGTGGGAAAGGGTTAAATCACAATACAGTCAAACTTTGTGTTAGAGGTCACCTCCATTAAGCTGCCACTTGAAGATTAACCAAAACTAGTATATTTGATAAGGAATTTAATATTTTTTCTCTATCCTTGGTGACTGTACTATAAACAAGAGGGCTGTGATGGCCCTGGAATCGCTCACCTGATTTTGTAGAAATGTTCCTTGGGAGACCCTCTATCAGATTCCTTCAAGCCATGTTGATTGGTCGAAAACATGGCCGTCAGAGGGTGGGGCTATTTTGCCTTATATGGCTATAGTGAAAACTTAAAAAATCTTCTCCTTTGAAAGTGTGAGGCCGATTTTAGAATAATTTTGTAGAAATGTTCCTAGGGTGACCCTCTATCAGATTCCTTCAAGCCATGTTGATTGGTCGAAAACTATGGCCGCCATGGGGCGGGGCTATTTTGCCTTATATGGCTATAGTAAAAACTTAAAAAATCTTCTCCTCCGAAATTTTCGGCCGGATTTTCGAATAATTTTGTAGAAATGTTCCTAGGGTGTCCCTCAATCAGATTCCTTCAAGCCATGTTGATTGGTCAAAAACATGGCCATCAGGGGGCGAGGCTGTTTGGAGGAATTCTGGTGAGGTCATTGAAAGGATGCTTTCTGTGAAGTTTCATCCCAATTGACCCACTTGTTACTGAGGAGAAGAAGTTGACGGACGACGCTTGCTTGTGTACCAATTTGCATTTGAAAATATTGAACAGTTTTTGAGTTATAAGGTAGGGTTCAAGTTTTGTGACGACTCCAAAGGTATCACAAAAGGCGAATTCAATTTTCGAAAAACAAACAGAGCTTTTAAAAATGGGTGAGACAAATGCATGAGCTTCTTCAAAAAACATTAGTTGTATTTTCTTGTGATTTTGTATAAAGTTTTCTTGAAACTTGAAATTATTTTCATATTATCTGTGTAAATCTCTCACAATATAATGGCTTTATAATATCTTCCTCTATCATATTAGTTTTCAATGAAACCCAAATCAGTAGACTTTGGTTCAAGTTAAGACTTTCTGCATTAGACCATGAACCTTAACTTTTTCTCATATATAGACGTTTTCCGACGCCTCTGCAGCAGATGACTTTTGAAAACATTGTGACAAAAGGAGACATTGCTCAAAACAAACCCCTTTTGCCACAACATTTTCAACTTTTTTCAGTAAATATTACTTAATTTATAGAGATTTTCTGTGTTTTTTCCTAGATGTTTTTAAAGCCATCTACTGCAGATTTGTTGATCTGAACCTTCAATGCACAGAAATACCAACTTGTACTGTTTCGCATGGACCGACTAAAATGATCTTTGTGAATCCTGATTTACACGTACCTTTGCAGTCCTTGATTCTAATTGTTATCACAGGAAAATGTTCTGTCATGTTTTCTAAGATTGTAATTGGTCCAGCCTCTGAAACTTCCCTGTAAAGTCATAGAACAAAGATTATGTTCCAGAACTGGCAAAAACATGTATTTATATAACTTAATTATATCTGTTTACAAACTACAAGGCTCCTTCAAATTTTAAATGAAAAGACATTCAAATCCTTTATTATGCTTTTTGTCTCCGATTCATCATTTTGACATATTTCCCAATAGTATTGACCCTTTCCCACATACAGATGCTTTCTGACGCCTCTGCAGCAGACGGCTTTTGAAAACATTGTGGCAGAGAAGAAATTATTCCTTAATCTATAATGTTTTCAAATTTATTCAATAAATTTTCTTTCTTTTAAAGAGAGTTTCCATATTGTTTGATATTTGTTTTCAACGTGGTCTGCTGCAGATTTGTTGTATGTGTTAAGAGAAATGTATCAAACCCAAATTTTAGACAATATTTCCCATTTGTCTCCTCCTTTTTGTTAGAAACCTTATTAATGAAAACTACTAATATTTCACAATGCAGAAAAATAAATGTATAAAGAAAGTAGCATCCCTTTCCAGCACACAACAAATATGTAGCAGAAGACTTTGTAAACTAAGAAAATTAATAGAAAAATATAACTTCCGGTAACAATACATGTATATTGAATAGTTGAGAACAGGCTTTTGTCACAAAGTTTTCAATTATGTCTTCTGCAGATCCATCAAAATGTGTAAGAAAGCGCATTTACCAGTCAAGATGGACCATGTTGAGTGTTCTTTGACTGTCTGTCTCTCCTCCTTGAACAACAAACTTGGACGGGAGATAATTATCATCTGAACTGTCAACAGTTACCTGCAGCTTTCTGATTAGAGATAATTATCAATCACATATTAAATATATTGATTAAACATGACACATATTACTCATATCATTAACATATTACACACATCAATCAAACATAACACATATCAATAAAATAGTACACATATCAAATAATATTTCACATATTACACATATCAATCACATATTACACATATCAATCAAAAACCACACATATCAATTACATATTACACATATTACACATATCAATAAAACATTGATCATATTACCCATACTAATCATAAGTAAGATATTAAAATCACACATTACACATAGCAATCATCCTTTGAAACTTTGCAGTTTAGAAAACTCAAATACACCTTTAATAGAAATGCTTCTCTTTACAAAGCTAGTGGCAGTTTCAAATAATTTTAAATTGCAAATTTTCTGTTTCTGACAGTGATTTCAGAAGTTGTCTGCAACATCACGATACATGTTTATCAAATTATTTTATAAGAGTAAAACAGCCATTGTATGTTAATGTTAGGGGGTGCAACAAAGAGAAATTAAATTTTCTTCTAGATAAAATTGCAGATGAAGGGAAACATAGTTGGAAAAAGGCTTTAAAAAGCTCTGCAGCAGATGACCTTTATAACAAGAGGGCCAAGATGACCCTAAATCGATCACCTAATTGATAGTAAATTAGTAGCAAATATTTAAGTGCAAATATCTGGAAAATTTTATCAGGGAGTGCAAATGAAACTGAAAGGAGCGGAAACTTCTCAAGAAACAGCTTATCAGTAAAGGCCATTTATATCTTGAAATCTAACAAGAACTTTAATAAGAATGGAATTATAAAGTTTTTGTCATTTTGCACCTTTCCTGATGCCGCCTTGCTGCCCTGTTTTTCAATGAAATCAATATGGCTTCAACAGTTTATTTAGAGGGTCACTTAAGAAACATTTCTACCAAATTATCTTGCAATCGCACAAGTAGATTATGGAGGTAAAGGATTTTAAAATTTGGGTATTTTTCTCACTTTCTGATGCCGCAGCAACCAAAGTTCTAAATGGAATTTAAATCTTTGAACAATTTTGAAAGAGGACCACCAAAGGAACATTCTTGTGATGTTTTGTGGAAATTGGTCTATTGGAATGGTAGGAGTTGGTTGTCATTTGTAGCTAAAAGTTCAATTTACCCTTTTTGTGATGACGCCTGGTTGATATGATTGTGTAACCAATCAAAACGGCTTAAACAAATTAAATAGAGGATCATTACAGTAAGATTTGTATTATATTTTCTTAAAATCAGACAAACACTTTCATAAAAATGGAATTTTCAAATTTTGTCATTTTGCCCCTTTTCTGATGCCGCCTGACTGCCATGTTTTTCGACCAATCAGTATGGCTTGAACAATTTTTATAGAGGGTCACCCAAGGAATATTTCTACCGAATTATATTTGAATCTGACAGGCAGATTCGGAGGAGAAGATTTTTAAAGTTTGGACCTTTTGCCCCCTTTCTGATGCCGCAGCAACCAAAGTTCTCAATGGAATTTAAATCTTTGAACAACTTTGAAAGAGGCCAACCAGAGGAACAGTCCTGTGATGTTTCACGAAAATTGTCCTTGGAGTTTGGGAGGAGATGATGTTTAAAGCTAAAAGTTAACGCCGGACGGACGACGGACAAAAAGTGATCAGAATAGCTCACCTTGAGCCTTCGGCTCAGGTGATCTAAAAATGTGGAAATAGGAGGAATAGCTAAAACCAACCCAGTTCTAGTTTTCAATGTTTTTCTTAAAAAAAATCAAGGTATTTTAAAGCAGATAACATTTGAAATAACAGGACTGTGAAATGTTAAATAGAGAGTTGAACACATTGTTTTATTGTTTGTTCAGAAGTTGATGCCATTTTCAATTTGTTTTAGTCACAGTTCACCTGCCTATGTGTTTCCTGGCTTTCTTACACCAGTACTTCACACAACAGTCTCTCAAAGTAACTTGGTACTCTTCCACATAGACCTTCAGCCCATTAGTGGACGATGAATGATGCCTATCACATTGACTTTTGTCGATCGTCTGAAAGAGTGTTGGTTCGGCTGGAGTTTGAACTCACAAGCCCTGGATTGAAAGCCAAGGCTGCTTCCTACTGAGCTACTGGAGCTCAGGTTGGCAAACACATTATACGACAAGTTAAGTTGTTGAATGAGATCGCCCGCAATGCAATTTTATCCCATTATCATGTCCTGTTTATCTTTGACGAGGGGGGGGAATAAAACTGAATTACTTGATAATGGTTCCTTTTTTCATTCTTAATCGAATCCAGTGTTGCCCCTGACTACCATCGCTCTCCCAATAAGTCTCAGGATCCATGTCTGTAAGACATGACACTCCACACTCATCCTGAAATAATTTCGGATTCATAGTTCCAACAACTCTTCAACAAATTAAAATGGTTCTAACAATTCTTGTTGTTGTTGTTGAGGGTCACTTAAGGAATGTTTCTACCAAATTATTTTGAGATCAGCCAAATAGTTTCAGAGGAAAAAGAGTTTTGTTTGTTCCCCCAATCAACAGTTATCTCATGAAATTTTAAGACTTAGAAAAGATAGGAGACAAAAATTAAACATTCTAAAAATAATTACCGTTTTATACCATAATGTTTTCAGAAGCTGCCTGCTGCAGAGGCATCAACAGTCATCTGTATAGGGGGAAATGTTGTCAACTATGACATCAAAACTATTCTTTTATTTTCTTCAAATATTTCCCATTCCTATGTTTTCAAAGCAGATATTAATTTGCATAAGTGATTTGGGCTTATAAGCTCTACCTATAGGTGGATATATGGTTTAGTTCTGTTTTATAAACATCTTCTAAGTCTAACCATGAATGTTCAATTTTAGTACAATGTTATGACAGTTTCCCTTAAAGAAGAGGGCGATGATGGCCCAGAATCTCTCACCTGAATTAACAAGAGGACAATGATGGTCCTGTATCACTTTATACCCGATTCAAGATACTTTTAATTGCACCACATTGCAGTCATTCAATACCTTTGTTTTTGGTATATTCCTGAAAGCCAACCAAAATCCCAATTGAGTGTTAAAGTTCATCTGAAGCATTCCAATCCTAATCTCTGACAAGTGTGGATAAAGACTACAAATTACTGTTATATTATCAAACTCACAATAAATGATGAGACGTCAATGTGTTCAACGTATTTCTTTATACTGCCTAATTGGTCATTTTCAGGGGACAGTTGTCTGGCCATCAATCTCACAAGAGTCTCGTCGTGCTCTAAAGTCCAGTTTGTCGGAACCTTCCGCAACCGCTGTACGGCAGATAAATCTGGTAACACAACATTGACCGACTTTTTGCGTAAATCCAAAGAGAAATGATGAATGAGAACATCCTGCCATCTGTAATAATAACAAGAGAGCTGAAATATACATGTGTTTAAACAGAAACATTGAAGAAAGGAGAAGCATAAGGCAATAATGAGAGGTGAGCAAACACATATTTAACCCTTTCCCTCATACGACAATTCTGCAGCAGACGACTTTGAACTTATTTCTTCTTTTGTCACTATGTTTTCAAAAAGCTGTCTGCTGCAGAGGCATCAGAAAGCGTCTATATGAGGGAAAGGGTTAAAGCCCCCTTTCCAACTTAAATCAAAACTGCAGCAGACAAATTAGAAATCATCTTGGCAAAAATATGGAACTCTCTGTAAATGAAAGTATGATAATTGAACAGAGTTGTAAACATTTGGCAAAAGGAGAAATGTCCAATATGAATAATTTCCCTATGTCAGAATGTTTTAAAAATTTGTCTGATGCAGAGATATGAAAACGCATGTGTATGAGGGAAAAGGTAAAGACAGAGAAAACAGTGTAAAAATAATACCTTATGTCTTGACCAGGATATACAGAACTGAACTTAATATATTTATTGTTTATGAATGATTTCAATTAGGAAAATTGGTCAGAACATTAACCCTTTCCCACATATAGTAGCTTTCTGACGCCTCTGCAGCAGACGACTTTTGAAAACATTCTGGCAAATGGAGAAATTGCTTTAATGAGCAATTTCTCCATTCGTCATAATGTTTTTCAACTCTATTTTATCATTATACATTCATTGAAAGAATTTTTCCATATTTTTGCTGGAATGTTTTCAAAGTCGTCTGCTGCAAATTTGTTGTATGTGGGAAAGGGTTAAATAACGTGGTTTTAGCTAAAGGTGTTTAAAAACATCATACTACATGACAATGGTTAACCATTAACCTAACACGCATATTTGCAACAGAGTAGATTACATTTTGGAAAATTTATTAACCTTTTACCTCATTGATACAGAAAACTTTTGAAATCATTGTGGGAAATGAAGAACTGCTCCTTAGTTTGTGATGATTTTCACTACACATATCTAAACTGTACTGGATAAGGTGGCCTCTTATGATTTCATTGATAAAATGAGCTAAAGAATTTGAAAAATAGGTTCAATTAATTCTTTTTTGATGTTCTTTGAGTTCAGCTTGGTGGTAGCCATCTGACATTTCCATGTAGCTTTAATCAAATCCATCCAACTGCGTGCTGTCAATCCAGGGGTTGTGAGTTCGAACCCCAGCTCTGCAAACATTCTTTCCGATGTTTGACAAATGTCACTGTGACAAGCCTCATTCGTCTTCCACCACTTTGCTTACAGTCTATGTGGAAAAGCAGCCAGTTGCTTGGAAAGAATGTTGTGTGGAGTACTGGTGTGAGAAAGCCAGGAAACACATGAGTAGGTGAACTGATCGCCATGATACAGCTGAAAAATTGTTAAAAACGGCGTTAAACCACAATCAATCATTCAATCAATCAAACTATGACTTGGCGGGGTCATAGCAGAACAAGATACCTGTTTATAGATATGGTGTAAGGTTTTGGTGGTATGTTTGGTAGTTCTGTTAAAGAGAGAGCGTCCTCATTCTGGCTGGTAATAACAAACAGTATAATCCAGGCATCTTTATCAAACAAAATCTCTTCTTCTGATGGACTCGCTTGAAACTAAAAGTATATAATATCAAATTAAATTAAAATGATACCTTGGATAAAAAACCTAACATCAAATTTCCTATGTTACATATCCCTTTGTTTTTCAGTACAAACAACTCTTAGAATATCGTATCAGGTAAAGGGTCAAACATGTGCATCATGAAAATATACTGTTTAACCCTCCCTTTCCCATATACAGCAATTCTGCATTAGATGACTTTGAAAATATATATGCAAAAACAAGGAAAATCTCTATAAATGGAGGTATAATTGCTTCAAAAAATTTAAAAGATTGTGGTAAAAAGAGAAATTGCTCGCTTTTGTAACTGTGTTGAAAGGGCTTCAGAAAGCGCCTATATTAGGGAAAGGGTTAAATTGTTATAGGGCCAGCCATATGTCAATAAAATATGTCATTGCTTTTAATCAAGGTTATAAAAATATAAGGCCATGAATCCCTCACCCGAGTATGTGCCCCTTTACCCTTCCCCCATACAACAATTCTGTAGCAGATGACTTATTGAAAAATAATTGAATAAAGTTGAACACATTTTTAAAGATGCACTTTAATTAAAAACATTTAGTAAAAACTATGTAATCTCTCTATAAATAAATGAAAAATGATTGAGTAATGTTTAACCCTTTCCCTCATACGACAATTCTGCAGCAGACGACTTTGAACATATTTTGTCAAAACATAGACAATCTCCATAGTTGAATAGATAACCTACGACAAAAAGTGGAAAACATTGTGGCAAAAGGATAAATTGCACGTTTTGTGCAATTTCTTCTTTTGTCACTATGTTTTCAAAAAGCCGTCTGCTGCAGAGGCATCAGAAAGCACCTATATGAGGGAAAGGTTTAATACATGTACATTCTGGCAAACGAAGATATTGTTCATAATGAGCTCCGTCAGATGTTACCTTCTTAATTTTTAACCACTTGGCACCAGAACAGCACATTTGTTCCCCACTTGCTACAAGTACAGACTCTGCAGTGCCAGATAAGTCTCGGATCCGCTTGCTATCCTTTGATGGTTCATGAAACACCTGTATGAAACATCGTGATGTGCATTGGTACCGGATTTCTAATGGCACGTAGGACAAACATTCAGGAAGTGATTTTCGTTCTTTTAAACATAAAATACATTCCTGAAGACATCGGATTTTAGCTAAACGTCTTCTAGACGGCACATCCATGATGGGTGTTATTGTCATCGAGAGATGGGTTGGTACAATTGCTCGCTATTTCATACTTGTTTAAACCACAACTATGTTACGTATGATGTTGTAAAATGTCTCATCCCACCCAGCATGCCAATTCAAAGATCTGAAAAGAAATAATCTTGAGAAAATTACCGTATATCCGCGGCCATAAGTCGAGGGTCCACTTTGACCCCAATTTCGGTGGTTTTGAGGTTACTCCCAGCCATAAGTCGGGGGTCGACTTTTTAAAAATTTCGGCAAAAAAAAAAAGAACATGGTTCTAGATGTAAAACTGGATAATGATACATTAAGATAATAATGCACAAACCTGATTTTATAAATCCAAATAAGCCAAACAAACTAACTAGTCCAAATTTCTTAATATTTGTTTTAATCTATAAAAAATAAAAGCGCGAAACTCGAACAAAGGGTTTTATCGATGTCAGTGTTTCTACCATGCATTGACGAAGTTTATTAAAAGTGTGTGTAATTCAAAGAGAGGTGAAGACAAGGGTTTTAAAGGTCTATGGAAAGAAGTTTGGACTCTATGGTTATATGAAAACGGTTGTAATTTCCACTGGAACAGGCTGTAGTTACAACCGACTTGCGTTAGCCCTATAACTGTTTGTCGTGTGAAAAACACAGGGCTCAAATAAATGACGTCACTAATTTACCAGCTGAGATTGAGCCGCGACAAATGAAATACACCCATATAAATTAATGTTAAATTTACGATACTATTAGCTTAGTAAATTATACTTGTGTGATTAAACTGCACATACTCTTTTTTTTATGACGTAGCTCATTTGTTGGGGAAAATGGTTTGCGGAAATAAAGGTCTATATAGATTTCACTCTTACCCATTTTCACATGCATTTATACGCATCTGCAGAAGACTTCTTTTGATAGAGCTCTGACAAAAGGAGAAATTACTACATTTTCTTTAAATTGGACAAATTAACTTTGAATTGAAAAGGATTTCAAAGGGTATGGTATTTATTTTTCCTTTGTTTACGGCTTTAAAACTAGATAAAAAAATGTAAGGAAAGGATGCATCGCTGATAAAAAGCAGTTTCTCTACTGTTTGTCGCGTGTAAAATATAGCCTTAGGAGAGATTGTCATTCAGTCATAAGTCGAGTCCCTGCTTCAACACCAAAATTTGAGTCTCAAAAATTCGACTTATGGCCGCGGATATACGGTAAAGTAGTTCATGGATACTAATTAGAATTTGATACTACAGATTTTGAACAGAAGCAATTATGTCTAGATTATGAGTCAGCAAGTATTTTTCCCTCAATATTTATCTTATTACTCAGTTAACCCCCTTTTCACAAACAACAAAATTGCAGCAGACAACTTTGAAAACGTCTGGACAAAGATATAGAAAATCTCTATAAATGAAAGTTCAGCTATTAAACAGTGTTGAATACTCATCTGGCAAACGGATTTTTTTTTTATTTTTAGCATATCTTTCACAGATAAAAATTTAAATGCACTGCTACCAAATTGTATGTGTCTCTTTTATAATCAATAAAAATGTGTCAATATATATATTTTTTATCTTTGAAAGATTGAGGCACTTTTTTTTACATATATATTTTTGGTGGAAAAGGGGGATGAAGTAAATAATTCTGTCAGGCAAGATATTATTTTTACATATTTTTGGTGGAAAAGGGGGATGAAGTAAATAATTCTGTCAGGCAAGATATTATTTTAACATCTTCCATCTTTGAATGCCTAAAACAATGTAGCATTAGAAGCTTTTCTTCATTATCAATACTGTCTGCTTGTTGTTGCACAGAGGGATTTCATCACAACCAGGTGAAATTTATCACATTAATTTGCAGCAGATGATTTGACAACATTCATTGTTGGAAAGGGGAAATAGCTCACCATTGGCCATATCAATTTAACCTTTTCAACAAAAGTTTCCTTCCCTATTCTAAAACTTTGCATTTCTATCAGTCAAAATATATAATCGCATATTAAGTACAAAAACCTGGACTAATTCTGCTTCAGATTCGTTAAATTTTGGAAAAAGTTGACCCTGTCCTACCCACAGAGGCCTCCTAAGCAGACATATTTTGAAAACATTGTGACAAATGAAGAAATTGCAATTGCTCGTTTTGCCACAATGTTTTCAACTATTTTCATTTTACTTTCATTAACCCTTTCCCTCATATAGACGCTTTCTGACGCCTCTTCAGCAGACGGCTTTATGAAAACATAGTGACAAAAGAAGAAATTGCACAAAACGTGCAATTTCTCCGTTTGCCACAATGTTTTCCATTTTTTGTCATAGGTTATCCATTCAATAATGGAGATTTTATATGTTTTGACAAAATATGTTCAAAGTCGTCTGCTGCAGAATTGTCGTATAAGGGAAAGGGTTAACAGAGATTTGTTCATAGATTGCCAAGATGTTTTTAAAGTTGTCTGCTGCAGATGTTTTTTCTGTGGAAAGGGTTAACGTTCTTCTTCAATCTGTAGAGATCATCTTTGGACTGTTAACATCTTCATTTAGGAAATTTTCAAAATGATGGGATTGGGATTTCAGGAATTACAATATAAGAGATGTGTTAATCTGTTAGACCTGTTCACTTGGAGACATTAGTCTCAATATATCGCCGTTACATATTGCATTGTAACAGGATGCGAACAGTCAAAATAAAAAATCGCATTCCTAGTACAGAAACCAGGACTATTGGAGACATGCACTCATGGGAAAGTTGATCTTACCTGAATTATTTCAGATTTCAGCAGAACATTCAGCAAAAAGTAAATAATTAGGTTCAAACAGGGTCTTTCCTGGTTCAAATAGATCTTGGCAAATGAGTATCTGCTGACTTTCCAAGTAATGACTTATACTTACTGAACGGTAATAAAAATGAAAGGTACGGTATAGTTTAATATCTGTCGTTTCGGAAACTCATATTTTTTCATCTTTGAATATCATGTGATTGTAACAAAGAAATGACATTTTACATGTTAAATATGATCAATACTTACTCCGAAATCAATATCTGTTTTCAAACCGTATTCAAAAGGTATAAAGCAAAAATGCACACTCCTTCCACCATTTCCGCGTCGATTACAGTACCGTAGAGTTAAGTAGTGTACAGATATGAATCAATACGAAAGGTAGAGGAACAAAACAACGGGTTTTGACATACAAACATGTAAATTTGAAGAGATCTAAATGTAAGTATGGCATAACGGCATAAGCTGCATAATGGATTGGATTGATCAATGCTACTAAAATATCGTTTTTGCATCTAGAAACAAAGAAATCGGTGTGCAGTGAAATGTTACTAGTTTTCGGGTGGTAATAGTATCCGTCCTTTTCATAAATATCTGGTCCGTTCAAATACATTTACATTCGTGGCCAACCGCTGTGATCCTTTGTCTGACATTGTGTATACATGTTTATCTACAGTTATAAATATATTTTTTTGTTACATTAAAGAAAATGTAATCTATTTTATATTTATTGTCAATGCTCAATGGTTTGCTCTATGGTTGTTTTTCTAATAAATTCACGCAAGATTATGCAGAAGCGTGTGATTTAGCGTAACTAACCACGTGTCAAATGTAATGCAGTAGTAGTGTCTCTGATTGTCACTATTCAGTATTGAATCCTGCCTCAACACCCTATAAGTATAACAGCCTGCTGTAAAAAGGAAGCTGAGTGTGTAAGTCTTCCCTGCCATTTATAGTTTCTCACACAGTGAAACCTATGTGGCTCAGATATGGGGTTCTACAAGAGGTGACAGATAGTAACTAGGTACCTTGTGGTTCCAGCCACAACCACAATGTCTTGGAGATCTAGTCCCCCGATGCATGGCATTTATTCAATAAAAATCATTAATTTAGAGCCAAAATATGCTGTGAAATAGGGTGAAAGGACCCAGGGCCAAACCGTAATAGGTCAAAAATGCCCTGGGCAAAACTGGAATAGAGTTAAAGGACCCAGGGCAAAACAGAAATAGGGTGAAAGAACCCGGGACAAAAGGACCCAGGGCAAAAGGACCCAACGCAAAACTGAAATATAGTTAAAGGACCCAGGGCAAAACAGAAATAGGGTTTACGGTACAAGGGCAAAACTGATAAAGGGTGAAAGGACTCAGGGCAAAACAGAAATTAGGACACAACATAAAAAATGACCCAGGGCAAAACTGAAATTAGGACACAACATAAAAAAATGACCTAGGGCAAAACAGAAATTAGGACACAACATAAAAAAGGACCCAGGGGAAAACTGAAATTAGGGCGAAAGGACATATTTTCTTAAAAATGGTATTTTAACACAATAGATATGCAACAACATTTTCAACTATTCACTAATTAATCTTTCTTTTTGAGGGTTTGCTCCATATTTGTGAAGAGATGTTTTCAATGTGTCTGCTGCAGATTTGTTAAATGTGGAACTGTGTCACTAAGTTTAATATTTTGTTTTGTAGAATATCGTGTTATCCAGAGACGACTGCAACTTTAATGGTTTTAAACAGCCAGTAAATAGTTAAAGCGACTCTCTCTCTCCTCAACATGTTCGAGAAACCTGTAGTGGCATACTTTTATGACCAAGATGTTGGAAACTTTCACTATGGTATGAACAAACTTGTACATGTAGTTATCAGTCTGCTTTTGTGTCACCTACTTGTGAAGTAGGGAGTCACATAGGGATCAATTCTCTTATGTCTATTTGTCTGTCATTTTGAGTAATTTTTCCTTTTCCCACAATATTTTCTAAAGATGACTGCAGCTAAGGTATCAACTGTTGTCTTTAAGACGTTATGAGGTAATTGTTCAAGGGGTAATCTGTGTAAGATGTCATCCATCTATTTTTCTTTTCTATTTATACCAGACCCTCTGTTCAGAAAATGTCTTATGCCTTGTACAGGGAATGCTGTGGAGGCTGTCTTTTATAGCTACATGGTTAACTTTTTATCAAAGTTAAGTAACATACATCGTAGGGTCCTTGAATGGTTGACACACGGTGGCTTGACTCTGTTAAGGACCTGGTACATGTTACAGTCTCAAGTCTTTTACATGCTTTGTGATCAGACTGATCTCATTTCAGTGAATGCTTGTCTTTAACCTCTCTACTAAAATAATGCTGATTGATATTTAGCTCTCAAGAACTGAATTAGAAGCATTTGTAGAAAAGAAAAGAAAACTGTGACTAATTGGAGTATAGTTTTACAATAGAAAAGAAAACATATTGGGAAAACCAAATTGTTCTTTGTCAGCGAATTATTTGGCCATTTTCTCACATAATATTATAGTATCAAACTTTCGCAATACTAGCAATATTCTTTCTTTTTTTATATCTAAATGGGTATATTCACTCTAAATCATGGACAGTACCTTCAACTCTTCAACATTGTAATGAATGCATTAGTCGATTTTTGAAAACAATGTTACAAAAGGTGTAATTACTCACAATAAATTCTGCCACAAGGTTATCCACTAATTATTGTTTCATTTAGAGAGATTATCTGTTTTTTTGCTTAGATGTTTCAAAGTCTTCTGATGCAGATTTGTTGTATTTGGGAAAGGGATTTAAAATGGGGAGTTTACCTTTGATGAGACAGATATGTAATCCATTGTTCTCTAATTAGGACCAGGACACCCTATGAAGCCACAACGAATAGCTTTAACTCACTGTCTTGTGATGCATTATGGTCTACATAAGAAAATGCAGGTATGTAACTATTTCGTAC
This sequence comes from Serripes groenlandicus, assembly GCA_031761405.1. Classification (NCBI taxonomy): domain Eukaryota; kingdom Metazoa; phylum Mollusca; class Bivalvia; order Cardiida; family Cardiidae; genus Serripes; species Serripes groenlandicus. The sequence continues at coordinate 119,761,472 of JASEVX010000001.1, read as the reverse complement.
ACATCACCTGTTATTATCTTTATTTATTTCAGTTATTTAGATTTATGTGACATGGTACATTGTAACATATAATACATGTAAATATATAGAGGTTAAATATCATAAGAAGTATGTTAAAACATTGATGCTGTATAGGATTATAATACACATGAAGTAAGAGTACTAGGACACAGATTCACCAACCAAGGATGACACAAAAAAGGGAAAATGATTTTCCCTTGTTTCCATTGTGGTTCTTGATTCCTGACTGAAGAATCCAGGCAAAACTTAATGATGAATTACTTTTATTGAACTTACATAATATAGTATAACAGTGGATAGTGCAAACAGAGTTTCTTGGGTTTTTAGTAATAGTAACTTTGAAATTGTGTTTGATTTGACAGGTTTACCAGCCCTATAGAGCTAACATAGTATACACATGTTTATCATTTAATGTTTTGTTTGATATGTCAGGTTTACCAGCCTTATAGAGCTAACATACATGACATGTGTCGATTTCACTCAGATGAATACATGGACTTTTTGATGAGGGTATCCCCGCAGAATGTACAAAACTTTACCAAACAGTTGAGCATGTTTAATGTCGGGGATGATTGGTAAGTACAATAGCTGTTAACATTGTGAGGAAGTAAACATTTGGAAAATCTGTGACAGGCTGGTGTGCAGTGTCCACAAAAGCTATTTGCTGTCATACATGAGCAATCTGCATCAAATCTTCACCAAAATTGATTCCAATGTTTATGGCAAATGTAACTGCTGTAAATAATAATCCTGGCTCAGCCTGAAACAGTTGTAACTGCTTCTTAAATTACTTACAGTTACAACCATTTCACGCTAAGTCATCAAAACTTTTTCTTTTATGCTTACCTATAAATTATTGAAATTTCTCGGTGAATAATAATCGTATAAACTCACAGTAAGTTTATAACTTTAACACTCTAAAAAATATTACCCTTTGCTTTTCACTTGTAGAAAGAGATTTCGATAATACACATTTACAGCCTCATCCTTCCAAGCACGCCAGTGTTATTACCCCTTTTATATTGAAATTTTGCTAAATTGGCTTTGTCCTCTCTCTTACTTAATTTCTTGGCCCTTAATTTTCGGAATTAGCTTTGTCCCCTCTCCTACTTGAGCTATCCTTATTCTATATTTACCAAACTTAGTGCAATGTTAATTTGGACAATAGCTTGATGAAGTTTTTTGGTTCAGCAAGATCTCCCCAGGCTTGCATGAGTTTTGGCCCCAAACTTATTTAAAATTTTGCTAAATCTTATTTGAGCAATCCTTATCCGATCCTCATCAAACTTGGTCATTATATTATTTGCGATCTCAGCAAATTAGAATTTACAGCCACATCCTTCCAAGCACGCCAAGTTATTGCACCTTAAATATTTAAATTTTGCTGAATTAGCTTTGTCCAATCTTGACTTAAAGTTGGTCACAATGTTAATTAAGACATAAGCTTGGTCAAATTTTATTATCATCTAGTTCCCCCAAGACATGCATGAGTTCTAGCCCCTAGATTATTGAATCTTTGCTAAATTAGCTTTGTCTGCTCTCTTACTTGAGTAAACTTTATCCTTTCTTCACCAAATTTGGATGCAATGTTAATTTAGACAATAGCTTGGACACGTTTGATTTTCAACTAGATCTCTCCTGGCATGCTTGAGTTATTGCCCTTAAATTATTTAAAGATTGCTAAATTATCTTTGTCCACTCTCTTACTTGAGCAATCCTTATTCTAGCTTTACCAAACTTTGTGACAGTGTTAATGGAGACATGATCTGACCAAGTTTAATTTCAAGTTATATCGCCTCAAGTATGCAAGAGTAATGAATCCTTAATTAGTGGAACTTTGCTATGGTGGCTTTATCTGCTCACATTCTTTAGCAATACTTAACCAATCTTCACCCAACTTGTTCACAATCTATACAGTCAGAATCTAGAGATATGACCCATCGACAGACACTAGAGCTATGGCTCCTTGTTTAACACACTAAAGTTATGACCCCATTGACAGACACTAAAGTTATAACCCCATTGACAGACACTAAAGTTATGACCCCTTTACAGACACTAGAGTTATGACCCCATCGACAGACACTAAAGTTATGACCCCATTGACAGACACTAAAGTTATGACCCCATTGACAGACACTAAAGTTATGACCCATCGACAGACACTAAAGTTATGACCCCATTGACAGACACTAAAGTTATGACCCCATTGACAGACACTTAAGTTATGACCCCATTGACAGACACTAAAGTTATGACCCCATTGACAGACAATAAAGTTATGACCCCATTGACAGACACTAAAGTTATGACCCCTTGACAGACACTAGAGTTATGACCCATCGACAGACACTAAAGTTATGACCCCATTGCCAGACACTAAAGTTATGACCTCATTGACAGACACTAAAGTTATGACCCCATTGACAGACACTAGAGTTATGACCCCTTGACAGACACTAGAGTTATGACCCATCGACAGACTGACACTAAAGTTATGACCCCATTGACAGACACTAAAGTTATGACCCCATTGACAGACACTAGAGTTATGACCCCTTGACAGACACTAGAATTATGACCCATCGACAGACACTAAAGTTATGACCCCATTGACAGACACTAGAGTTATGACCCCATTGACAGACACTAGAGTTATGACCCCTTGACAGACACTAGAGTTATGACTCCATTGACAGACACTAGAGTTATGACCCATCAACAGACACTAAAGTTATGACTCCATCAACAGACACTAGAGTTATGACCCCTTGACAGACACTAGAGTTATGACCCCTTGACAGTCACTAAAGTTATGACCCCATTGACAGACACTAGAGTTATGACCCCTTGACAGACACTAGAGTTATGACCCCTTGACAGACACTAGAATTATGACCCATCGACAGACACTGGAGCTATTGCTCCTTGTTTAACACACTAGAGTTATGACCCTTTGACAGACACTAGAGTTATGACTCCATTGACAGACACTAGAGTTATGACCCATCAATAGACACCAAAGTTATGACTCCATCAACAGACACTAGAGTTATGACCCCATTGACAGACACTAGAGTTATGACCCCATTGACAGACACTAGAATGATGACCCATCGACAGACACAATAGCTATTGCTCCTTGTTTAACACACTAGAGTTATGACCCATCGACAGAGACTGGAGCTATTGCTCCTTGTTTAACACACTAGAGTTATGACCCATCAGCAGACACTAAAGTTATGACTCCATTGACAGACACTAAAGTTATGACTCCATTGACAGACACTAGAGTTATGACTCCATTGACAGACACTAGAGTTATGACTCCATTGACAGACACTAGAGTTATGACTCCATTGACAGACACTAGAGTTATGACCCCTTGACAGACACTGGGGCTATGGCTCCTTGTTTAACACACTAGAGTTATGACCCATCGACAGACACTAGAGCTATGGCTCCTTGTTTAACACACTAGAGTTATGACCCATCGACAGACACTAGAGCTATGGCTCCTTGTTTAACACACTAGAGTTATGACCCCTTGACAGACACTAAGTTATGACCCCATTGACAGACACTAGAGTTATGACTCCATTGACAGACACTAGAGCTATGGCTCCTTGTTTAACACACTAGAGTTATGACCCATTGACAGACACTAGAGTCATGGCTCCATTGACAGACACTAGAGTTATGACCCCTTGACAGACACTGGAGCTATGGCTCCTTGTTTAACACACTAGAGTTATGACCCATCAACAGACACTAGAGTTATGACCCCATTGATAGACACTAGAGTTATGACCCATCGACACACACTAGAGTTATGACCCATCGACACACACTAGAGTTATGACCCCATTGACAGGCATTAGAATTATGAACCCTTGATGGACACTCTAGATATATGACCCCTTGACAGACACTCTAGAGTTATGACCCATTGATGGACACTAGAAATATGATCACTTGATAGATTCTAGAGTTATGACCTATTGACAGATATTAGAATTAGGGCCCATTGATTGATACTCTCAAGATATGGCCCTTTAACTTGTATGATTCAAAATTTCCAGATCTTTGTTCTCATAAGTTTTCCTATTAGTTTCTGAAAAGAAGCATGTCTCAGGGCAAAGGTTAAATCATTCAACTAAATCTGGATAATGATTATCATAATTTGTATCAACTGCCTTTGCAGGGACACATAAAATCCCTTGTTGAACTGGTTCACTGTAGGGGAAGTTAGGTTAACCCTCTAACTATCTGCATGTCTGTCTAAAAACCTGGATTAACTGTTAACTTAGAAAGCTCGGCATTTGCAAAAAGTGCAATTACTAAATTACGCATTTCATTCTGTAAATGTTCTACTTGCTAAAAGGTCAAGGTTGAAAATTAGGTTTTACCCCTAACTGGAGACTTGTGCACTACCAGTACTTGCAATGGTTTATTAACTTGTTAGTTTCTCTTTTTGTGTGTTTTTGCAGGATCTAGCCAGAATAATACATTGAAAACCCAAATTAACTTGTACAAGTAATATGATTTTATTATTTCTGTTAATTAAATTTAGATCAATATATACAATGTACAAGAGTTTATGAGGTTTTTATTTGTATTATTTCAGTCCAGTGTTTGATGGTATATATGATTTCTGTTCAATGTACACTGGAGCTACTCTGGAAGGTGCTGTTAAACTCAATAATAATGTAAGTAGACAGAGCACTCGATAAGGAGTGTATCTCATTACCGTATCTCATTACCTCTAAAATCATTATTCCACTCTCTCAACAACCCTATGTTTTGACTGCTCTCACTGATACAATTCGTACCCACAACATGGGGTTTGGTCGGGTAGTATTATGGGGGGGGTTTAATAACATATGGGTTTGTGGGGAGGTTAGTAAGGTGGGGTAACACAAGAGATATTGAAGGGAAAGACAACAACATATTCTCCCTTCTCCCTTATCTAAGCCTCTCTGAGTAGAGTAAAACCTGTGTTCAACACAAGACTTGCTTTCCAGTAGGAAATCGTCTACTGAATCTTTCTTTCTATGATGTTCAATCCCAGTTTGGATACCAATGGTGATATTAGCATGTTAGAAATTGCTTTGATGTTCATGATTGCAGGAAATGGCGGTCCTCTTTGGTATTGTTGATATAATGGTAAGTGGCAGTGACTTAGCCCTTTCCCACATACAACAAAACTGCAGCAAACGACTTTGAAAAAATCTGGAAAATCTCTAAAAATGATAATTTCATGAATAATGAAAAGAGCTAAAAATATTGTGGTAAAAAGAGAAATTGATCATTATAAGCAATTTCTCCTAACAATGTTTTTTAGAAATGATGACTGAAAAATTAGTGAAAAATATGTAAAACAATCTTTAAAGACGCACTTTCCTATGATGACTATACTATCAAGATTTCATTCTGTTGACAAATTATTGACAAAAGTCAATTTGACCAGTTTATTCATTTTTATCACCAATGAGCCAAAGAGACCATGGGAAGGTACCCAGTTGTCTTTTAACCCTTTCCCTCATATAGACGCTTTCTGACGCCTCTGCAGCAGACAGCTTTTTTTGAAAACATAGTGACAAAAGAAGAAATTGCACAAAACGTGCAATTTCTCCTTTTGCCTCAATGTTTTCCACTTTTAGTCATAGGTTATCAATTCAATTAAAGAGATTTTTTATGTTTTGACAAAATAAGTTCAAAGTCGTCTGCTGCAGAATTGTCGTATGAGGGAAAGGGTTAAACAAATTTGTTTCGAGTGCAGGTGCAAGAAAGTTAGGAAACACATAGATAAACTAATAGAAATACAATTGCAAATGTCTTTAACCCATCCCCACATACAAACAAATATGAAGCAGATGTCTTTGAAAACATCGGGGCAAAACTATAAAAAGATTAATTTAATGAAAGTACAGTTATTGAATAGATTCAAAAATATTTTTAGTTGTAATTGGAGAATTGCTAATGAGTTAAACAAAGTGACTATGGTGATCATAATCAAACAATGTATTTTTGACACCATGTTTTCAGCTCAATTTAATATTGATACTTTCATTTAAGGAGTCTTTCCATATCTTTGCACATATGTTTTCAAAGTCATCTGTTGCAGATTTGTCATGTTTGTAATATTTCAGGATTGTGACATTGCCGTCAATTGGTCAGGTGGACTTCATCACGCTAAGAAATATGAGGTAATGTCAAATAGAAAATACTAATATGCTATTCCATTTAAAGAAGCAACTTTTGTTAAACCATTTCTCCCACGCAGACTTTTTTTGAAAATATTCAAGGAGAAGAATTAATTTGCACATGATAAGCAATTTTTTCTTTTGCCATAATGTTTTAACTCTTTTAAATTATTATACCCTCATTGGCTCATTATTTTTAAGAAAGGGTTAAAAGCTTATGGCGTCAAACATGTGCACTTAGCTCAACGTTCATTTATTTTTTAAATTTTTCTCAATAAGAATAAATGCTAGGGCATTCAAACTTGGATCATAGTTACATCTATTTCCCTTCATCACAGTGTATGTTGTAGATGATAAGTACCACCTATTTTGTTGGTGAAATCATGAATAAAGAGAACTGGATATAACTTTGTTACATTGACATCAAATTTTGCATACACATTTTGTCTTTGTCTTTCAAGCATTTGAAAAAAAAGTCTGTTGCAAAGGCATCAATAGTAGTCTATATCAGGGAAAAGGTTAACAGATTGTAAGACTCATCTTTCTTTCTTACAGGCTTCAGGGTTTTGCTATGTGAATGATATAGTGATCGGGATTTTAGAACTTTTAAAGTAAGTCACTTTTTCTACATGAACATATTCTCTTTCGATAAAACAGACATCATTTAAATCTATCGACATGACAGACAACGTTTAACTTGAGATAATACAGCCAAACTATATTGATATTACAGCCAACTTTTGACCTCTACCGCAGACATCTTTTGAATGTATTTTGGTTTCAACACTCTCATACATGTTGTACTTTTGTCCTCAAATGCTTCCAAAGCATATGACTTTGAAAATATTGAATTTGATAAGGAGTTAATCATTTACCACCTGTAAATACCCTTTGACATATCTTTAGCAAGAGAGAAATTACTCATGATGACTAATTTCTCCTTTTGCCACAATGTTTTCAATTCAATTCAGTAATTACAATAACATTTTTAGAGATATTTAATATTGTTGCGTTGATGTTTTGATCGTCTGCTGCAGATTTATTGTATGTTGGAAAGGGTTATGTGGAATATACTGGAAATGGGAAACTGCTTGCAAAATTTATATACCGGCAGATCATTTGGAAATTCTATCATTGAGCTGAATTCTTAAAATTCATTTTAATTCTTAACCCTTTCCCTCATATAGACGCTTTCTGACGCCTCTGCTGCAGACGGCTTTTTTGGAAACATAGTGACAAAAGAAGAAATTGCTCAAAACGAGCAATTTCTCCTTTTGCCACAATGTTTTCCACTCTAAGACATAAGTTATCCATTCAATTTTAGAGATTTTCCATTTTTTGACAAAATATGTTCAAAGTCGTCTGCTGCAGAATTATAGTATGAGGGAAAGGGTTAATATGTGTTTATCCAATGACAGGTAAAATGATTATTGGTGTATATATTGTTGTAAGTGGCAAACGGTTATAAAGACTATATATAGTTTTTATTCAAATAACTGAATTTCTGATGCTTTTAGAAACTTAAATTTCAATTTCCAGATAGTTGATTTTAAAAACATTGTGGCAAAAGGAGAAATCGCAATTTTTATTTTTGACAAAATGTTTTCTAGAAGTCGTCTCCTGCAGAGGCATCAAAAGCGTCTGTATGTGGGAAAGTGTTTATGATTTGGACTATTTCCTATATATCACTATATTTTCAGATTTCATGCACGTGTTTTGTACATAGACATTGACATACATCATGGGGACGGAGTGCAGGAGGCATTCTATCTAACAGACAGGGTGATGACCGTCTCCTTTCATAAATATGGAAATTATTTCTTCCCTGGAACAGGTACCAGCTTTGCTATGTTATCATTACTTTAAATTGTCATTATACCCCCAGATAGTATATGGGGGATATATAGGAGTCACGCTTGTCGTTCGGTTGGTCCGCTGGTCTGTCGACATTTCTTGTGAACACTATTTTCTCAGCAACCCTTGGTCAGAATTTAATATAACTTCACAAGAATGATTGATACCAATCTAGTTGTGCATATTGTCGGCATGTTGCACTGGATTTTTTTTTAAATGAGTTATGGCCCCTTAAATTTCTCATACATATGAATATTGTCAGGCACCAGCTGGGGGTATTCATCACCTTCAGTGATATTTCTAGTTGTATTTTAGTTTGAAAGTTGGACTGAATTTCTTAAGCATTGATCAGATATGACAACATTTGTGAAAGAAAATTTAGTATCTGGAAAAAAACAGTGTACAGAGTTCAAAACATTGTAACAAAGTGTTTAGCATCAGAAATTTCTACTTTTAGCTCCACTGGAAGTTGAGCTTATGTCCTGATGAATCATTCATTATCTGTCTATCTGCTCAAAGTCCTTCAAATCTTTTGATTCATACTTCTAACACACATATAAGTTAATAACCCATTCAGATCAGGCAGCATGGATAGTCAGGTCGACACTCATCATGAATACACTAAAAGTTGTTTTCCTTTTACATTCCGGGTGCCGTCTTACTATGATGTACCATGATATATTTCAGGTGACATGTATGAAATAGGATCAGAAACTGGTAGATATTATTCGTTGAATGTTCCTTTAAGAGAAGGCATGGATGACGCAAGTAAGTTTATCATTATGTATAACCTGCCATGGCAGGGTAACACAAATGTGTGGGAATTATGGATTTTTTCCCTGTCCTATGTCTGTTACAATGTGACTTATTGACATGTGACACACAGAGATCACTTTCCTGTCCATTGTCTGTTACAATGACCTATTGACACATAGGGATCTATTACCTATGTGACACATAGGGATCACTTTTCTGTTATCTGTCTGTTACAGTGACTGATTGACATGTGACACATAGAGATCACTTCCCTGTTATCTGTATATTACTGTGACTTATTGACAGGTGACACATAGAGATCACTTCCCTGTTATATGTCTGTTACCATTTGAATTATTGACATGTGACACATAGGGATAATTTTTTAATGTCTGTTACACTCTGACTTATTGACATGTGACACATAGGGACCACTTCCCTGTTATCTGTCTGTTACAGTGACTTATTGACATGTGACACATAGGGACCACTTCCTGTTATCTGTCTTGTTACAGTGACTTATTGACATGTGACACATAGAGATCACTTCCATGTTATTTGTCTTACAGTGACTTATTGACATGTGACACATATATATCACTTCCCTGTTATCTGTCTGTTACAGTGACTTATTAACATGTGACACATAGATATCACTTACCTGTTATCTGTTTTACAGTGACTTATTGGCATGTGACACATATATATCACTTCCCTGTTATCTGTCTGTTACAGTGACTTATTAACATGTGACACATAGATATCACTTCCCTGTCTGGGTTCACCCTGCGTCCGTCAACATCTTCTCCTCAGTAACCAGTGGGTCAATTGGGCTGAAACTTCACAGAAAGCATCCTCCCAATGGTCTCACCAGAATTCCTTCAAATTCTTGGGATCCATGCAGAATTTGCAATTCTGGAGCCAATGTCAAGAGATTTTTCAATATTTTTAAAGTTAAACTTCTTCAGCCTTGCATGGTTGACAGATTATTAATGAATTTGGTGCATAAATCTGTTTGGAAAGGGCTGATGTATCATTGTTTAGATTGACAAATTATATTCTCTTGAATCTTGCAGTATGCAATACAAGCCTATGATATCGGTCAAATTGTTAAACATTGTCACGTGTTTCCAATCTATCTTTAATTAACACGCTTAGTTAATCCTATTACCGATTGTTATGGGAGATTAAAGGACACTTGACACCTACTGTGAAAATCAACACGATGACAGTGTACACTAGTTACACACACTCGAGTGATTTACATGCTGTTTATCGATTTTCGTTCTGCGGCTAATATGCAGCGAAAATACAATCGGGAAATACAAAATACCAGTATATTATGTAGCACTATTCCGGAAATATATCGTCGCCAACCATTTTTATCATTTCAAAATTATTTTCTTTGCCATTGGGGGCCCAATGGTGACCACCAGGGGGAACCCTGCCTGTTATCTGTCTGTTACAGTGACTAATTGACATATGACATATAGGGACCACTTGCCTGTTATCTATTACACTGTGACTTATCCACAGACAACACATAGGGATCACATTTTGCTTCAGAAACTGAAAACAAAAAATATTTACATAGTCCGTTTTGAAAAGTCGGTTGATATTTATTTTCCTTACTGCAAACTAATTTACTCACTTTCGTTATAGTTCCATCATTGATGCAGAGACGCGATTAATAATAATTATGTCAGTGCTACTTTTGTACCGGATTGTTACTAATATTTGAGTTTTATATCGAGACATTATCTACATAGAGTTAAAATATGTAAATATCATTTTCGTCATGATTGGGCAGATAATAAATATCATTGCCCGTTCTATCTGCCTTGCAAATAACTCTGATGATTTTCAAATCTGGAAATTCCAAAAGGTTCTATAAATAGCTCACGAGACTGGTGTTCTTAAATCTCAATATTATAAACGCTTTATTTGTAGTTGTTTAAATATATGAAAGCGTCTAGATGATGAGACTGGTTTACAAAGGTTTAAAGGACACACGCTGTTAGTGTGTACACACGTTATGTATACACGTCTGCACGTTCTAGAGTCAATTAGCAATCAATGCTGAAAGTGTAGCCTAATTTAGTTTGGAGATCGAGCATTATAATATATGCCTATATTTTTATAAATTGAACAGTTTGGCAAATAGTGAAATTGTGCTTTTTGTGCATGTTTTGTGTTTGTTATTGCACTCAAATTTTTCGAAGCAGTTTAACAACCTCAGAGACATATAAATACATGTACACTGTGTTTATATGTCTCTGACAACCCTCAATCATGCAATGTGAAGGGACTAAATTGAACTGACCTGTTTAATATCGGACATCATTGAAACAAACACCAAACTAATGGATACTGTTTTCTGTCCTTTCTTGATAATTTTGTCATTTCTAAAGTGTACGAAATATTTTATCTTTATATGGCCTAGCGACCTGGTGATGAGCATGTGATTACCCGAACAATTTAGATTACAAAAAGCCATTCTAATGAGCTAAAACGGTAGTCTATCGAGTACCAACTAGATTTTTCTTAAATTTGGAATGGCCTAATTTTGAACACATGACCAGTTTCAGAACGTAACTAAAAAATCACCAAGACAACATTCTGCCAAACTAACATTATTCTACTGTCAAAAGATGCAGGGTTGATACATTCTCAAATTTACCCGCACCAGAGTGCACTATTATTGAAAATAGCAAGCCCTACACCGATATGCTACTTGTTACTTTGCAGGATTTTCCATACGATCGCCACTACAGTGCCATTGGCGCTTTGATTTAATTAAATGACTAATTTTAAGTAATTTGATAAAGATATGATGTACTCTAAAAATAAGTGATACTTTACCCAATATGCATTATTTGTGTTGTTGAATACATTTGTGCAATGATAAAGAGTCAGTCTCCCATACCTCAGGGCCTAGGTTAAAATCTGATCATGAGGAAGTTCCACCTGTAGTATTTTACTGTTGTACTGTATTTTCCTGTGTATATTTCCAGCATATATGAGTGTATTTAAGCCAGTCATACAGCAGGTTATAGAATACTATCGACCTACAGCCATAGTTTTACAGGTAGGCTACGTCTTATATCTATTGTAAATTTAACTTAAAATTTCCAGCCATTCATCTTAAAAACCAAAAATGTCTTTGACTAAATTAGAGTATTTGCATTCGGCGTTACTATTACAAAAATTCTGCAGCAGACGACTTTGAAATCGTCTATGAAAAATTTCTTTTAATGAAAGTTTAATTATTGAATAGTGTTGAACAATTTCGTTTTTTGCCACAATGTTTCCAAAAGTTCATTGCTGCAGAGGCGTTATTAAGCATCTGTATGTGGGAAAGACTTCAGCAATTTTTGTTTGACAACATTGCATGTTACAAAATGAGCAAGTTCTCCTTTTCAACTCTTGTTTCAATATTTGTGAATTCATTGTTTTAGATGTAACATTGTTTTCCTACTTTCAAAGAAGACACTTCATTTACCATTCATATCACTTTAATGTAAAAATAAAAACAATCTCATAATCTCCCATATTTAAATGGAAAAAAAAAAAATGAAAGAAAATCACCCCCAATTCTTGCACATTTCACCTGACAATTAGGTTTGACTAATTCCAATTAAATTTATGATAACAGTAATTAAAGTCATCTTGATTATGTTCAAAGTGACTGTTTCTAATAATAACAGAGAAGATAGACACACACATTCAGAGATTGTCTTCTTTGGGTTAGATTCACAGATGAAAATATTTTTGCCAGGTTTCTCAGAGCTCGGCGAGGCATCCTCTGTGGTCGAGTGGTTAGCATCGGGGATTTCGAAACCGGGTGTCCCGGGTTTGATCCCCAGTCGCGGCTCCTCGGTGATGGTGGAGTGCCCTTGGGCAAGGCACATTTCCTAGCCTAGTACTAGTCTGTTTACCCAGGGATCATGAATAAGTGAACTGTCGCCGTGATATAACTGAAATAATGTTGAAAGCGGCGTAACACCCTAATAAATAAATAAATTCTCAGAGCTCGAGATAAGACGGAGTAGACTCGCCGTTGCTTCACTATAGCTCTCTTATTACTCATTTAACCCTCTGTTGTTGTTACTCAAAAGAACTTTCTCACTGATGCGGAGAGGATACTTTTGAGTACCCAGTCTATAGACTATGCCCGGAAAATGTGATACTTTCTATCAGCCAGACTTCACAGCAAGATCATTGACTAATTAGTTCTGCTCCGTTTTATTGCCCTATTAATTGGCCATTTGTACACTTCTGCGGTACCTTATATTCGTGGTGATCATTCTTGAACTGAACTTAAGAACTTATACAAACGAAAATTCAAGTAAAATTGTTCATTACAATATTGAACTTGAATAAAAAGGATATTATAAGTTAAAAGTACACCATGAAGTAAAGAACCAATTTAATAGCATACAAATATAATGAGAAGTGATTTGTTAGACATTATAAAAATATAGTATAAAACAAACATGTATAATGTGTATAAAGTATTTGGGATAATTTTCTGAACACTTCAAATTAATTTAGATTTTTAGTAATTATATGACATTTAAATTTAAACAATATTATATTTTTTAATAATTTGCCATCAACTATTTAAGCCTGAATAATCTATTCAATTAATTAAATTAAAAACATTAAAATAAATGATGTTTGTTGAGTTGTGTATAAAAAATGTACCAAGCATCACAAGTATCCAGGTATATTTTATGGATCTTGTAAATACACACTTATTGTACAGCAAATGTACCCCCTGCTGACTGACTGGTCAGTGCTATCAATTGAGAAACCACCTGGGTATCATTAACACTGATATGTTAATGGTCTTGTGATTATTAGCTCAAGCAACAAGAAAGTAGGGAATTTTCAGATCATCCGGGCATAGTCTATAGACTGTACCAACAAATCAGGTTTTAGAGGTTAGATAATGATTGAAGTCCATGTAGAGTTTTGTTGCTTTTTGAGGGTTGTTTTTAACAATACATTTTAGTTTGTTTTGTACATTATAGTGTGGAGCAGACTCACTGGGCAGTGACAGACTGGGATGTTTTAACCTCAGTATTAAAGGGCATGGGTAAGTCGGATGAATAGAATAGAACAGAATAGAATAATTATATTTAGCAAATAAGGGGCCTCTTTAAGGCATGTTACAATAACAACATACATATAAATAAATACACAGATACAGATGTGAACCCTTTCCCGCATGCAGATGACTTTTGAAAAAAACCATTGTAGCAACTGAAGAAATTGTTCATGATGAGCAACTTCTTTGTTTGCCACAATGTGTTCAACACTATTCAATTATCATGATTTTATAAAGAAATTTTCCAATATATTGCCTAGATGTTTTTAAAGTCATCTCCTACAGACATTTTGTATGTGAAAAAGTGTTTAATGTATATATATTTTTGAGTCTATTCCTTTTGTTAGCTTTACTCTTTGAGGTTACAAACGTATGACAATCACCCTAGCATCAAAATATCAATTGGCTTCCCTTTGCAATTCTGTTAAAAATTTGTATGCAATCACATATTTCTGTAACTATTTGGGTATTGATTTGAACCTTTGCACACAAGTTTTTAGGGTCATTAGATAAGCTTAACCCTTTCCCTCATATAGACACTTTCTGACGCCTATGCAGCAGACAGCTTTTTGAAAACATAGTGACAAAAGAAGAAATTGCTCAAATCGAGCAATTTCTCCTTTTGCCACAATGTTTTCCACTTTTAGTCATAGGTTATCCATTCAATTAAAGAGATTTTTCTATTTTTTGACAAAATATGTTCAAAGTCGTCTGCTGCAGAATTTTCGTATGAGGGAAAGGGTTAATACCTAAGTCAACGAGCTTCTGAATAATGATATAGTTATATAATTATATTATGCCAATGAAATTGATGATTTAAGGTCATACAGTGTTTGCCTTGTCTATGGCAAATTTCACATTTGCTTCACTTGTTTTGTACTGATTAAAAATGATATCATAGAGCCCTCCAACTTTGTGATCAACCTTAGTTCCTGACATCATCATGTTAGTCCTTTTCTCCCATGACTTTGTTTAAGCAGTCATTTGAGGATGTGTCACTATATTCTGATGTCTATAGATTAATTTAGTACTCAAGAATGTTGTTTATTTTAATGCTTATGATCACAAAATTAGGAAACCCTTAGATACTTATATTCAACCATATTTTTCTTTTTTTCCTCTTCAAACTTAATGAGTTTAGAACTGTTTATATATGTGTGTTGTATATTTCCAGAGAGTGTGTGAAGTTTGTGAAAGATTTCAATCTACCATTACTAGTGCTAGGTGGAGGGGGTTACACTAAACGTAATGTTGCCCGGTGTTGGACATATGAAACTGCAGTCATTTTGAATGAAGAAATAAGTAACGATATCCCATACAATGGTAACATATTATATGACTTAACCCTTTCCTTGATACAACAAATCTAGAGCAAACGACTTTGAAAACATTTCACCAAAAATGTGGAAAATCTCTATAAATTAAAGTATAATTATTAAAAAAGAGTTAAAAGAATATAGGAAAAGAAGAAATCGCTCATCATGAGCAATTTCTGCTTCTACCACAAAGTTTTCAACAGTCATCTGCTACAAACTTGTCAAAGTACATCTGCATGTCGGAAAGAGATAAACCTGTTTCCAAGTGTGACTCTTCTGTTTGTGAGAAGATTCTTTCAAAAAGCACTGCAGAGGATTTCTGACACCATTGCAGCAGATGTTTTTTGAAAACTTTGTAGCTAAAGGAGAAATTACTTGCTTTGCCTGAGTGTTTTCAACTCTATTCAATAACTCTTTTTAGATTAACAGCTGATTTCCATAGTTATGATAAGATGTTTTCTAAGTCACCTTCTGCAGAATTGATTTATGTGGCCATGTGGGGACTTAAATCTTCAGAATCTTTACCTATAGGTGCATATTAACCAAAAGATTTCCATTTATTTCTAACTATTTTTAACCCATTTGCACATGCAGATGTAATTTGGCACACTTACAGAGCACATATTTTGAAAAGAAAATACCTCATGATGAGAATTTTAAGATCACCTAAGCCGAAAGCTCAATGTGATCTATTCTGATCACTCTCTGTTTGATGTCCATTTGTCAAAGTCAATCATAAACTTTAGCTTTAAACGACACCTCCTAAACCACTGGATCAATTTTAACCAAACTTAAAAGGGTTGATCCTTTGATGATCCTCTTTCTTTCAAAATTGCCCAAAGATCTAAATTTGATGGAGAACTTTTTTTGCTGCAACATCAGAAATGGTTAGAAAATTCCCCATCTTTAAAATTCTGAATTGGGATCGTCAGATTCATAAATAATTTGGTAGAAATGTTCCTTGGGCGATCCTTTACAAATATTGATCCAGCCATATTGATTGGTTGAAAATAATGGTAGCTAGGTGACATCAGAAAAGGCGCAAAATGACAAAAAAAATATAATTCTATTCTTATAACAATTTAGCAGAAATATTCCTCTAGTGACCCTCTACTTATTTTTTAAGCCATATTGATTGTTTGAAAGACATAGCAACAAGGTTATTGAAAATGGGGTAAATTTACTTTAAGCTTCAAAGGACTGTACATAATTAGTTTCAAGCCATATTGAATGGTTGAAAAAGAAAGCTGCATGGCCGCATTAAGAAAAGCGGTAAAATAAATTTCTAGCTTCAAACGAAATCTCCTCCTGAACCAATGGATAGATACCTTTAATACTTCAAAGAAATGTTCCTGTGGTGGTCCTCTTTAAAAAAATTCAAAGATTTAATGCAATACAACATATGTCATTTACTTTTAAGCTGTTTCTTGATCAAATTTTCACTTTTATTAGCAGTAGCATTAGCTACTATACTATGACTCAGGCGATTGATTTAGGGCAGTCTTGGCCCTCTTGTTAATGTTAATTAGTTGTTAATATTTGTTTTTTGCACTTTATTTCAGAATACTTGGAATATTTTGCACCAGACTTCACCCTCCATCCTGACATTTCTACAAAGCAAGAAAATCAAAATACAAAACAGGTAAACTATTTATTAAACAGACATAAATGCTCCTGAAATAAATATAAATTTACATAAAGTATTAGATTATGCCTTACCCACATACTAAAAATCTGCAGCAGACGACTATGAAAACATATTGCCTCAAAATGCATCTTCAGGTGGAAAAGGGTTATATGAGGGATGACACCCTAAAGCAAATTCGAGGTTATGACATTGCAACATTTGCAATCAAACTGTATTCTTGTATAGTCTTGTGTATTTATTGTTAAGGTTCTTGGAAGTTTCCGGGATAAATATTGAACAGGCAAGATCCTGTGCAGTCTGCAATGGTGTACGGGCTGATACAGATTTTCTTTCAATGTCCAGCAAACAGTGTTCTATTTTAACCCATTCCCACATTCAACAAATCTGCAGCAGACAAATTTGATCACATATTCGAAAAAAATTGGAAACTCTCTTAAAACATTGAAAGTACAATAATTGAATAGAGTTGAAAACATGTTGACAAAAGGATAAATTGCAGTGTTTATTTGGTTATATATTTGTATCTCTATATTTCAGTACATAGATTATGTAAAGCAGCTTGTCCACGACAATTTAAAACAACTCATGTGTTCACCCAGCGTGGAAATGCAGGACATTCCACCAGACTTGTTGTCGTTAGAGAAGACGGATGAGCCTAATCCGGACATCAGGAATCACCAGGATGACGAGAATAAGAGGTATTGTAATGATGTTATCACATTTCTGTTTGTTAATCCATTTATCTGATTGATTTATTTAAGGTCTTCTGAAAACATCTGGGGAAACTATTTAATCACTGGAAATATTTAAGTATAGTTGTGTTACCTGCCAGGGAGATATATAAGAAACACTTGTTCATTTAATAATAATAATAATAAAGACTTTATTTAACGAAGGTTACACATTAAGTAATATAACAAATGAATTTCATATGACTTATCTGCCATGTGGCCTTTGAAATGATTTTTTTATTTGAATAAGGTAAATGTTAGTATGATACGTAACAGTGTACATATGAAAAATAGATGAGAACATGAAATGATTGATTGACATAACAAAATAGTCTGTTAAACCTTTCCCTCATACGACAATTCTGCAGCGGACGACTTTGAACGTATTATGTCAAAACATATAAAATCTCCATAATTGAATGGATAACCTATGACAAAAAGTGGAAAACAGTGTGGCAAAAGGAGAAATTGCATGTTTTGTGCAATTTCTTCTTTTGTCACTATGTTTTCAAAAAGCCGTCTGCTGCAGAGGCGTCAGAAAGCGTCTATATGAGGGAAAGGGTTAAATGCATGCAGAGAACTAAATAAGAGGGAGTGAACAGGTCTTTCCCCCACAATATTTCTCTCATTACTCAACAAAATCCCATGTTTTGGGTACCCACAACATAGGGTTTGAATGTCATATAAGGATTTTAGAACATGAACAATGCCCCTTATCTACAGCTCTGTGCATATATAAAAAAAATTATAACAATAAGAACATTCTGCAGCAGACAACATTGAAATAAATTGTGGCATAAGGAATGTTGTTCATGGGAAAAGATGAAAATGACGCTTAACTCTTTCCAACACAACAAACCTAAAAAATGTCCATAAACAAAGTTGAAAACATTGTGGCCAAAAGAGAAATTGCTCAAAATGCGCAGGTGGGAAAGGGTTAACCTTCAACAACCAATTGTATACGGATTTCCATTTTCAGGATTGAAGCCAATAATGAATATTATGACGGAGACAATGATAATGCTGGCGAAACCGATGGTGTCATAGATGTATGACGTTTCCTTTCATTGTACAGTCACAGGAATAACTAAACATATGAAAACTTGTTGGGGGAGGTGACCTTAAAAGAGTAACATGGATAACAAAAGGGATGGACCAGCTACTGTGTTTACAACCAGTATTATATGTATTTTATGAAAAAAGAAAAAAAGAAAATCTGATGCCATGGATGTTATACTTTTTACTGATTTTCAATCTAACAGTTGCTTTGAATCTGTGCAATAGGTATCAGCAATGAGATTAATTTACATGACGGAAGACGTCTGGAGCAGGCGACGTTTGAAAGCGATAAGAGCGGAGGGAATCGTTCATTTTTTTTTTTTTTTTATCTCAAGTAACCACCTAAAAAGTTGTAATAAAGCAACCCAAATAATAACTACTATGCCAGATTTTGCATTTTTTTCAGCAGATGTTTTCAATTTGGAAGAGTCTAGTTGCATTAGAGTCTTGTTGCATTTCTGGTGATGCATTAAGAAAACAACGTTGCAATAAACACCATTTAAACAATCAAACAAAGTGTCCAAAAAAGCTTGTTTATCGTCGTCAAAAATACTTATACCTTCCTCTAATGTATGAAACCTATAGGGGATAGAAAAAGTATTATTTTGGCCCTGTCAAAAGAAAACAAAAACAGGTTAAGTGAACACATAAGTATGGGATATAACTTAACGCAGTGAACCGTGTCAATGATAAGGTACTCCTGTAAAGGACCAGTCAAACAGATGGTAGCAATACAGGTCATCCTTGGCCCATTAAAGCCTAGGAGAAGACCCCTAAAATGTACAGTGTATGCCATTTATGTAGTGTATCGTCCAATTTGTACAAGTAAATCAAATTAACAAATACTCTTAGTCTTGTTTTCTTTTAGTCCTTTGATGTATCACTTGAGACTAGTCATCTCAAACAGAAATGACAATTTTTGCATAATCAAAGTCATTTATCATAAGAATGAAACCTTTGATCAAGTAAGGGATTCTATACCTCATTGTTTCATACCAAAGATGATAAAAACGCTATGACTTAAGCTCTCTATGTTAAGGGTTGTTGAGCCATGCTATTTGGATGATACACATTTCTCACATAATTGAGACGTCAGACGAAGGACGGCATCATTGGTAATCTGGTATAGGATTCGCCTCGGGTGTGAGTGTTCCGGGTCCGAATTCAGAGTTGAGCGGTTCACCAGACATCAAACGTGATTACAAATAGGTTTAAACTATTTAGACTATTGAAATAGTTATTGTGTTCCCTCCTTTACGCTCATAATTATGGGCATAGCATAACGACCTACTCATTGGTGTTGCGATAGATGGGACCAGTAGTACTGGTAACTTTCCCATGAAATGCTGTGATACAACTGAAAAGTTTTGAATTTGGCGTAGAACACCAAACAAACAGATTTCGTGAAGGCCAAGACCGAATTGCCATATCCAATGAAGGCCAAGACATGAATAGGACATCTAAACAAGATTTGTCGGAGGACAATATAGCTCGCCTATCAGGGCCTACTTCAGAACAGTTATAGCATTAGGTAGTCACACAGTATCACCTATTGCAAGATAATACACCTTTTCAATACTTGCGTCCATACAGGCCCTTTTAGGCCTTTTAAATCTGTTAATTTGTTTATATACGATGTATGCCGATAGTGAACATAATACCGAAGACTTACAGTATCAGATAAAGCCACACACTATTATTTATTGCGAGATATCACAAATATTCAATACTTGCATGCAAATCTTAACCTGGCAACGCTGACGCCTGGGTGGCTACTTAAGCCTAACTATACTACTTGAATGCCTAACTATAACCCAACATTCCCGGTCTTGCACACAACGGTTTGACCAAAAAGGGGCACAATTCAGTCAAAATATACATTCCAGAGTTATGAATTCTTAGTCCAAAAAGGGGCACAATTCAGTAAAAATCCATTCCAGAGTTATGGGACTTGACATACAAGGTCACCTAATGACCTTGAATAAGTGTGAAATTTCAAAGCAATAGCATAGTGTCTGAGAAAAGGCCTTGCACGCAAAGTTTTGACCAAGCTGGCGAAGCCGACGACGGGGTGACTATATAAGCTCGCCTATTTCTTCGAATAGGCGAGCTAAAAAGGCCGAGTTGTCACTTTGTCTCGGGAGAATAAATAATTCAAATAGTCAGAGAATATAAGGCCAAGACCTATTTATCACACAAAAATAAATTGTTAGCTAAGAAAGGTCAAGGAATATAATGCAGAGACAGATTTGTCACACAAAAAAGAAATTATTAACTAAGAAAAGCTAAACAAAATTGTCACATGAATGTGATCTCAGAAAGGCCAACACCAATGTGTTACAATAGTTGGAAATCTCTGGAAGAATAAGATCTTGTTTCACACGAGTTGTCCATTTCAGAAAGGCCAAGTAATATTTCTCAACGTCAATATTATATATGTAAACAATAAGAAACATCAGAAAGGCCAAGTAATATTTCTCAACGTCAATGTTATATATGTAAACAATAAGAAACATCAGAAAGGCCAATACCAATTCGTTTTGGGCATCTCCGTTATAGTAAAATATATTTTAACTTGGAAGCTCGTTCTACGAAAGTTTGGAATCGCTTCAACTTGTATACAAAGTGTTGGCATACGAACAAAAACTAACTCAATATATTCAGTTACTGACCGGTTCTTTAATTTTCATAGTAATTGTGATAACAGCTCAATGAATGTCTCGTGTGAAGTTAATCACTGAAATCAACAAAATTCATACAATACTGGCTTACATAGTAAATATTTATTCCGTCTGTACATGGAGATGCCAAACGTCGAGGTGATCGCTGGAGCTGTCTGAGGGGAAATGTACAAGTAGGAGTTTCTGAACAGTGAAGGCTCAGATAACCCTGTTCTTCTTTTCAGGTTTTCCAGAATATTCTTACAAACTCATATAAGTAAAGTGTGTACATCTTGTGAACTCCGAAATGGTCGGTCATTAAAAAACTTGAATACAAAAATACACGCTTGAGCCGCTCGGACTTCTATAGATACTAAACAAAAATGATAACTTACACTTAATATAACGTATAACCTAAACAGAGTAGTATTTAAAGTCTAAATACTCTTATATATACATATATTTATCTATACAAAGAAATCTTGGGAGTAACTCAGTTTTGAACTAAAATGATGCGTACCACATACCTGAAGCATAACCTCATTCCCATTTGTATGCATCTGAAGCAGACAACTTTTGAAAACATTGTGGAAAACAGACATTACTCATAATGATCAATTATCCATTTACCACAATGTTTCAACTTTATTTCGTGACTATTTTCATTTGTAGAGATTTTACATATTTTTGCCAATATGTTTTCAAATTAGGCCGCTGAAAATTTATTGTATGTGGGGAAGGGGGGGTTTAAATTTCTTAAATTTGGGGAAACTCATACACATCATACTTGTTTGTGTCTGTTCACATCATATTGTGTCTAGCATACACATCAGATTAATCATGTCTAATACTATGTGTACATACGAGCTGAGCTGTGTCTAGATATATGTGTACATATAAGCTGTGTCTAGATGTTGACATATAATATGTGTGTACATATTAACTGTGTCTAAATATGTGTACATACGAGCGGTGTCTACATATATGTGTGCATATATTATGTGTCTTAGGTATATGTGTACATATAAGATGTGTGTACATATTAACTGTGTCTAGATATGTGTGTGCATATTAACTGTCTAGTTATGTGTGTACATATTAACTGTGTCTAGATATGTGTGTACATACGAGCGGTGTCTAGATATGTGTGCATATAATATGTGTCTTATGTATATGTGTACATATAATATGTATATGTGTGTACATATGTACTGTGTCAAAATGTTTGTACATATGATCCGTCAGAACTTACAGAGTCGGTCTACATGTAAATTCATAGACGCGTATTGAAGCCTAGTTTGTATTACGCGATTACCCTTAATCGCCACACCCACCCCATACTTATATATCCACAATGAACTAAATTTGGTTTATTTGAATTTAGTAATTTCAAAATATATTAACCGTAAGATAACGCCAAAGAATATTATGAAGATCAGGCAAAGCCAGGACGTATTTGACGTACGCAAGATTTGCTCCCAAGACTAAAATTATAATAATTCATTTAAAATTAATAAACCCAAAAATGAACTTAACAATAAATCATAAAACAAAACAATCCCGTATGAAAGTATCCCTCCAGTTAATAATGTATGTACAGTTAAATGTTAAATAAATCTAATATATAACCAATGAATTCATAAGGCATGATATGATTCTTCACCGGTTGAAATCTTGACACGAGCGACACTTGAGACCAGCAAGTCTTTCAACCGGTGAATATCAGGTCGTATAGCTCAATAGTGGTAACACAATGATATATAAATAATACAAAGTATAATCGGATGCAAAATACGTAAAACATAGATAAATGTAATTCATATTTAAACAATTTATGTAAGAACGTATGCAAATTATAAACATAAAACACTATTGCATTTCTCTAAAAAGCAATTCTGAAATTTCATTTTTATAAAGCATAATTGTTCATAAAATAAATTGTCTCTTTGATTAAATTAGTTATAATTTTCACATATATATATATTTACACAAACATTATAGGTCGATATTAGGACAAAAGGTGCCAACGGAGTGAAAGCAGAGTCACGTGATCTTTGAAACCCGCGGTTTCACCTCTCAATAGCCATACATCAGCTCTACAGAAACAGTTATTTTCAAAACCGATCGATGGTCTGAACAGTATAGACGAGTCAATACAGATATAACCTTCAGAACTCTTGACATTGAACTTGGAAAAACCTGAGTGCATTAACTTCTTAAAGTGTAAATATTTCAAATAACCTTGTGCGGTCCAACAACATTTGCCATCATTCATTACGAACTGATAGCGACCAATCCCGTTTAACATTGTAAAAAAAAATATTACATGTTAAATGCGAAATTAAAACAGTCATCCATAGGCTTATCTGGTGCAATGAACATTAAACCGTAATATATGGAAGTACAATTTTGAGGAAGCATAATTAAGAAAACGCTGGAAGAAATTGTTAATAAATCGCACTCTCTCCATTCCAAAACTCGTTTCAATTGACATCCGCTGTAATGGCGTCAAATGTCATCTGTATAAATTAAGAACATGTTAAAAGTTCACCAGGTTTTCCTGTTGTGGAAGGAATATCTCAATGAACCGCCACATACGGGACAGTTGGGATACGTCTTGATTTCTTTCTTCGGAATATGCCAGCATTTACTGCAACGTAGGCGGTATTTCTTGTATCTGAAAAAGAAACTCAAAACATTAACCCTTTCCCTCATATAGACACTTTGTGACGCGTCTGCAGCAGACAGCTTTTTGAAAACATAGTTACAAAAGAAGAAATTGCTCCAACGAGCAATTTCTCCTTTTGCCACAATGTTTTCCACTATTTGAAATAATTGTGAAAGAGGTTTGTATAATGATTGTGGTGTTAGCATGGACACGCTGGTGGCAGACTCAAAGGACGTGTATAACTGGTAACTTACTGGTTAACTTACTGGTAACTTACCCAGGGAACGCCGTGATATAACTGTTAACAAGAGCGCCAAATGTCACAAAATACGCCCGTCCTGTTTTTTTGAGACCAAGTATAGTGGTAATTGGTTGTACGTCAGCCAAACTTAGAGAGCGGACACTGTTAGTACAGCTTTGGCCATTTCGAGGGACATAATTGTGTAGTGACTAAGATAACGTTGTAAGTTATCAAACGTAACCAAGATATTCTGCCCATAAACATATTGTCTAAATTTGGTGATGATCGGATAAAGGTTTTACAAGTTATTTAGCTGACAAGACCAATTTTAGGTAATTTCTATAATTAAAGGGCAATAACTATCTATCGACTGGAGCAATATGGCTAGTTATCGAACTTGTCCAAGATATTACGCCAATACACATTCTGACTAAACTTGGCGATGATTGGACAAAAGCTCCCAAAGTTATTGAGCTGACAAGACCAATTTTAGGTAATTTCTATAATTAAAGAGGGATAACTCTCGATTGACTTAAGCGATATGGCTAGTTATCAAAATTATCCGAGATATTATGCCAATACACATTCTGACCAAATTTAGTAATGATTGGATATAGGCTTCTAAAGTTATTGAGCTGACAAGACCAATTTTAGGTAATTTCTATAATTAAAGGGCAATAACTCAATTGACTGAAGCGATATGGCTAGTTATCGAACTTGTCCGAGATATTATGCCAATACACATTCTGACTAAATTTAGTGATGATTGGGCAAAGGCTTCTAAAGTTATTGAGCTGACAATACCAATTTTGGGTAATTTCTATAACTAAAGGGCGATAACTCTTGATTGACTTAAGCGATATGGCTAGTTATCGAACTTGTTCGAGATATTATCCCAATACACATTCTGATTAAATTTGGTGATGATTGGACAAAGGCTACTTAAGTTATTGAGCTGACAAGACCAATTTTGGGTAATGTCTATAATCAAAGGGCAATAACTCTTGATTGACTAAAGCGATATGGCTAGTTATCGAACTTGTCCGAGATATTATCCCAATACACATTCTGACTAAATTTGGTGATGATTGGACAAAGGCTTCTAAAGTTATTGAGCTGACAACATTCTGGACGCCACCCGCCCGCCCGTACGCCGCAGGTAAAACTATAATACGATCCGTTTTTGTGGCGATTGGTTTGACAATCGCCACAATGCTAACAGAAACAACAACAACGAAAAATATTTACATAGTCGGTTTTGAACAATCGGTTGATATTTTTTTTCCTTACTGCAAACTAATTTACTCACATCCGTTATAGTTCCATCATTGATGCAGAGACGTGATTAATAATAATTATGTCAGTGCTACTTTGGTACCGGATTGTTACTAATATTTGAGTTTTATCGAGACATTATCTACATAGAGTTAAAATATGTAAATATTATCTTCGTCATGATTTGGCAGATAATAAATATCATTGCGCGTTCTGCCTTGCAAATAACGGCAACTCTGATGATACTCAAATCTGGAAATTCCAAAAGGTTCTATAAATAGCTTGCGAGACCAAAAACCAGAAGAGCTTGTAAATCTCAATATTATAAACGCTTTATTTTGTAGTTGTTTAAATATATGAAAGCGTCTAGATGATAAGACTGGTTTACAAAGGTTTAAAGGACACACGATGTCAGTGTGTACACACGTTATGTATACACGTCTGCACGTTATAGAGTCAATTAGCAATCAATGCTGACAGTGTAGCCTAATTTAGTTTGGAGATCGAGCATTATAATATATGCCTATATTTTTATAAATTGAACAGTTTGGCAAATAGTGAAATTGTGCTTTTGGAGCATGTTTTGTCTTTGTTTTTGCACTCACATTATTCGAAGCAGTTTAACAACCTCAGAGACATATAAATACACTGTGTTTATATGTCTCTGACAACCCTCAATCATGCAATGTGAAGGGACTAAATTGAACAGACCTGTTTAATATCGGACATCATTGAAACAAACACCAAACTAATGGATAGTGTTTTCTCTCCTTTCTTGATAATTTAGTCATTTCTAAAGTGTAAAGTATATTTTATCTTAATATGGCCTAACGACCTGGTGATAAACATGTGATTGCCCGAACAATTTAGATTACAAATAGCCATTCTAATGAGCTAAAACGGTAGTCTATCGAATACCAACTAGATTTTTCATAACTTTGGAATGGCCTAATTTTGAACACATCATGACCAATTTCAGAACGTAACTAAATAATCACCAAGACAACATTCTGGCAAACTAACATTATTCTACTGTCAAAAGATGCAGGGTTGATACATTCTCAAATATACCCGCACCAGAGTCATCGCAAGCCCTACACCGATATACTGCTTGTTACTTTGCAGGATTTTCCATACGATCGCCACTACAGTGCCATTGGCGCTTTGTTTTCAAAACGGGCGTATATATAACAAGAGCTGTCGGAGGACAGCGCGCTCGACTATTCCACCGCTTATTTAAGTTACCGAGATAATGGACTCTAATGTAGTTGCATGCAAAACATTAACCACAATTTCTTAGTGGGTGATAATTTGCATTATATGCAGGATAGTGTTATTTAACATGATTATTTTCATAGGTTTGATGGTTAGATAGGGTTGTATAACCTTTCAATGGAATGCATCAAGTAGTTACTAAGATATGGACTCTTAATGTAGTTGCACGCAAACCTTTAACCATAATTTCTAAGTAAAAAAAGGGCAACAATTTGCACCATATACAGGATAGAGTTATCTTAATTGGTTGTGTTTATAGTTGTACAATTGGGAAAGGTTGTATAAAGTTTCAATACAATTGTTCAAGTTGTTACTGAGATTACACTCTAAATGTAGTTGCAAAACTTTAACCAGAATTTCTAAGTCCAAAAAGGTCCATAACTTGCATAAAATGCTGGTTGGTAAGGGCTGTATAACGTTTCAATGCAATGCATCAAGTAGTTACTAAGAGATGGTCTCTTTATGTAGTTGCATGCAAAACTTTAACCAGAATTTATAAGTCCAAAAAGGCCATAACTTGCATAAAATGCAGGATAGAGTTATCATACTTGATAATCTACATAGGTGTGATAGTTGGGTAGGGTTGTATAAAGGTTCAATGCAATGCATCAAGTATATACTGAGACGTGGACTCTTAATTTAGTTGCACGCAAAACTTTAACCAGTATTTCTAAGTAAAAAAAGGGCCATAACTTGCATAAAATGCAGAATAGAGCTATCATACTTGATAATCTACACAGGTGTAATAGTTGGGTAGGGTTGTAGAAAGTTTCAATGCAATGCAGCAAGTAAATACTGAGATATGGACTCTTAATTTAGTAGCACGCAAAACTTTAACCAGAATTTCTAAGTAAAACAAAGTGCCATAACTTGCCTAAAATGCAGGATAGAGTTATCTAACTTGTTAATCTACATAGGTGTAATAGTTGGGTAGGGTTGTATAAAGGTTCAATGCAATGCATCAAGTATATACTGAGATATGGACTCTTAATTTAGTTGCATGCAAAACTTTAACCAGAATTTCTAAGTAAAAAAAGGGCCATAACTTGCATAAAATGCAGGATAGAGTTATCTTAGATGATAATCTACACAGGTGTGATAGTTGGGTAGGGTTGTAGAAAGTTTCAATGCAATGCATCAAGTAAATACTGAGATATGGACTCTTAATTTAGTTGCACGCAAAACTTTAACCAGAATTTCTAAGTAAAAAAAGGGCCATAACTTGCATAAAATGCAGGATAGAGTTATCTAACTTGATAATCTACATAGGTGTGATAGTTGGGTAGTGCTGTATAAAGTTTCAATGCAATGCATCAATTAAATACTGAGATATGGACTCTTACTTTAGTTGCACGCAAAACTTTAACCAGAATTTCTAAGTAATTTCAATGCAATGCAGCAAGTAAATACTGAGATATGGACTCTTAATTTAGTAGCACGCAAAACTTTAACCAGAATTTCTAAGTAAAAAAAAGTGCCATAACTTGCCTAATATGCAGGATAGAGTTATCTAACTTGTTAATCTACATAGGTGTAATAGTTGGGTAGGGTTGTATAAAGGTTCAATGCAATGCATCAAGTATATACTGAGATATGGACTCTTAATTTAGTTGCATGCAAAACTTTAACCAGAATTTCTAAGTAAAAAAAGGGCCATAACTTGCATAAAATGCAGGATAGAGTTATCTTAGATGATAATCTACACAGGTGTGATAGTTGGGTAGGGTTGTAGAAAGTTTCAATGCAATGCATCAAGTAAATACTGAGATATGGACTCTTAATTTAGTTGCACGCAAAACTTTAACCAGAATTTCTAAGTAAAAAAAGGGCCATAACTTGCATAAAATGCAGGATAGAGTTATCTAACTTGATAATCTACATAGGTGTGATAGTTGGGTAGTGCTGTATAAAGTTTCAATGCAATGCATCAATTAAATACTGAGATATGGACTCTTACTTTAGTTGCACGCAAAACTTTAACCAGAATTTCTAAGTAAAAAAGGGCCATAACTTGCATAAAATGCAGGATAGAGTTATCTAACTTGATAATCTACATTGGTGTGATAGTTTGGTAGGGTTGTAGAAAGTTTCAATGCAATACATGTAGTATTTAAGAACTTGCATGCAAAACCTTAACCAAAGGGTGACGTGGACGCCGACGCCGACGGCGACGCCGACGCCAGGGTGAGTAGTATAGCTCTCATATTCTTCGAATAGTCGAGCTAAAAAGGGCCATAACTTGCATAAAATGCAGAATAGAGCTATCATACTTGATAATCTACACAGGTGTAATAGTTGGGTAGGGTTGTAGAAAGTTTCAATGCAATGCAGCAAGTAAATACTGAGATATGGACTCTTAATTTAGTAGCACGCAAAACTTTAACCAGAATTTCTAAGTAAAAAAAAGTGCCATAACTTGCCTAAAATGCAGGATAGAGTTATCTAACTTGTTAATCTACATAGGTGTAATAGTTGGGTAGGGTTGTATAAAGGTTCAATGCAATGCATCAAGTATATACTGAGATATGGACTCTTAATTTAGTTGCATGCAAAACTTTAACCAGAATTTCTAAGTAAAAAAAGGGCCATAACTTGCATGAAATGCAGGATAGAGTTATCTTAGATGATAATCTACACAGGTGTGATAGTTGGGTAGGGTTGTAGAAAGTTTCAATGCAATGCATCAAGTAAATACTGAGATATGGACTCTTAATTTAGTTGCACGCAAAACTTTAACCAGAATTTCTAAGTAAAAAAAGGGACATAACTTGCATAAAATGCAGGATAGAGTTATCTAACTTGATAATCTACATAGGTGTGATAGTTGGGTAGTGCTGTATAAAGTTTCAATGCAATGCATCAATTAAATACTGAGATATGGACTCTTACTTTAGTTGCACGCAAAACTTTAACCAGAATTTCTAAGTAAAAAAGGGCCATAACTTGCATAAAATGCAGGATAGAGTTATCTAACTTGATAATCTACATTGGTGTGATAGTTTGGTAGGGTTGTAGAAAGTTTCAATGCAATACATGTAGTATTTAAGAACTTGCATGCAAAACCTTAACCAAAGTGTGACGTGGACGCCGACGCCGACGCCGACGCCGACGCCGACGCCGACGCCAGGGTGAGTAGTATAGCTCTCATATTCTTCGAATAGTCGAGCTAAAAACGGTATAAAACACCACGTACAAACTAAGTCCTACTGGTCCTTTCATCAGCCAGTCAATCGTCAAGCTAACCCGACAATTCTGAGCTCCAAGGAAAGACAGCCGCTACTACCATGCTTAAAGTATTTGGTATGACCCGGTCTGTGGACGATCACGTGTTCTCCCGCTCGCAAGGCAGATGCTCTATCACTACACCATCGAGCCCTTTCCCTCATATAGACGCTTTCTGACGCCTCTGCAGCAGACGCCCTTTTGAAAACATTGTGGCAAAAGGAGAAATTGCTCGTTGGAGCAATTTCTCCTTTTGCCACAATGTTTTCCACTTTTAGTCATAGGTTATCCATTTAATTATAGAGATTTTCCATTTTTTTACAAAACATGTTCAAAGTCGTCTGCTGCAGAATTGTCATATGAGGGAAATGGGTAATTAAGCTTTGGTGTTGGTTAAAACCTTGTTAGAAAAAAGGCAAAGATTCATATGGAGTCATAGTTTTTGCATAATTTGACGTAAAGGGTCACTGGATTAATTTATTGGGATTCAATGATGTATTCAACAGAATTTAAGTATCTTTCGAATCGTCTCCTATATTTCCAGCTGTGCTGAACAGTAGCTTTCTCCAGTAACTGCTTTTCTTTCCCACGAACTATTTTGACTTTTTTTTCTAAAGAAAATGACCCAAGAGCTAACGATCAGACAAGTTTGCTATCAGCTCGGGGATTGGAACTCGGGAACCCTATATTGAAAATGAATCGTACCATGAGAAAACCAACATTATTGTCTCTGCGTAATGTATCGACCAAGATCAGCCTGCGTAGTCAGCGCATGCTAATCCGGGTCTACACATTCCGTCTCAGGGGAATAGAGGTATAAAGTAATTAGTCCCGAAACAGAAAATCCACAGGAGGCGAAAAGTGTCTGTCCGGATTAGCCTGTGTGGCATGCTTAGGCTGATCCGGGTCGATACTTTACGCATAGTCCATATTGTTGGTTTTCTCGTGGGACGGCTCAAATATTGTAGAAACAGATGAACACAATGGTCAATCCCCATACAAGCACACAAACGATGCCTCCTTGTCATTATTTACATTTTAAATGTACTTAACCATTTACCACATACAACAAATCTGCAGCAGACAACTTCGGAAACATACCGCCCGGATATAATAACAATAACGCGTTCAAAGACCTACCGGATACCACAGGCGTTACATAAGGGAGTTCCGTCCTCAGCGTCCCTCCATAACGGCGTCCGTCTTGTCCTACACGATGCACATACCTTCACTGAAATAAATAAACACTGCCATAACGATATAAGCAGAACATTAACTTTCCATCCAGTAGAGGAGGTTCGTAGTCCGACTCGTCACAAATTCGTCCCGATGAAATCCTTACAGACGTCTCGCTTTTAACTAAAAATAACTACTTCTCTAAAAGATGTGTTGTATGAAGTATCATGTTAGAAAGTCAGGATAGACATTGGCTCGGAGGTAAATTCCGGCCGGCCTCAGGATCAAAAGGTCCCGGGTTCGACTCCTGTGAGCATTGCTCAGACTACCAATCATCAATAATAGATGGAAAATACTTATCAGGTGATCAGTGGCTATTTTGACATGTTTTCATTGATTGGATTAGCGCCGTTTTCAACGATACGTTAGATATATCGGGGTGCCCAGTTTATCTAGAGTGTGTTTCGTTGCCTGGAAAGTGAAAATTTCAGGAATGGTTTCTTCATACAATATCACGATGACTGACGTTTATTTATAACATCGCTTTAAAACTTGTTAAGTTGAGCCGTCCCGCGAGGAAACAAACATTATGGACTCTGCGTAATGTATCGACCCATATCAGCCTGCGCAGTCCGCGCAGGCTAATCTGGGCCGACATATTCTGTCTCAGGTGGATAGAGGTATAGAGTTATGATTGATGAAACAGAAAATCTACAGGAGGCGAAAAGTGTCAGTCCGGGTTAGCCTGCGCGTCATGCTTTAGCTGATCCGGGTCGATAAGCAGAGTCCACAATATTTGTTTTCTCGCGAGACGGCCCAGTTATATCTCGGAGGCCTGTTTACCTAACAATCTGTTTCTATGCTTTCACGCACCACACACAATTCTGGCTTCCTTCCCACATAATGTTTGAGTCCATTAACGGCTGAGAAAGACGCATGTCACAAGTACTTTTGGTAATCATCAATAAACGGGCCGAACTGGGATTCGAATGCATGACTACTTTATTTATAGCCCTTGCCGTTACCGACTGAGATATATCGGTTCGAAGGTCGGTTTGGGAATGACTTTGAAATGTTTTGAAAACGTTAAAATCGGAAGAGTACACTTACCCGCCTGATGAGGGGAACTCCATTCTGCATCCGAAAAGCTGTAACGTTCTGGTGACGTTGTAACTTGTTGGTATGTTGGATGGTAATTGGGCGGCGAACAGCCGGACTTTACGTTGCTATATATACAAATGATGAATGGACACATTAATAAATAATTGAATGGATAGTGCAATATAGAAAACACGAAGCCCTTGATCGTTCACCTGAGAATGAGCTCTTTGAGATTGAAATTTACAGGATATTTAATTATTCTTATCAATGCAAGTTTACGTTTTACATTTAAAGTGAATCTGCAATGTGCGACCTGCCCAAAACCCTAGTGATCCTAACAAATATGTTTTCTCTTCAAGATTATTCTGCCAAATTATCTTGTAATTTGGCTGTCATTCAACTTTTACTCTGATGCCGCCGTGGCTATTTTTTTTCAACCAATACAAATGGCGTTTACACTTTTTATAGGGATTCATCTGAGGAATATATTTGACATCAAACAAGCACTGTCAGAAGGAGAATGACACATTTTACACGCTTTCTGATGCCGAATGCCAGCATTGTGTTTTTTAACCTATCGCTATTGATTGAATCAATTAGTAGAGGGTCACCTAAGGAAATTAGACAAGTACTTTCAAAGTACTTTAAAACTTGCATTTTTGCCGATTTTCTCATGCCGCCAAATGATCTTGTTTTAACCAATCAATATAGCTTGAACAATTTTAGTAGAGGATCGCCAGAAAAATATTTCTGCCAAAGACCTTTCAGAGTAGACAATAGCTCAACTTGAGCACTTTGTACTCGGGTAAGTAAGCTAACAAAAGTATTCGAAGGAACAGAAGTGTCACCTGCGAATATGTCAGTAAACGAAAGCGTGTCAGACAGACGGACGGAGAAGTGATCCCTTTGTTTCCCTGCCGAGACAAGACCTAAAAATACATCATACCCTAATCACCCTTCTTTTGACACCATCCCCCGATCTTAATTTTAAAAAACTCGTTATGAAGGCAGGAATGCTTTGTCTGGTAATCAAATATATCCTTTAAGACTGTTTAGGTTTGAACAAGTTGTGTCCCTTCGTTGCCTTAGTTACTAGAACAAAGAGCTTTTGTAAAGACGATGCTGGTTGTATTATGTACATCAAAACTGACCCAGATTATTTAATCCTTTCTACATGCACACCAAAGTTATAAACGTAGAAGAGAGTCTCCATATGTTTAGCTAAATGTTGGCAAACTCTCTTGCTGCGAATGTCCTGCATGTCGAAAACTGATAAGCAAACAACTGACAGACGATTGATGGACACATGATGCTCGCAACATCTCTTCGAAAGTTGTGAGGAGCTGGTACCTACTTAGTCAGGAGTAACCTGTCCCATCCATTACATTATAGGTTCTGTAGGCGCTATCAACAGGCTATAGAGACAACCTTTTTGGAACAACCGGTTAACATTCTAAACTCAAAACTAGCTTCCTAATTGTTTGTATTGATTCCAAACATCAAGTTGCAATGGTCTACTGTATAGTTTACGAAAATCAATTGTATATTTACCTTATATGCATTAGCAATATTAAATGGAATGTGGCTAATCTAGTTTCAAATGTGGGTTGATACCAGATATATTTATTCACTATAGTACGCTGGGTACCAGACTAGCACGTACTTACCTGTAAAAAGCCGAAATTTGCAAGTTACTGTGTCCATTTTTAAATTTTGTTTGAAGCCACATGGTCACTCCTCGAAATCGTGGATCCTTTTTCGATGCACTCTTTCGAGGAGTTGTCATCTTTCTTTTGAATCTCTTGCTGACTTTGAAGAGATCTTTAGGTCCACATTTAGGTCCAGTGTCCGCCGACGATTTGTATGGTGCAGGAACTGTAATTTCTTTTGTCCAGTTAGTGTCCGTTATATCGCATCGAACGGCTTGATTTATGCTTTTTTCTAAATGTTCTATTACTTCATCATCACTAACATCACTGTATACGCTTTCAAACTGGTGTTTGTTCTGGTCACTGTTTGTAACAGCGCTTGCAGTTCGTTTATCGAAACTATCTTCCTGTATAGTTTCACCTGTGTTGTCTGTATATAAAAATGGTTTACAATCACTTGTTTTCGTGTCCACACCCGTGTTGTTTGTATATAAATATGGTTTATAATCCTTTGTTTTTGTGTCGACACTAGTATTTTTTGTATATAAATATGGTTTACAATCACTTGTTTGTGTATCCATACTTGTGTTGTCTGTATAAAAATATGGTTTACAATCATTTGTGTTTGTGTCCACACTTGCATTGTTCGTATATAAATATGGTTTACGCTCACTTGATTTTGTATCCCCTGTGATGTCCGTATACAAATGTGGTTTACAATCAATTGCTTGTGTGTCCACACCAGTGTTGATTGTATATAATAATGGTTTACAATCACTTGTTTTCGTATCCACATCTGTGTCACAATGATAAAAGTTCGAGGTATCTAGTGTATCGACACGTTTTTGGTCGGTTAAACACAGTGCATTGCTTTGCCTAGCTAGCTGGTATTTCAAGTTTTGTTTCCTTGTATCTGTGACATTGTTGTTTAAATCAATGCATAACAATTTTTTGCCGTCAGCTTTGATATCTAAAACAGAATTCTTCGATTTTGCAACTTGAATGAGATTAGAATATATGTTACGTGTATCTGTTAAATTGGTACTCAAAAACACTTTCTTCCGTTTTGGTAGAATGTCCTCGGTAACATTTCGGGTGGGTAATTCCGATTGATTTTTAACAAATGTATGTTGACTGTGCTTTTCGGCTGTAATTTCTTTTTCATCTGCGTTACGATGCAGGTGGCCTGCTTGCCTACCGGTACAGAGTGCCGAATCACCGTTACCAACATATGTGTGTGAGTTCGTCTCATTCATTTGATTTGATTGTGCCTTGGTCGATTGCTTATAGACAGGAGTTTCTTTGTAGTAAGGCTTGTACTGACCGTCAAGACAACTGTATTGTACTCCGCGTAAAGCGGAAGCTCCTATAAACCATGTTTTCTGAACTCGACAAGCTTGTGGCTGCCTGGAACTTTCAAACGACTCGCTATGGTCAGACAAACTATTGAATCTTCGTCTCAAATCGATTTCTAAGACTTCTGTGTCTGCCTCAATTGACTTGTGATGCTTTTCCGTCGACTTTGAATTAAGATTTTCCGTGCAGAACATATCGGCCCGATGCGGAGTTGAAGACCCGAGTAAAGCAGCTTCCCAGAAAACTGTTTCAGGAGGAACTTCATCCGTTTGGGATCTTCTCTTCCCACATCGCGTGTCTTCAGGACATTCGCCATTCAGAACACATTCGCCGAAGCCACTGTCGTCGGCATCTGGGCTGAAATTGGATAATGAAAGCTCCTTTCCCACATACAACAATCCAGCACAGACGACATTTACGTCTGTAGGTGGGACAGTTATACGTTAAACACCTTTTAATGACATTTTGTTTTGTCAATTTACTTTGTTCGCGTGTTGCTTTATGCCCTTCGTGACAGTTTTAGTTTTATTATGGGGAATCATTCGTAGTGTTATTGTCCAACCTGGGTAAATTAACCAAATGTTATAACAGAACATTACCGACTTTTCAGCAGAGATAACGGGAGCGTTGATAAAATTCACAAATCCTCTTTTGACCTTTGAAATGTTGGGACTCGAATCGAGTCAACTATTTTAAATACCCATAATTGAGGGGCAACGACCTGGCTCATTAGGATACATATTTACCAAAAGCTGCACACATGTCTTTTTTGTTAAAAAGATAGAACATACCGTTCTTAAGATCTACTTGACCATTTCTCACATGTAAATTTATTAAGACGCATCAAGCGAATTTAGAAAACATGGTGACATCAGTAGAACGGGGTAATTATTACCGCCAGTATTGATGTATGCCTGACCCGGTATTTCCCGAGTCATGTAACCATTCTAAGTTATATTCGTTCATGATGATATCGGAATTTGAACCGTTAGGTTATCTAGCAATCCTATTTACATTGTGTCTAACGCCGCTTTCAACTTTGTTTAAAATATATATCACTGTAATGATATGGGGCAGGTGACTCCAGACTAGATAAACACTGACTGCAGATGCAAAATGTTTGGTTTTCTTACAGAATTACACAATCTGCACTTGGGAGAATTCGTTTTATTTGTTCTATTAGGGGTTTTACGCCGTTTAAACGGTATTTCACTGATATGTGATAAGTGTGTGAAAAGTACCTTACACAAGCTAGGGCAATCCACCATGTGTGAACATTGACTCGAGTTTGATGCCCAGAACAACATTTGGGACATCCTACACTGATACTGAGGGTCATGATTGAGTTTTCGGGAAACAGACATCGTGAGCAATCAATATATGTCGTTAAAACTTGACCCTGGCACCGTGTATCTGTCGCAATGGGCAAATTGTCACTTTCATTGTTGTAGTATGTGGTATGAGAGTCGGACCAGGGACCGCACCCGGGTCTTCCTTACCCGATGTGGACTTTCAAACCACTACACCACTTAGTCTATATCGTGTTAAGCAGTATAATGATCAACTGGAGGATTTAAGTCGTTTTTGTATTAATGACTATCTTTGAGTTTGGGTTGGTTTTTGGTTATTATGTTTTCTGCTTTAGGCAGTTTTTAACATAATTGTTATATCATGGCAGCGGTTTACTTATTCTCCAAGTAGGGAAACCAATTAAATTTGCCTTGCCCAATGGCGTTTTACAATAAACCGGGTCGCCCGGTTAGCAGGACGAATTCCTCAGTTAGGAACATATATCGTAAAGCCTTCCAACTTCGTGATCTACCTTAGTTCCTCACGTTATTATTTTCGTCCTTTTCTTCCATGACTTTGTATTAGCAGTCAATTGAGAAGTGTGTAACTATTTACCGATGTCTCAATGTTCATTTAGTACTCGATAACGAAGTTTAATTTAAATGCTTATGAACCTAGGAGACCCGTAAAAACAAACTTAACTCGGACATTATACATACTTGTTTCGTCAATGATGTTAGTTTTGTTTTCAACAATGTTTACAGTAATCAACTTTCCCGAGTCATGTAACCACTCTTAGTAATCTTAGTTCATGATGATATCGGAATTTAAACCGTTAGGTTATCCAGCAATCTTGTTAACATCGTATCTAACGCCGCTTTCAACAATTCTTTATTTATATCACTGAGTATTGTGTTAGTTACCATGTGTACTGGTTCATCTATTCTAGCACCAGCGAGTCGTCCTGCTAACCCAATAATCATGTGCGTCCTGGAGGGAATGGCATTACTATCCTAATTTTTCCTATATGTTTTCAAAGTCGTCTGCTACAGATGTGTTAAATGCGGGAACAGGTAACGAGGTTTAAAGTATATTTAAACCGTAGCCTCTAAAGAGTAACATGAGGCGGGGCTATTATTTGCAGCTATTCTAGTTTGTTTGAGGTGTTTTTTCGCCGCTCTCAACAAGTGTTCAGTTATATAACGGCGTTTCCTGAGTAAATTACCAGTATTACTTGTATTACTTTCCTAACACCGATGCATTAGTCATGATTACCCCGTAAATTTACGTGCCAAGGAGGGAAGCCATTACTACCAATTATATGTGAAGGACCAGACCGGGGATCGAACCAGGAGACGGTCCGGAGGGGCATAGACTAGCAGCTAGTCTAGAGATGTGTTTATAGGTTTATCCTTTCTCAGATAGAAACACAGATTGACACATCTGAAGCAAACGACGTTGAAAAGCGAACTCTAGTCTCCTTTTCCCACAATGCTTCCAGTAGTCCAACATAATCCACAGAAGTTTGATCCAAGTGTCCAACTTCACTGAGATGCCGTTGTTAGAGGTTGAACTGAATCTTTGTATAGTCAAGTCGTAAATATAGACCATTTTCACATTTTCAGTATCTGCACGATATAAAATACATATATGCAGCGAACGACTTCTGAAAACAATGTGGCCAAATGAGAAATTGCTCATCGTGAGAAATTTCTCATTTTGCCATAATTTATTCAACTCTATTCAATGATTAATGTATATCATTTTTATAGAGTTTTCATAATGTTTCCAATATGTTTTCAAAGTCGTCTGCTGCAATATGATAAGTGTATGTAGGAAAGGGTAATAGCAATCCTACGTGACTGTATATCACCCGCAGTTTTATATAACATCGATATATGAACCGTCCCGCGAGAAAACCCAACATTATGGCCTCTGCGTAATGAATCGACCCAGATCAGCCTGCGCAGTCCGCGCAGACTGATCCGGGCCGACACATTCCGTCACAGGAAGATAAAGGTATAGAGTAATGATTCTTGAAATAAAAAATCCACAGGAGGCGAAAAGTATCTATCCAGGTTGGCCTGCGTGGCATGCTTAGGCTGATCCGGGTCGATACTTTACGCAGAATCCACAATGTTGGTTTTCTCCCAGGACGGCTCATATCTTCTTCGCTTCTGAAGAACTTCGAACATTCACTTCACAAATCGCCCAAATTGTTTTGACTACAAATCGTTGGAAAATGTTCACTTCATTTTAAAACGGTGTAGTAATTAACTGAACCCTTTTTGGTTAAAAATCAAAAATAACATTTCCTTTCAATGTGATGTGCCGATTGTTATGATCCATTGTTGGCGACTTGATTGTAGAGTGCTTGGTGTTAGCAAGCCTAACAGGAATAAATGAATGTATATTGTTTTATGGCGCATCGACAGCTAAGGTCATTTAGCGCGCAATTAAATTTAATTATTCATGATCCCTGGGTAAACAAACCAGTACTAGGCTAGAAAATGTGCCTTGCCCAAGGGCACTCTACCATGACCGTAGTGCCGCGACTGGGGATCGAACCCGGGACACCCGGTTTCGAAATCCCCGACGCTAACCACTCGACCACAGCGGATTCCTAGCAATCTTAACAAAACGGCACGACCATGCCAGCTATACGATTAACCCTTATAGTCGAACAAAGACCTAGCGATCATTTAACGTTCCCTAAAAAGCAGACACATCTTGACGCATCTGCAGATTGCAGTAGACGACTTTTGAAAACATTGTGGCAACAGATGAATTCGCTCTTAATAAGCGATTTCTTTATTGTAACAATGTTTTCAACTTTTTCAATAATTATACTGTTATTTTGAGAGACATTCCATATTCTACCACCTACATCTCAAAGTCGACTTCTACAGACATTTTGGACATAAAGAACGATTTCAAGAGAGCATGATGGGACGGACAAGCTATAGCGATCATAATTGGTATAACATAACAAAGATAACACACATAGATAGACAGAGACAGATACACAGCGAGTAGAGAACTAACCTGGCAAACTTTGTTGCAAAGACACCGATTTCTCGAACAACATTCTCCTCCCCGAACTTCTGTATGTTGATTGGTTTCTGTCCAGAAAAATGCCCTTTTCGATGAAGATCCATTTCGAACGGTCGGGCAACTGTACCGAAGTGTTCATTTAAGAATGCTATATACGAGGATTGAATGTAAACACGCAATTTTGTCCCGTGCATGCACGGGATTTTTGAGAAATCGAAGTACATTGTTGTTTCGGAACACAGAACGCTCCACCTACTTTACATGTATATATCTAGGTTTTAACCCTTCTTTTAAAAAATATATTTTATCTTTAAATTGATTTATTATTGCACCACATACCGGCTACTTTCTCACAAATTTCTTTTTGCCAATTTAAGGGGAGGATATTAGCCCCTCCGGACATTATCCTCTTCTTAAAAAAGTGCATAGGTGGACATGTCATGCGGACATTATCCCTTTTACCTAATTGATGCACGCGGACATAATTGACAAAAGCGGACATTTTCACCATCAATATAAATAAACAAGATCTCGAGCTGAGGGTGTCTCGCCCCTCTAGGAAATTTGACCTAGTGACCTAGTGTTTGACCTACCCCTTTACCCAGTTTTGAACTTGACCAAGATGTGATCTAATAACTTTTTATGAAGATTAGATAAAAAATGTGATTGCACAAGGTTATTCTAACATTTGACCCCTCATGACCTTTTTGTGAACTTGACCTATATTTGATGAAAACAAATCGAGTGGTTAAAATTCGTGAAAATTGAATGAAGAAAGAGACTTCTAGAGTGATCAGAAGATTATTCCAAATTAAGGCAAATTATGACCTTGACCTTGATAATTTTGACCTTGAGTGATGTTCCATGACCCAACAATACATCTGACATAGTTTCAGAA
The DNA here is from genome assembly GCA_031761405.1 of Serripes groenlandicus. NCBI lineage: Eukaryota > Metazoa > Mollusca > Bivalvia > Cardiida > Cardiidae > Serripes > Serripes groenlandicus. The sequence goes on along the minus strand of JASEVX010000001.1, from coordinate 119,720,903 downwards.
CAATTTCAGCAGGGGTTGCGGAGATATAACCAATTTTAAGTTCTGCCAAAATATGACCTCGACCTTGAACATTTTGACGTTGAGTGATGTCCCATGACCAAACAATACATCTGACATAGTTTCTGACATAGTTTCGGAACAATTCCATCAGGTTAAGTTTTGAGGTTAAGTTACCTAATCAAGCTCAAGTTCTGCCAAAATATGACCTTGACCTCGAAGATTGATGTTCCATGACCAAGCAATACATCTGACATAGTTTAAGAAAAATTCCATCAATGGTTGCTATATAACCAAGGTTAAGTTACATAACCAAGTTTAAGTTCTGCCAAAATATGACCTTGACCTTGAAAATGTTGACGTTGCATGATGTCCCATGAACATACAATACATCTGACATAGTTTCAGAAAGATTCCACCAGGGGTTGCTGAGATATAACCAAGGTTAAGTTTTGAGGTTAAATTACCTAACCAAGTTCAAGTTCTGCCAAAATATGACTTTGACCTTGACAATTTTGACGTTGAATGATGTCCCATGACCATACAATACATCTGACAAAGTTTCAGAACAATTCCAGCAGGGGTTGCAAAAGTGGATTGTAAAAGTGGCCGCCGCCGTCGCCGGAAAAGTGACCGCTATGTCTCACTCCATTGTCGTGGGCGAGACAAAACATGTAGTTAATCTGCACTGCATTAACCCTTTCCCTTTCCTACATTCCAGGTACTCAAGACGACATTGACTACATCAAGGCAATAGTATGGAAAGTATGGAAAGTCCATATTCTAATTACTGACAAAAGTTGAACATTTTGTGAGTACTGGAGATATTGCTAGTTTTGAACAATAACTCCTCCTTTCACACTATTTTCTTAAGTCCTCTGCTGAAAGCGTTTTGAGCTTTTTTTCTCGCAAAGAACAGTATCGAATGGTAAAGTAAAAGAAACATGAGAGAGAACAACAACATCTAATCACATTTTACTTTATTTTCAAATATAGATTACAGATTGAGAAACAAGTATATTTCTTCGAAAAAGCACAACACATAGCACAAACTATTAATTTCACTTCATTTCTCTATGGTGTCCAGACAAAATCCCACCTAGGGTTTTGGCATAAGCAGACCCAATAGTGTTTAACCCTTACCCTCATACGACAATTCTGCAGCAGACGACTTTGAACATTTTTTGTAAACAAATTGGAAAATCTCTACAATTAAGTGGATAACCTATGACTAAAAGAGGAAAACATTGTGGCAAAAGGAGAAATTGCACGTTTTGCTAATGTCCGCCTTGCACAAAATGACGAAGGGGATAATGTCCGCCATGTGAAAAACACGAAGGATACGCCTTTTTCAACACTAATTTCAGTTATATCACGACAGTTCACTTATTCATGATCCTTGGGTATACAAACCAGTACTAGGCTAGGAAATGTGCATTGCCCAAGAGGACTCAACCATAACCACAGCGCCGCGACTAGGGATTGAACCCGGCACGTCAGGTTTCAAATCCCCGACGCTAACCGTCGGCCACGTCGGATTCCTACGTAGGGAAAATGAAAAATCACATGATCACCAGATCCATGTTAAATCATGTTCAAGGACAGTCAGTTAATTTCAACTATAGTATTTTGCATTGAGTATAGTTAATAACGTGTGGAATGGCGGACATTAGCCCCTCCGGACATTATTCCCTTCGTAAATAAATGCTTAGGCGGTCATTGGCCTATTCACATGCGGGCATTATCCCATTCTCCTAGTTGATGAACGTGGATATTATCCCCTTCACCTAATGAAAGCGGACATTATCCCCTTCGTATACGTACATTATCTCCTTCACCGGATTGCTGAAAGCGGACATTATCCCCTTCGATATTAATAAAGAATATATATGCGTCAGTGTAACGGTCGGTTCTAGCCATTGCTACGCGGGGTATCGGACGATCCTGGACAGCACCAGTCTGTCGGTCAATCGATTTACGGCAGTATCCGAAATGACGCGCGACCGCTCTTGCTATCATCCCAATTGCTTGATTTCGCTCGTTTTCAGAAAGCCGTGTCATGTTGAAAGCAGTGAAATAATAAATTTCAATTAACCTCTTTCGCTTCAACCGTACGACATGGACTGGATGAACCCTTCGGCCTCGCGTATAGCATGCACGTGGAAAACATGAACATAAACGTTTTTAAAAGTCATTGACCTCGATGTAGATGTCTACAGTTGGTCAACTATCCACGGTAGTAAAGTTAACAATGCAGGGATTATACATGTGTATTACACTGGTTAAGTTCATGGCGTCCATAAAAGAGGACGTTTCTATTTTTGCTGAGCATATTTATTAAAATAATAACCAAATATGGTTTTACTCTTATTTTTGTTTATTCATATTTCCATGTCTACATTACGTACGTTGTGACCGCATCAGTTGTTTGGTGGTAGAGCGTCCGCTTCACGTGCGGAAGGTCGCAGGCTCGATCCCAAATTAGATGGAATTCTAATGACATGACTTTTGTCAATCGCTGTAAGCAATGTTGTCCGAGCTGGGATTCAAACTCGCTTATCCTTGATTGAAGACCCGTGATGTAACTGGATTAACCCCACTTTCCAACATACAGACACTTTCTGACGTCTCCGCAGCAGACAACGTTTAAAAACAATTTGGCAAAAGGAGAAATTGCTCCTTTTATTCAATACAACACATTAATTTATAGAGAGTCTTCCATATTTTTGTTAAGATGTTGTCAATGTCGTCTAGTGCAGAAGTGTTGTATGTGGGAAACGGTAAACCATCTGGATTAGGATTATGGATTAAACTGATTCAATTTATTTTCAGTAGCAAATTTTATTTAGAATATATTCTTTAAACGTATAGAAGATAATGCAGACATGCAGATGTGCTAAATTTAAGGTCACTTCGCTTACTTTTTATTGAGGGAAAACAAGAATGATTCAGATATTGGAGCCATAGAGCTAATGTCAATTTAACCCCTTTTTCAGCATAAGGACATATGCAGCAGACGATTTTGAAAACATCTACACACAAGCGGTTTCTATGATCACCATTTTGAAACTTCAGACTGTAACCTTTTAAGACTTTCTCTGACATAGGCGACTTTTGGCGCCTCTTTAACGGGTGGCATTTAAATCAATGCAGAAAAGAAATTGATTAATTAGAACAAGGACTCCTTTTCAAAAAGTTTAAAACCGGTATTCCAAAGTTCAGATAGATTCATTTACCGTCCACTTAGAAATCCTCGGCTATACTCGGTATCTCGATCAAGATCTCGGATGTCTTTCATAAATATATTGGCGGTGCTCCTGGAAAACCAACCTTAACCCTTTCCCACCTGCAGACGCATTTTGACGCATCTGCAGCAGACGTTTATTTAAAACATCGTGATAAAAAGAGAAATTGCTCAAAACGAGCAATTTCTATTTTTGCCACAATGTTTTCAACTTTTGTTCAGTAATTATACCTACAATTATAGAGATTTTCTATTTTTTAGTAGACATTTTCAAAGACGTCTGCTGCAGATTTGCTGTATGTGGGATAGGGTTAACGTTATTTCTACAAGTTGTGTACATCTACCTGTGTAACCATTGCTAAAGGATCCAAACAGCATATATGATCCGAAGTTTCTTAAAACCGTCTATGACTATTAGTCTACGCGGATTCCCTGGCTGATATGGATCTACCCTGGTCGCAAAAGCATTACGGTTTGTTTTCGCATAGCGCTTATATCTTAAATATAAGTAGTAAACCGCTTTCCGGTAGTGTGATACGGTTGAAAATAAGCCGAGAGTGTGCCACTTAATAAAGCAACCCTTTCCAACAATGTTTTCAACTTTATCTAACAATTAAGCTATCTTTTATGGAGATTTTTCAGGTTTTTGTCACCATGTTTTCAAAGTCGTCTGCTGCAGATTTGTTGTATGTGGGAAAGGGTTAAATGGAGACATTTTCTTTCTGTCATCTCTCCTTCATCCAAAATTGTTTTCAAACGTCAGCTATTTTCATTGTTTGTATCATTCCATGCAAAGGTCCCTTTTAACGCATTGTCAATTGATACTTATACAGCTCTTTTTCACACTTGTTTACAATAAAAAGATATCTGTGTCGTCTTTTTTAGGGGGACTTCTTCTACTTTTATGCATTTATAGACTGACTCTTGATTGAAATAAAAAATATGTAATAAAATGGGGACACATATAATTTTGATAAAGAGTAAGTATTTCACACCGATTTAACCCTTTACCACCTGCAGATGCATTTTGACGCAATAGCAGCAGACGACTTTTGAAAACAATGTGGCCAAAAGGGAAATTGCTCGCGATGAGCAATTTCTCCTTTGGCCACAATGTTTTCAACTTTATCTAACAATTAAGCTATCTTTTATGGAGATTTTTCAGGTTTTTGTCAGCATGTTTTCAAAGTCGTCTGCTGCAGATTTGTTGTATCAGGGGAAGGGTTAAATGGAGACATTTCTTTCTGTCATCTCTCCTTCATTCAAAAAATGTTTTCAAACGTCAGCTATTTTCATTGTTTGTATCATTCCCATGCAAATGTCCCTTTGAACGTATTGTCAATTGATACTGATCAAGATCTTTTTCACTGTTTACAATAAAAAGATATCCGTGTCGTCCTTTTTAACTTGGACTTCTTCTACTTTAACCGAGTTACCAAAAAACGTCATGTCAGAATCCACATCCTCGTTACCGCTCTCTTCCTTCTCATTAAAGTCATCGTCCACTTCATGTATCGTGTCTTCACAGGGCTGAACGCTTCCGTCACTACTCACTATATCATCGTCATCATAGGAAAGTGACGTCAGAGCGTGGAATGCGTGTATTGCTATGCTATTCACTTTATGTTGCTCACGCTCTTTTTTGTAAGCTGGCATACTACGAAAGAAGTCTTCGAGTGCGCGCTCCTCTTCTAATTCACGTTTTTCCCGTTTCAAATATTTTACTATCATCGTGATAATTCCAGCGGAATAAAACACAAGTACAGCAACAATGTACAACACCGCCCCGGAATCAGTCTCATCTGATGTCTTTTCAGGTTCGATGATGTCAACATAAACAGGAAGTGACGTATCGTTTACGATATCACAACCACGAATAATGGCGGACAGAAGAGAGCCGCTTTGTGTTTGATTCATTGGGGGGTGATCGGTGTATCCCATATACGGATGGCATCCTGTGACAAGGTAGAGCTGCTTCATCCGTTTGGCTGCTTATTTGAAGAAATTCAATTAAGTTCCTTGGTCGACCTAGTCATTGTCTGTGTATAACTGAAAATAGAAAAGAACCAGGGACACATTAAAAACAAAACATCAATGTCATTGATACATTGATAGGAGTTGATTTTCAGTTATATCATAGCGGTTAGTTCACCTATAAGGGTTTTTCCTGTTTTTCCCACACAAGTACTCCACAACTGTCTTTCCAAGCAAGTAGCTGCAGAATGTTAGCCCATTGATGTAAGACGAATAACGCTTGTCACATTGACTTCTGTCAAACGTCGGAAGGAATGTTGACCGAGCTGGGGAACGAACAACGACTGGGTTAACAGCCCGTGTCGCTAACAAGTGAGCTACCGGGGATCGGTCCCTCACTATCAGTGGACACATTAAAGCAATATTTGTCTAAGGACGCATTAAAAGGAACCCTCATTATCCAGGGACACATTAAAAAGAACTCTCATTCGCGAGTCAAATGTACATGATATGGGAAGTGTTTCATTTTCTTTAGAATAAAATGTTGTTAATAATTCGCGTATCTGAGACATGGAGTGTCAGATGACACCAATATGTGACATGGAATCGCAGTCGACACCAATATGTGGCAAATTGGGATTGGCAAGTACAGTTATTCAATAATGCACGTACAGTAAGTTATTAACGCAAGTACAGTTATTTAACGCATGTACAGTTAGTTATTAACGCAAGTACAGTTATTAACGCATGTACAGTTAGTTATTAACGCATATACAGTTAGTTATTAACTCATGTATAGTTAGTTATTAACGCATATACAGTTAGTTATTAACTCATGTATAGTTAGTTATTAACGCAAGTACAGTTATTCAATAATGCATGTACAGTAAGTTATTAACGCAAGTACAGTTATTCAATAATGCATGTACAATAAGTTATTAACACAAGTACAGTTATTAACGCATGTACAGTTAGTTATTAACGCAAGTACGACCCGTTTACCTTACTTACACAACTCTTCTGTTACTGTGATAATTCTGATTAAACCATCATAGCATATCATTTGCTTATAGTGAATGTTATATATAATTTAAGTGGAATCATTTCCAGGGAACAGACGCGTCTTTCGAAAACAGTGTAGCAGTAATTGCTGCTGAGCTATTTTCTTGTCAGGATTAAATCACTGACTTGCTTTTCACAATAGATACACGGATTACGATACTTTATAATTGGATTAACCCTGTTGCTGCCAAAGGTAATTAAAGGCTTTTGCAAACAATGCATATTCGTAACGAGCTGTTTCTCCTGAAATATTCATTGTTTGCCACTAAGACATTACATTTTACCAAATTTCATGTTGGACGAAAATGGAGTGGTCCAATTTTCAATATGGAAGGGTCGACCTTGTGAAATTCGGCAATGAAAGGGTTAAGTATAAATCTAGCGATCACCTGACTACGTGGTTAAAGCGAGATCGTTACGAGGTTAATTTCAACTTCGAGACATCGCGAGATCACTGCACAAAACACAAACTTGATAGGTCAGACAGACACTACCTAGATAATTAATTCTTGTTTCCAATGTTACTCAACACATTTCTGTTCTCAATGATAACACTTTAGACAAACAATTCAATTTGTTATTCTTCCTGCACATCGAAGTAATATAACACTGTTGTTACTTGATAGTCTACTTTGCCATTTGTGTTTTAGACCATTCCTTTTGGTCAGTTGCTGGACCCAGAAACTCTGGTTCCCAGTCTGAGGATACAGCCAAACATGTGACATGCACATGGACCACTTGGACTAAGGCAGCTAAGCAGTGCAATGATGACTGAGACAAGAAAAGACTCTTTAATACCAAGCAAATGATAATAAATGCAGGTTATAGTGTAGCTACGGGTGAGTGAACAACAACACCATAATAGATCAAAATACTGAAAGTACTGCAGGTAAATTGCTATCGTTTAAGAGGAGATGCAGAAATGCATATAGAAATATTTATTTAAAAAAAATCCCCACCATGACAGACATGATGCATCAGACTAGAATGTATAATTTCTAATATCATAAATACTTGTTGGTCTTAATTGACCCCAATTCCGAATATATCATTCGGTCAACATGGAACATGTGTTAATGATTATATTACCCTGGGAAGAGTATTTTAGTATTATCCAATAGCTCTTTGGAAATCCCACCATGAACATTCATGACAGTACAATGTCTTTCTATTTAATGACAGTACTGGACCACCTGATGCATTCAGAGTATGCAATATATTAATTTAATCTATTGTCAACCACTAGAAAATCTCCATAATTGAATGGATAACCTATGACTAAAAGTGGAAAACATTGTGGCAAAAGGAATAATCGCTCGTTTTGAGCAATTACTCTTTTGTCACTATGTTTTCAAAAAGCCGTCTGCTGCAGAGGCGTAAAAAAACGTCTATATGAGGGAAAGGTTTAAATGTTTTTTCTGGTTACTCATCTCCAGTATTATACTTTACTGTTAGTGTCTGTTAAATGAAATTACAAGCTTCTATTTAGACAAAACAAAATGTATAAAAGTCTACAGATTAATACACTTTATGTTTTCAAAAGTTGTCTACTGCAAAGGCATCTGCAAACGCAAAATGCTATTATCCCTTTCCCCCATACGGCAATTCTGCAGCAGACAACTTTGAACGTATTTTGTCAAAAAATAGAAAATCTCCATAATTGAATGGATAACCTATGACAAAAAGTGGAAAACATTGTGGCAAAAAGGAGAAATTGCACGTTTTGTGCAATTTCTCCTTTTGTCACTATGTTTTCAAAAAGCCGTCTGCTGCAGAGGCGTCAGAAAGCGTCTATATGAGGGAAACGGTTAAAATATCACAACAAATCTACAGAAGAAATAGATATGTTTCTCAACTAGTTATTTTACAAGAGGTCGCAAAGGGCTTTATTTTACAAAGGGTAACGTGTTCATGCAGTGCTGGTACAAAATTTAGTAATCCTAATTACTTCATCAAACTTACATCTGATAGTTACACATTCAGAGACTTGTTGTTGTTGTATTTGATTACCTAGAATAATAGGATGGTTTGATTTTTAAATATTTAATTTTTGCTTTTGTTTGCATTCGTAATTCAGACAAGTATTTTGTGACTATAATCAGTCATTTACATCATCTGACTTCAAAATTACACCTGTAACAATGGTATCGTTGCTACGCAACTCTTACACATATATCTCTGTTAATAGAAATGTTACATACGTATTCAAATAAATCGATAACTATTTTTTTTTTTTAGATGATTCATATTTTTATAAGATGTGTACAGTTGTCTGCTGTAAAATGGTGCTGTGTAGGACACATGGTTAAGCACGAAAGCTTCCTTGTAACGTAAGTAAATGCTTAACCCTTTCCCTCATATCGACGCTTTCTGACGCCTCTGCAGCAGACGGCTTTTTGAAAACATAGTGACAACAAAAAAAAATGCACAAAACATGCAATTTCTCCTTTGGCACAATGTTTTCCACTTTTTGTAATAGGTTATCCATTCAATTATGGAGATTTTCTATGTTTTGACAAGATACTTTCAAAGTCGTCTGCTGCAGAATTGTCGTATGAGGGAAAGGGTTAAGACGCTAATCCGATACATATATTAACCCTTCCCCACATACAATAACTCTGCAAAGACGACGTTGAAAATATCTAAGCAAAATTATAGTTTATTGAATTGAGTTGAAAACATTGTGGGAATAGTCATCGGATGCAGAGGCATCAGAACATGGCTGTATTTGAGAAAGTGTTAATCATGTAATCTGTACATGCTGTATTGACAAATCCAATGTATATTGCCAACAGACGTCATTTCTTGTTTATTCAGCAGAAGAATTGTGACGTTTGTCACAGTGCAGCAGACGACTTTAAACGTGTATGCAGCAGGCGACCCTTTAAGTATCTGAAGCAGACGACAATGCTGGACGTTTATGCAGCAGACGACTTTGGACGTATATGCAGTAGACTACTTTAGACAATATTGTTGGAAAAGGAGAATGAACAATTTAATTCTCTGTTATCCTGAATAATTTTCACAAGCGTTTTATATATTCTTCATCAGCCAACACTAAAAATAAAACTTAATTAGTTGTTATTCTTTTCTGAAAACTAGCGTAGCATTTAGGATACATTTAATTATTTAGGCCCCCATGATATCGGAGTTTTAGTCCCAAGGGCTGCATAACGGATGAGCCATACTGGTGTCGAGACCTTGGTTATTGTCAATACAACGTGCTGTGGGTATTATTGTTCAACCCTTTTCACTTGTAGACGCATTTTGACGTATATGCAGAAGACGAATTTTAACCCTTTCAGCGCCGAATTGTTTAAAGTAGACTCTTTCATGTTCAAACTCGGATGACTCTATTTTCATGTTATAGAATTTTTGGAATATTTTTATAACTCAGAGCCAAACAATGAAGATTTCAGGTGAGACAGCTCGTTACGAGCCGACTCACCTGAATCTGTATTGTTTGCAAAAAGCTCAATATTGCCTTTGGCGCTGAAAGAGTTAAAACATAAAGAGATAAAAGGACAAATTACTCGTTATGAGAAACACTCATTTTACCATATTGTTTTAAACTCTTTTCAATCTTTATACTCCAATGTATATGTCCAATATTTTGACTTTAAAGTGTGATAAGTCGTCTGCTTTAGAGTTGTTGTATTCGGGAAATGGTTAAGGATACACCTAATGAATGAGGCCCCCATGATATCGGAGAGTGAGTCCCCTGGGCTGCATATTGGATGATATATAATGGTGGTTGATCCCTTGGTTTGTGTCCATACAACGTTAGTTTTTCAGGTGAACGGTTGTATCTCTCTCCCAAATACAACTATTCGGAAACATAAGACTTATAATATTTTCTACAAATGAAAGTGAATTTTCTTGATTGCGATGAAAATATTGGGGCAACAGGAACATTGCTTTAGTTTTCAAATGTCGACTGCTGCAGATACGGATTTCAGTTCTTCCTCGGTTAATTACTAGTACTACTGGTCCATCTATTTCTGACACCAGCCCGTCAGTCGTTATGATTTGTGTATGACCCGGTCGGTGATCGAACCCACGACCTCCCGTACTCGAGGCGGACGCTCTACCACTACACCACCCAGGCGGACGCTCTACCACAACACCACCGATGCGGACGCTCTACCACAACACCACCGAGGCGGACGCTCTACCACAACACCACCGATGCGGACGCTCTACCACAACATCACCGAGGCGGACGCTCTACCACAACACCACCGATGCGGACGCTCTACCACAACATCACCGAGGCGGACGCTCTACCACAACACCACCCAGGCGGACGCTCTACCACAACACCACCGAGGCGGACGCTCTACGACAACACCACCGAGGCGGACGCTCTACCACTACACCACCGAGGCGGACGCTCTACCACTACACCACCGAGGCGGACGCTCTACCACTACACCACCGAGGCGGACGTTCTACCACAACACCACCGAGGCGGACGCTCTACCACAACACCACCGAGCGGTCTGCAAGTGATTTACACATTAACAGTCCCTTAAATCATGATTATTGTTATGAAAAAGACGTTAATTCCATTACAAAATAAGTTTCTGATTAGACTATTGTTTTTTGGTGAAAGAACTATTGTTCACTATTCAAGATCAATCTGTCTTTTACAGGTATTCTATCGGCGTTTTAAAGCGAAATGACATGAGTATATGTAACACAAACGTGCACAAGGATTTCTTTTTATAAAATATATAAATAAAGGAATGATTTCGTTTATGAATTGGAATCTGTTTTAAGAACGTTAGACACAAACAAATTTAATAAATTAACTTCTCATTTCAAGAGTGACATGTTTTGTTTCTTTTAACCCTTTCCCTCATACAGCAATTCTGAAGCAGACGACTTTGAACGTATCTTGTCAAAACATAGAAAATCTCCATAATTGAATGGATAACCTATGACAAAAAGTGGAAAACATTGTGGCAAAAGGAGAAATTGCACTTTTTGTGCAATTTCTTCTTTTGTCACTATGTTTTCAAAAAGCCGTCTGCTGCAGAGGCGTCAGAAAGCGTCTATATGAGGGAAAGGGTTAACATACCGTACCAACTTATCGTAATTCGTTTGAAGATCCAAAAAGCAAAATATGAAGACTTATCCTACAATATTCGATAATCAATTTCTCCAAAGTATGTATACAAAATATGATTGTTTTGAGGAGTATTTAGGTACATGTATATTGCCTTTTAATTTACGAAATTCTCTTTGACCCGGATCAGCCTAAGAATGCCACACAGGCCTACCCGGATAGACACTTTTCGCCTCCTGTGGATTTTCTGTTTCAGGAATCACTACTCTATACATCTATCCCCCTAAGACGGAATGTGTCGGCCGGATCAGTCTGTGCGGACAGCGCAGGCTGATCTGGTCGATACATTACGCAGATGTCTTTCGGCGCAGCTGCATTTTTGTACAGTGCCTACACAGTGCCATCCTAACTGTCATTAACTTAATGCTCTTATGAACTGTAAAAACAAAAATAAACTGGTTAAGTTAGCCTTAATTTGTAAAACCATCTTATCAAAAAATTTAAATAATTAATTAAACATTCTTCGAATACTCAAAATTCCTTATATCATAGATGATCTCAGTTGTAGTCATACGACTGCATGTACCTAATGTTTCATATTATTATAATTTCAAATATTTGTTTTAATTTGTTATACTTTACTGTTTCATTATTGATTGAACCTGTTGATATCCCATGCACCTTAGGACAACGTTCGCAAAATATTTACCCATTAATGAAACAAATCCGGGCGTAAACAAGTACTTATAATTTACAAACGTAGGCGAAAATGGCAATGAAATGTCAACGCTTATGAAACACTTTATCGGGAATCAGTACAGCATATCAGTAACAGACGGCTTTGAGAACAACAAGGCCAAACCATTGGAAATCTATATAAATTGAAACATTGTGGGTTTTCAACTCTATCTCTTTCTTCCGATAATGTACATGACCAATGATTATACTTTTATCTATAAATCTATATTTTTTTCAAGATATTTTCAAATTTTTCTGTTGCAGACTTATGTATCTGGGTAAGGGTTAAAATAACCATGGATGTGGGCAAAGGTTTCTAAACGTAGAGATCTCTCCGATTGTTTAGCTCTCGAGTAACTCTGATCAATAGATAGTTGATCAAACAATCCCATATGTTATTGGAAATACAAAGCCCAATATGTCAAATTATCTTATCCGTTTGTTTTCCCGTTAGAGTCCTTTTCGTTTCCCATATCTAGACTATAACAAGACACATTGAGGGGCAATTGGGGGAAATTGTGTCATGCTTTTCAATTTGGGTGAAACTGTGTATTAATTACATATGTAGGCATCGAAAGATTCCTTAATTATATTATATTTATTCGTTGTCATATTATATGAAAATCCTCCGTGGCCGAGAGTAAGTGCGCGAAAGACAGGATCCCGAAAGTTTGATCCTGCTTGGGGCGATAATGCCTTCGGGCATATTGTTAGCCGAGTTCCGCTGGTAAAGCGAGGTTGCAGGAGGTCGTAGGTTCGTTCCTCGACCGCTTCATTTCAAAGACTTTAAAACTGGTAGTGATGACTTTCCCGCCTTGGCGCTCAGGTTTGTGGGGTTAGAATTACGATAAATGAACCAGTAGAACTTGTAGCTTACCCAGGATACACCGTGATATACCTGAAGTGTTCATAGCGGCGTAAAATACCATACAAACAAGCGAAAGGTAAATAGATAGCCACCCAAGAATAAGTGCAATGTTGCCGTGATATAACTGAATTATTGTTGATAATGGCGACGAAACATATGTATACTTACTTTACTACATACGGATTAGTTCTGATTTTATTCCAGTTTGGGAACTTTACCCACATCCTATTCCGGAAAATTGATTACTTTCGGTATACCCCTAAATGAGTTTACGACATTAGCCGAACAGTTCCGATTGTAAATTTCATTAAGTCTGTCTGACTATCAGATATCTCTAGCGTTAGAAGTGAAACGAATACATTTTAAACTTCTTATTTGTTTCTCTCCATCTATGTTTCTTGATACAGACGGGTTGCATTCCACGTTAACTGGAAACAATGCTGGACCAAAAACTTAAAAGGACATGCAGATAATCGTGAAACGAACAGCCCTCGGTGAAAATCAAACGTACAGCATTTGCTGACAGCGTAGATTCAGATATGCAGATACTATCAATTAAGAAATCAAGAAACTTCATTAAAGCAGTTTTGATTAGGATCGTAGGGATGAAACCACTCTTATACTTAAATACGTTAAGTTCTTTTTTTTTTCAAGCAGCAGCAGCGCTCATTCAAACTAAGCAAATGGTTAACTCTATAATTGAAAACAAAATTAGTAAAGAGAGTTGAAAAAAATTGAGCAATTTCTCGTTTTTGCTGCAATGTTTTCGAAATGTTAAAATACGTCTGAAAATGAGAACGGAACTTTCCCTCTACATAATGTGCAGTTTTTGGCCTAGGGCTTTAGCCCCTGTTCATAGTAGTTATACCATTTTGTTCGGAGTTGGCAGCCTGCCAATTGCAGCACCAAACAACGCATGAGAAACTGAGCGAGAAAAATAGTTCATCATGGATACAACAAAATTGCATTTAAAAGGTTAGGATCTCCCCCATAAATATCATTTTAATGTTGTTGGAACATCAGTGAACAACTTAAGGTGTGAGTACTCCAATATAAGTTTAAGAAATGCTATAGAATTTAATGCGCCGAGACGTCACATATGGACGCTTGTTAACATTATTAACATTCGCGAAGAGGAATGGAAAAAAAGAAAGAAGTCACGTGAAATATACAGTGGCGGATTAACCGGGGGCCGTAGATTAGGATCTCCCCCATAAATATCATTTTAATGTTGTTGGAACATCAGTGAACAACTTAAGGCGTGAGTACTCCAATATAAGTTTAAGAAATGCTATAGAATTTAATGCGCCGAGACGTCACATATGGACGCTTGTTAACATTATTAACATTCGCGAAGAGGAACGGAAAAAAGAAAGAAGTCTCGTGAAATATATACAGTGGCAGATTAACCGGTGGGCCGTAGGGCCCGTGCGTCGAATAATTAATGGTAAACAAAGAAAAGGCGTGGCAAATGTAGTAGCGGATTTAGCGCGGGCCCATAGCGCCCTTGCCCGACTCCCCCTACCCCACGAAATAAGTCACGTGACATATACAGTGGCGGATTAACCGGGAGGCCGTAGGTCCAGTGCATCGAAAAATCCAATCTTCCAGCAGCCCCCAGGCCGTCAGCACTGCAGTGCTTTTATTAAAAAAATCCTTTAACCCATTCTATAATACGACAATCCTGCAGCGGGCGATTTTGAAAACATACGGACTCGAATATGGACAACCTTTACAAATGCAATCTTGATTATTTTTATAGAGTCGAAAACGTTGTGATAAAGAAAGAAATTGCTCGTTTTGAGCAATTTCCCCTTTTGCCACAATGTTTTCAAAAGTCGTCAAAAAGCATCAGAAAGCGTCTGTATGTGGGAAATGATAATGGAAGAGCGACTGCATGTGCGTGTGACAGGAAATCCGTCATTTCAAGGATAGATAAACACTCCTCATATAACAGGGAAACATTGGGAATACTGCTATACATGTTATAAATCACAGATATAAATATAAGATTGATACAAAGTAAAATCGATGCTAAGAAAAATTATTGTGAAAACGAAATGACCGTGGACGGTTGATTGAATGGTCCGGTCCCCTGCACTTAACAATGGATATAGCGGGTACCGTACTTTACGACAAGGTCAGGATTAGAAGGTCTCGCTGGATCTATAAACTTTTGTTGGATATATTTGAAGGATAATAATTTCACTCAAATAACTATGTTAATATTTCATCGATGCATAGATATACACTGTAACACCTGTCTAACAATTGAGTTGGTATGAATGATATAGTTTGTGTTATGATATCATTTACGTAAGTTTCATTCGGGGACAGTTAGATTTGTTTGTCTTAACCCTTTCCCTCATACGACAATTATGCAGCAGACGACTTTGAACGTATTTTGTCAAAACATAGAAAATCTCCATAATTGAATGGATACTTATGACAAAAAGTGGAAAACATTGTGGAAAAAGGAGAAATTGCACGTTTTGTGCAATTTCTTCTTTTGTAACTATGTTTTCAAAAACGCCGTCTGCTGTAGAGGCGTCAGAAAGGGTTTTAATTTTATTTTACGCCCGTTTTAACAATATTTCAATTATATCACGGCGTTTCCTGGGTACGGAATTTACCGGTACTACCGGTATTTGTAATCCTGACACCAACGCATCAGTCACAAAGCTATCCCTACAACCCATTGCTTAAACTATTTGGTATGACCCGACCGGGGATTGAAGGCTGTTCTCCCGCTCCGTAGCCGAACGTTCTAACCATTAAAGCAAACCATACACACAACACATCCACAGCAGACGACTTTGAAAACAATCATACAAGAACATGAACAAGCTCTATAAATGAAAGTATAATTACTGGAGAAAAAAAATGAAAACATTATGGCAATGTTACAGTGTTTTCAAAAGTCGTCTGCTGCAGATGCGTCAGAAAGCGTCTACAAGTTGGAGAGGGTTAAACCGCACAGACGGCGATTGTTTAATGATTTAATTGCTTTCGAATAAACTCTTTCGTTGCCATTAAGACATTAAATTTTACCAATTTCATGCCTGGCGAAAATTGGATTTGTCCAATATTTCAATATGGAAGAGTCGACTTTGCGAAATTCGGCAGTGAAAGGGTTAAAGACATTAATTTTAAATTTGATACTAGAAAAGTTCGTTTTCGCGTGACGTGGTATGATAATTGAAGAGGTGATGTTTCAACCTTTTTCAACATACAACAAATCTGCAGCAACCGACTTAACATATCTAATAATAAAATATTTCCTTTATACCTTATATTTAAGCAGTAAGAGGAAAAATTGCTCATCATGAGCAATTTCTCTTTTTGCCACAATGTTTAATAAGTTGGCGGCTGCAGAGGCGTTAGAAAACGTCAATATATGGGAAATTGTTATAGGAGAAAACCTTTCACCCAGACGAACACAATCCCATGTTAAAGTTCATTTATGTCACCTTTGAAGGATATTGAACTGTATGAACAGTTGACCCACCTGCTGTGGATATTGATACTATTCGTAATTGGAGAATAGGACAGAATACGTGGGGAAATAAAATAATGATTTTTTGATAATTATTCGACGAAGAGGCAAAAGTCGTCTGTATCAGGGAATGGTTTTAACACTCTTTGTAACACTGATTCAAGCTTACACAAATCTGTACAACTCAGTTTTAGTCAATGGCTTTCCTCCTAGGCACTCAGGTTTGTGGGGTTAGCATTACGACTGACTCGCTGGTGTCAGGATAAATGGACCAGTTACCCAGGAAACACCGTGCTATAGTTAATTACCATAACAACAAAATCTCATTTTCATTTTCACCAGACACTCATTCATAGGTATAAGACCGCCAAACCAATAAGAGCTTTCCACATTTACTATATGTGAGACGTTCAACAAACGCGTAACAACCTTGTTTGTACATGTGTGATCCGTTCCGGAATTTCTGTTAAATAGTAAGTATTGGCCCAACTTTCGTTTTGCAAATCATAAACTTCAGCCGGCAGTAAACTCACTGAAATACTTAATCGGCCAGTTGCATAATGATGTAATGACTTTTGTTCGTCGCCTACCTTCGTTTATTTTGCATTGTTTAGAAGTGTTTAAAAGATGTTGTTTGGTTATACGGTTCATTAGGAAATGGTATACTGCGCATGTTCGACAGTCAAAACGCGAACTATCACTAGTTTAGTTCTCTGCAGCTCGCCGAGCTGTTCACATCGTTAAATTGAAAGAGAAAACATCACTGCGGTAACATAATTACTTGGACTTTGGTCAGAGAGAGTTATTATTTCGGACATATAAACTTGCAACGCGGGTTCATGTATTTGAAAACTGGGATCATGTGTATTGTCCACAAAAAAAACTAAAGTACCGGGTCGCGTTATTATTTAGGCAATAAATACAGGACTGGGTCCGTGCACGAGTCAAGCCGACTGGATCAGTGACGGAATCAACTATACTTGTCTTATTATTACATAGAACGTTAACAGTATTGTGAATATTTAACGAAGAAACATGTCTATCACACACAATGATGAACTAGCTGCATGCATTATATGTGTAGTGTCGAGCGGATGATTATAATGAGTTTTACTTTAGCTATAGGCTTTAAAGTGATTAGAGAATAACTAAAGAAGCGGTCGAACAATTTCCTATAATTGAGCACGATAAAGAACCAAGAGGTCTGTTCAGAAAGATCGAGGGTATCGCACCCTGAATCTATTGTATCTAAATCTGTCTTTTGAAATAATTTTCACCTGTCAAATGCTCTTGTACACGTAAAGTGTACACTATCAAATGAGCCTATAAACGCCAAAGTGCTTATGCTCTATCAGAGCATGTGATCTCTACAATAACATTACATTAACGAACAAGATAGTAGCAACTATAAATAAATTGTTAGAATCGGTATGATTGCAGTGTTTATTTTGAGAAATGTCATGAGCAAATGGTTGAGTAAGATAACGCCTAGGTTATTTAGTTGCATATATCGTTGAGACAAAACAAAATTAGCAGTTATCTTTTATGATCGATTATTACATAACCAAAAAAATCCTAAATGTTGTATGTGTAATTTAAAGAATTCTGGAATTATTTCTTAATGAAAGCAGTATGTATATATTTAGATTGATGCATATCACGAATGTCACGATGACTCAATTGCAATTGCAACATTTTGTATGTGTGCATAAAAGAAATAAAATCAGTCTTTTCCGTCGGAATTAATGCCGTGCATATATTAACTTTCTCTTGTTGTATACTTTTGTAACGTGTACTCACGGATATAAGCTATCGCGAGTCAATCATCCGGAAACAAACCGCTGGAATCCTTCTCCCTCTTTTCTCTTGACTTCGACCGGGACCGGAAGTCACACAACTGCACACTAGCAGTACAACAGATCGGAGCCTATGTAACATCACTGGGAACAAGGGGGATCCGGAAATGATGGTGATATCACTCAAAAAGCCAATGCTACCATTATTTGTACATTATTCCAGATCCCTCATGGAGTTAAACTAACGCGGGTCACCAACCAAGGCACAAACTGCGATGTACGTTGCTTAACTCTGAGAAAAAAGCCAACCACTATACCGACGTCACATTAAAGGCCCTCTTCCATATCAAGGCTTATACATAAACCCCATACCCGTTACACTTAGATATTGCTCCTTCTAATTCCAAATGAAAACAGATGCAGTGTAAGTCGATATTGCACGCATCGATATTGCACTCAGATGTTTTTCATGTGCTGCTAATGACGGAACTATTTACAAACAATAACGCTACAACGCGCTGCCATTTAAACGTTAGAGCGATTGAAATCCAGATGGCACGGGGAAAAAAAATCGAATTCGCCCTAAATGTTATT
Organism: Serripes groenlandicus; assembly: GCA_031761405.1. Classification (NCBI taxonomy): domain Eukaryota; kingdom Metazoa; phylum Mollusca; class Bivalvia; order Cardiida; family Cardiidae; genus Serripes; species Serripes groenlandicus. The sequence goes on along the minus strand of JASEVX010000001.1, from coordinate 119,702,063 downwards.
CTTTATGTTATCCAAGTAAAACCGAAAATGTATCGTTTTTTATCAATAAAGTGAACTTGAGTCGTTTTCAATTGTCCCGATGAAGGGGTTTCCTATTTAAAAATACTAACCCCGTTACTGACAGGGTAGAATTTGCGATGGAAAAAGTATCGAAAACAAGAAAATCTCACCGATTATAGGGGTATGTAATATGTCAGTTATCATATTTTAATGCCCCAAATACAAAAATAACACTTATTTTCTTAAAATTTGATTTTTTTTTTCGACAGTTCAGTCGCTTTAATGAATTTAAAGACCAGCCTTCAAAACATGACTAGACATTCCGTATCTATTTCCTATCCGAGGCACTGGGGCCGCCACTTTTTGAGGACACTTCAGAAAGTTTCATTGGTTAGTGAATTTATTTTTTCTCCTGCCAAATTATTCTGTGACGTATGTAATAACGTTAAACAAGAAGAATTTTGATGCAAAGCATCAAAGACGCCGCGCAAGATTTTAAATAACCTGTGCAAGCAGACAGGATGTAAATATTTCGAACAAGAAGGCCAAACGTCCCTTTAGTTTAAACAAGAAGGCCAAGATGTGCCTAAATTGCTCACCTGGCTACCATAGTCTATATAAAAAGGTTACCAAGAGCAGAAAGGGTCAATATTGACGTAGGGATTAAACGTTTTATATACTACGATCCTATGTGATATTCAGCATGTGACGTTTAGTCGTGAAATGACAAGTTTAGTCCTGAAACCATTTAGTTTACGGTTTGCTTAACATTCACTGCAACTGTAATGTGTCAAACAAGCTGAAGTTTATCAAGTTTTCTTTTACCAATAAACTGTTTTAAATCCTCTAACTAGATCCATTAGATAAAAAAAACATAGGTGCTTAAATATTAACATATATTAAGGTGTATTGCTTCTAGTTTTAAGTTTAAGTGTGACACAAGCTTTGGAAGGAGAGGGGGAAGTCTATTCTCCTTCAAGTTTAGCAGAAGTATGATAGCAAAAAACGGGAGTATATAAACAAAAAATACGGAGTAATTAAAAACAAAATGAAAGATATTTATGATCAAGATTGAGCATTATGAAAGTTCACATGTATAGTCAACATATAGCAAGAATGATTAAGTCTGTTTTGTTTGTCACTTTAATCATTTTGAACATGCCAATAGAAAACGGAAAAGTAAACAAAAGAAAATGGTCAAGTCAGTTCCCCAAGAGCAAAGAGCGAAAACCAGTTGGTACGAATCGTTCATCTCGAACGAAACATGAAAAACCGGGTACGAATCCAATGAATTTTAGAAATCTGATGAACTCGTGAAAACAGCGAAGTATTCATAACGGAAGGAAGCAGAGACAACTTAATTATTCTATGGGAACCGATGACACCTAGTCGTCTATTTAATACGAATGACAAAAATCGCCAAACGATGACATGCTGCATTTAACAAATAACAGAACGGGTCACGTTACGGCCATGCCTATTGCATAGTTGGGTTAACGTTGTTTTTACAGTTTCTAGAATTATACTGTAATATGTTGTAATTTTTTAAAGATTACCCATTTATTTTAAAATCTCAATATTGTAAATAGGCAAAAACATCGCCAGAAACTTTTTTCTGAGCTTTGATAATTCGGGTCGTAAACCAAACTATAAAAAAAAGCGTAGCCTAGGAAGTAATAACGATAGAAGACATACGTATTTTGTATCTTGCTGTTTCTTAAATCATTTTATACAATTTATTTATTCATAAAGGTTGTTTTTTTCAAACGTATAACAGAGTTTTTCTTAACAATAATAATGTTGGTTGCTCCCTTTTCAATTACTTCACCCCATGGTACAAAATTAAAACCTATCCCATACTGACGCCGCGCTTCCACGCGGCGTCAATAAGACGTCATATCATATCATCTGGGCAACTGATATCATCCCATGGGAATCATTTCTTTTTTTTTCATCTCAGTTTATTTAAAATGAGTTCTCAGTATTTCTAATATAATTATAAGAGCCGTTCCACGGAAAACCAACACTGTATACTCTGCGTAATGTATCGACCCTCAGCCTAAGAATGCCGCGCAGGCAAACTGGAAAGACACTTTTCGCCTCCTGTGGGTTTTCTGTTTCAGGAGTTACTCTATACCTATATCCCTCTGAGACGGAATGTGTCGACCCGGATTAGCCTGCGCGGACTGCGAGTAATAATGTTGGTTTTCTCGAGGAAAGGCTGATATTATAATGAACTGAGAGGTGCGGAAAAACATTATATATAAAAACAGCAAAGTTTCTGTTGGATAATTCATTGCTATAGATAAGGGTCGTATTCCAGTTCTGAAGATCTAATTTGAACTTAAAACTTTAAGTTGTCGGTACTCAAAACATAGGATTGTATTGGATAATACGATGTTTATTGTGAAATAACGGCATATTTACCTTAGTAATAATACGCCAGACAAAACAAAATGACAAATAAAATGACAAATAAAATGACAAAATCCCAATCTCAAGTCATTGAAATATCAAGATTGATTGAATAATATTGTGTTCAAGCCGTTTTTTCATCAATATTTCAGACATATCACAGCGGCCAATTCAACAACGCATAACTTTCATTGTTTTCTCGCTCGAATACTCCACACGACTTTCATGACATTACTCCATGGCAACCGGCTAGCTTCCCTAATACTCATTATATCCCATAAATGAAAGACGAATGAGCCGTCCCGCGAGTAAACCAACATAATGACCGCTGCGTAATGTATTGATCCAGATCAGCCTGTCTATTCAATCTATTCAATCATGTTTTAGTTTATTTTACAGAGCATTGCTTTTGCCTTGGTATACAGTCTTGCAAGTCCTATTCAGCTATGCTGAATACCTCCGTATATTGTCACACTTTCAGAAAGTGTAAATTTGTATTTTTTTTGTGCTGCCCTGTTTTTTCAAAATGGACACTTTTTCTTGATTATCCAGGGATCAGTTAAATACGTTTCACAAAAAGCTAAAGAGTATATACAAGTAAACGTACACAATGTAAAGTTTTAATCCATGAAGTTGTAAACATAATTTAGAAATTTAAGTTAGACATAAGGACTTTAAATGTTTCTTTTAGATATATGGAAAACGAGTAGCTTGAGAAAATCCCTGCAATGAAAAATACGGCTGTCGTGCATCGTCAACATGTTCCCTTGTTAACACTCTACAGGCTACATTTTGCAGCGGATCTTCATGAATGTTTATCAGAACATTCATCTCCATCAAATACAAGTTCGAAACAGGGCCATTTGAGGTCAAAAACTAGGTCACTAGGTCAAATTGATGGAAAATCTTGTTAACACTTTGGAGGCCTTATTTTCACTTGAGCAAGTTGAAACGTTATCAGAATGTTTGTCTTGATAATATGTAGGTCAAGTTCGAACATGGGTCATGATGGGTTAAAAAGTAGGTCACTAGTTCAAATTGAAGGAAAAGCTTGTTAACACTCTAGAGGCCGCAATATTTGCTTCAACAGTAAGACATTTTTTCAGAGTGTTTGTACAAATGATATCTAGGTCAAGTTCGAATATGGGTTATATTGGGTTAGAAGCCAAATTGAAGGAAAATCTTGTTAAAACTGTAGAAGCCACATTTCTTGCTAAGGCAGCTTGAAATTTGGTCAAAATGTTTATCTATATTCTATATGATATCTAGGCCAAGTTTGACTATGGGACAAAACCGGGTCAAAAACTAGGTCACTAAGTCAAATTGACTTGACATCTTGTAAACACTCTAGAGGCCTTATTTTCAACTTGAGCATGTTGAAACTTTATCAGAATGTTTGTCTTGATGATATGTAGGTCAAGTTTGATCATGGATTACAATGGGTCAAAAAGAAGGTCACTATGTCAATTTGAAAGAAAGCTTGTTAACTCTGTAGAAGCATCTTTTTTGGCTACAGCAGCTTGAAATTTTATCAGAATTCTATCTAAATGATATCTAGGTAAAGTTTGAAAATGAGTCATGCGGGTTAAAAACTAGGTCACTAGGCCAAATTGAAGGAAAATCTTGTTAACACTCTGGATACTGCATGTTTAGCTTGAGCATGTTGCAACTTTATCAGAATGTTTTTCTTGATGATATCTAGGTCAAGTTCTAACATAGGTCATGTTGGGTCAAAAAGTAGGTCACAAGGTCAAATTGAAGGAAAATCTTGTAAACACTCTAGAGCCAACATCCCCCGCAATTTAGTACTTTCAGTACTTTGATTTTCAACCGTAGTTTGGTTATAAAGTATCGTACAAGAGAAAGTTGATGCAACGCACCAATGTCGCCGGAAATCCATACTGCAGTTATGCATAACACTTACATTATAGTAGTTGAACAAACAGTTATCAACTAAAGGGCATATTGGAACATCAGGGGTGGTGTCAAGCGAAAATGTATCATAACTTGCATTTTTTTTTTGTCAACGAAGTGAATGTTCTTCATTGAAATGTAATTACAGCCTTTCATTGTTTATGATCAATCTCCATTCTAAGGTAGGTTGACCATATACACAGCCAACTAAGTATTGGTCATAAAGAGGAAATGAGTAATATTGCCAATCATTAGTCTACTCATGTTTTAAAATTATATAATGATGAGCGCCCTTGTGTCAATGATGCATAACAATATGCAGATCGCAAGCAAAATGCGTGAAGGGAATCTAGTAACACATTTAAAATTGTCAAGAACGAAATAAGTTTGTACGAAAGACCCGATCGTTTCTTCTTCGCATAGTTGTCGTTCTTTACACTCTCTTTATAGGCAGAGAGTGTGTTTTAAAATGATATAATGATGAGCGCCCTTGTGTTAATGATGCATAACAAGATGCAGATCGCAAGCAAATTGCCTGTAGGGAATCAAATGACAAATTTGTACGAAAGACCCGATTAGTTTCTTCTTCGCATAATTGTCGTTTTTTACACTCTCTTTATAGGCAGAGAGTGTTCATTTAAAGTAATTTTTATATTAAAACCAGTTTTATCTAAGTTTGTTCTTTCCGTCATTTGTTTCTAACCAAATAAACATTTTAAATCACCTATAATTAACTATTTGTAAGTAATTGTAAAGAACGGCTCTCTGCAAAGGAGATTTATCTACGCAGTCGGTATCGGTATTTAGCTTAGAAACAGTTCCTATTTTAGATATTCATGGATTAACATTATTAAATGAATTCTACATAAATCAAGACATCTTTTTGAACATGAAAATAACATTCAGTAAGTTAAAATTGCTACTAAAAGAAGAATTCGACGTGATTTTTATCTCGATATTGACACATAACAGTCTGCAGCAAGTCTAGCAGGGACTCTTTTGTCTTCGTAAATAAGACAAAAAAACATAAATGCGAGTCAAAATAAAGAAACTACAAATATTTAAAACATCGGATTATTTATTTCATTTTAGATGTGTCATAACTAAGTGTGTTTAAACAATCACAATTGTAATATGTTCAAGACATTTAAATTTGTTTTTTTCTAATAATAACTCTCCTCCCATGTCATTTCCCAAAAGCTATTAAAAATAGAAGTCGCGGGCTTCTGCCCGGTGACTAATAAATTACCAAAAGACGATGTCCTGACACAGACCGTACCAGTATTTCGAAACGTGTATACTGTAAGTCAAGGTGGGAAGCCACTACTAACATTTAAAAATGAGCCGTTCCACGAGAAAACCAACATTATGGATACTACGTAATGTATCGACCCAGATCAGCTTGCGCAATCCGCGCGGGCTAATCCGGGACGTCACATTTCGCCTCAGTGAGATAGAGGCATAGAGGTATGATTCCCGAAACAGAAAATCCACAGGAGTCGAAAAGTGGCTGTCCGGGTAAGCCTGGGCGGCATGCTTAGGCTGATCCGGGTCGATACTTTACGCAGATTCCACAATGTTGGTTTTCTCGTGGGACTCAAATGTCCTTTGGATGGTTCGACTCGACTTTGAGGGACTCGTAATAATTATAACGAATTATCAAAGTCATCTATTTGTGAAAAGAACTGAATTAAAAAACAAAGCCAACACAATGTCATTGTTCTTACAGTTATCAAGGAAGGGTAAATTTAAAATTTACAATATGTCGTAAAGATTGATCTTACAAAATATGTGTATTTATAAAAGAGAGCAATGTTCATCATGTAACACTGCATGTTTATGCAGACCGACTTTGGTGTCCCGTGTACACAAGGTTTAATTGCCTTCCAACATTCAACAAATCTTAAGCAAACGTCTTTGCAACCATCCAGCTGGGCAAAGATCTGAAACATAAATGAATTGTTGAATAAAATTGAAAAGATAGTGGAAAAGGGTGAAATTGCTGATTATAAATTATTTCTCTTCATACAATTACTTCAATACACGTCTGCTACAGATACATTAAACTGCGTCTGCATGAAGGGAAATATTTTAACATCATTAGAAATTCTGTTCCGCCACGATTCCAGTCAGAAAAGAATGTTTCTATCTGAAATGACAGATAAAATAAATATCTAATAATCACTGTAATTAGAGGGACGGAAGGAGCGCTTGATTATAGGACTAAGTTATATACACCCCATGTGGTATCTATTGGTCTCCGATAAATAGCGCTTTCAAATTGAAAATACTAGTTTACGAGGTGGGGGTTTACTGTCAATAGTTTTGTTTTCGTTTCTATATTTCCTCTTCAAGCGATCTCGAGTGAATTTTGATGATGTTTTCTTTCTATAAAAACCTAATTCCCTCCAATATTGTTTAACCCTTTCCCACATACAACAATTCTGCAGCAGACGACTTTGCACATATTTTGTCAAAAACTGGAAAATCTCTATAATTGAATGGATAACCTACGACTAAAAGTGGAAAACATTGTGGCAAAAGGAGAAATTGCTCGTTTTGAGCAATTTCTCCTTTTGTCACTATGTTTTCAAAAAGCCGTCTGCTGCAGAGGCGTCAGAAAGCGTCTATATGAGGGAAAGGTTTAACTGTTTATTTGATATATAATTTTAGTATTTAAGATACATATTGTTTTACCAATAGTTGACTTAGTTTCAAGACCAAATTTGTAAACGCAATTGTTCTGTGGTGTTTTGTTTGGCCCTTATGACTTAGATAGCTAAAGGCAAATATTGCCTATAGCAAATTAGAATTATGCTTTCATAATTTATTTAGAGTTGGTCATATATTCTTTCTCCATAGCATGTTCTAAATTCGTCGATAGCGGTTTGCTGATACTTATGTTTTATTGAAACGGAAATCTGCCGAGTTATTCTCTTTTTCATTTTTTACAAAAATCCGTTCGTTGATTTCCAATGCACCGCAATATCTTAAATAATGGGATTAAAATCCTGTATAATCTGTATTCTCTCCACTGTGATAATTGGCCTTAGCCACTCTTTAAGTTTGTAACCATCTTTGATAAACAATACCTATCTAATATATTTTTTTAAAAGACCTTTATTTGTTATTCCTTTATAAAACACACATAAATATTAATATATTTAAAAAAAAAAAAAAAAATTAATTTCCTGTCATTGAAAAAAATGACAAAAAATACTGTCATACTCCTTAATGAAATAACTTGAATAAGAAGAAAAAAAGAAATGACAAATTCAACAAAAATTGTGATGGATTTGTTAGTAAATATGATGTTTCAGAAAGTAAATGAACAATTTATGTTTTAGTTAATGTATCAGATATGAGGTAAAGCACGATCGATTGCTCGTTAAGTCCCTGGTTCGAACCTCCGTAACCCTTTCCTACATACAAACAATTTGCAGCAGACGACTTTGAAGACATTTAGTAAAACATATGGAAAATCTCTATAAATGAAGGTATAATTACCGAAAATAGTTGAAAACACAGTTGCAAACGGAGAAATTGCTCGTTTTGAGCAATTTCTCCTTTTGCCACATTGTTTTCAAGAGTCGTCTGCTACATACATCGAGATTACACTATGGAACATCTCTATAAATGAAAGTATGATAAATGAGTAAAGTGGAAGACATGATGGCAAAAGGAATAATAACAATGTTTTCAAATTATTTGCTGCAGACCAAATGCTCCTACATGTATAAAAGTGTCCATGGAGCTGAGATCAATACAATCACTATACAATATGGAAAACAAGAGGCCCAAAGGGCCAGTATCGCTCCCGGTCTGTCATAAGACAAAACATAAATCTCCGATCAGACCCGCCCCCTGGTGGCCATGTTTTAAAGTGTCACCCAAGGAATATTTCTACAAAATTATTTGAAAATCGGCCAACCAGTTTAGGAGGAGAACAATGTTAAAGCTGTTTTCGTTTGGTTGCCATGGAAACCAGAATTGTGCATGGATCCAAACAAATGAATGAATTTAGGAGAGAACATTGAGAGGATGCTACCTATGAAGTCTCATCCCAATTAGCCAAGTGGTTAGTGAGGCGCGCGCACGCACGCACGACGGAAAATGTGCCATGCCATAAGCTCGACTGGCTTTCAGAGAAAGGTGGAACCGAATCGCTATCCGAATAAAGACCAACAAAATGATGACCTTTCACCCAAACTATTGATGTGTATCTAAATGGAAAGCTGAAACCCTGCGAGCAGTTGGTAAAAGCTTTTTTATTGCAGAGGTCATGTGTTTAAATATTTTCTCTGCCAATTTTCATTTCGCCGATTGATTAGAGTAATTGCTGCCAGAGTCGGTTCTCTCACCACGGTTTACATGTGTAATCAATCAGCAAGTTGTCGAGGGACCGAACAAGATTAAACCGGTTGCGAAATAAGTGAAATACGAATGGAACTGACAAAAAAGCAACACTTTCAATAAGTTATGGTTATATATGCCAGACAATCTTAATGTCTAATGTATTTAATTGGTCCGAGAGAAGAACCCAGTCTAGTTTATTGTTAACCCTTTCCCACGTACAGACGCTTTCTTACGCATCTGTAGCAGAGGACTTTTGAAAACATATTGACAAAAGTAGAAATTGTTCAAAATGGGCAATTTATCCTTTTGCTAGAATATGTTCAACTGTATTCAATATTGATACTTTCCTTAACCTTTTCCCTCATACGACAATTCTGCAGCAGACGACTTTGAACATATTTTGTCAAAAAAGGAAAATCTCTTTAATTAAATGGATAACCTATGACTAAAAGTGGAAAACATTGTGGCAAAAGGAGAAATTGCTCGTTTTGAGCAATTTCTTCTTTTGTCACTATGTTTTCAAAAAGCCGTCTGCTGCAGAGGCGTCAGAAAGCGTCTATATGAGGGAAAGAGAGTTTCCATAATTTAACTAAATCGTTTCAGAATCGTCTGCAGTTTATTAACGCATAATCCTACTTGTAACGTCTTACCAAACAGCTAGTAGTAAGACCCCACTTATTACACGTCCTTATGCATGTAGAAAATATCGGCACAGATATACAGCAAGATCCCTTGTCGCCCAATGGCTTTTTACTGGACTAAGCTAAGTGTGTAAGCTAGACAAATCAATTGTGCAACAACTTAAATATGTCTGTTGCACGCACATATTACATTTATGAAGGTTTCTGCTTGCCTGCACGAACATTAATGTCTGTAACATTGACATGAAAAGCAATGATGCACAGCAATAGCCTTGTATTCGTTATGTCACTATAAAAACGAAAAGGCAACCTTGGGAATTGTACAGTTGTTAACCCTGTATGGTATGTACAGTTGTTAACCCTGAACGGTATGTACAGTTGTTAACCCTGTATGGTATGTACAGTTGTTAACCCTGTATGGTATGTACAGTTGTTAACCCTGAATGGTATGTACAGTTGTTAACCCTGTATGGTATGTACAGTTGTTAACCATGTATGGTATGTACAGTTGTTAACCCTGTATGGTATGTACAGTTTTTAACCCTGTATGGTATGTACAGTTGTTAACCCTGTATGGTATGTACAGTTGTTAACCCTGTATGGTATGTACAGTTGTTAACCCTGTATGGTATGTACAGTTGTTAACCATGTATGGTATGTACAGTTGTTAACCTATCCTGTATGGTATGTACAGTTGTTAACCCTGTATGGTATGTACAGTTGTTAACCCTGAATGGTATGTACATTTGTTAACCATGTATGGTATGTACAGTTGTTAACCCTGTATGGTATGTACAGTTGTTAACCATGTATGGTATGTACAGTTGTTAACCTATCCTGTATGGTATGTACAGTTGTTAACCCTGTATGGTATGGACAGTTGTTAACCCTGAATGGTATGTACATTTGTTAACCATGTATGGTATGAACAGTTGTTAACCCTGTATGGTATGTACAGTTGTTAACCTTGTATGGTATGTACAGTTGTTAACCCTGTATGGTATGTACAATTGTTAACCTATCCTGTATGGTATGTACAGTTGTTAACCCTGAATGGTATATACAGTTGTTAACCCTGTATGGTATGTACAGTTGTTAACCCTGTATGGTATGTACAGTTGTTAACCCTGTATGGTATGTACAGTTGTTAACCCTGTATGGTATGTACAGTTGTTAACCATGTATGGTATGTACAGTTGTTAACCTATCCTGTATGGTATGTACAGTTGTTAACCTATCCTGTTTGGTATGTACAGTTGTTAACCCTGTATGGTATGTACAGTTGCTAACCCTGAATGGTATGTACAGTTGTTAACCCTGTATGGTATGTACAGTTGTTAACCCTGTATGGTATGTACAGTTGTTAACCTATCCTGTATGGTATGTACAGTTGTTAACCCTGTATGGTATGTACAGTTGTTAACCCTGTATGGTATGTACAGTTGTTAACCATGTATGGTATGTACAGTTGTTAACATATCCTCTATGGTATGTACAGTTGTTAACCATGTATGGTATGTACAGTTGTTAACCATGTATGGTATGTACAGTTGTTAACCTATCCTGTATGGTATGTACAGTTGTTAACCCTGTATGGTATGTACAGTTGCTAACCCTGAATGGTATGTACAGTTGTTAACCCTGTATGGTATGTACAGTTGTTAACCCTGTATGGTATGTCCAGTTGTTAACCCTGTATGGTATGTACAGTTGTTAACCCTGTATGGTATGTACAGTTGTTAACCCTGTATGGTATGTACAGTTGTTAACCCTGTATGGTATGTACAGTTGTTAACCATGTATGGTATGTACAGTTGTTAACCCTGTATGGTATGTACAGTTGTTAACCCTGAATGGTATGTACAGTTGTTAACCCTGTATGGTATGTACAGTTGTTAACCCTGTATGGTTTGTACAGTTGTTAACCCTGTATGGTATGTACAGTTGTTAACCATGTATGGTATGTACAGTTGTTAACCCTGTATGGTATGTACAGTTGTTAACATATCCTGTATGGTATGTACAGTTGTTAACCTATTCTGTATGGTATGTACAGTTGCTAACCCTGAATGGTATGTACAGTTGTTAACCATGTATGGTATGTACAGTTGTTAACCCTGTATGGTATGTACAGTTTTTAACCCTGTATGGTATGTACAGTTGTTAACCCTGTATGGTATGTACAGTTGTTAACCCTGTATGGTATGTACAGTTGTTAACCCTGTATGGTATGTACAGTTGTTAACCATGTATGGTATGTACAGTTGTTAACCTATCCTGTATGGTATGTACAGTTGTTAACCCTGTATGGTATGTACAGTTGTTAACCCTGAATGGTATGTACATTTGTTAACCATGTATGGTATGTACAGTTGTTAACCCTGTATGGTATGTACAGTTGTTAACCATGTATGGTATGTACAGTTGTTAACCTATCCTGTATGGTATGTACAGTTGTTAACCCTGTATGGTATGGACAGTTGTTAACCCTGAATGGTATGTACATTTGTTAACCATGTATGGTATGAACAGTTGTTAACCCTGTATGGTATGTACAGTTGTTAACCTTGTATGGTATGTACAGTTGTTAACCCTGTATGGTATGTACAATTGTTAACCTATCCTGTATGGTATGTACAGTTGTTAACCCTGAATGGTATATACAGTTGTTAACCCTGTATGGTATGTACAGTTGTTAACCCTGTATGGTATGTACAGTTGTTAACCCTGTATGGTATGTACAGTTGTTAACCCTGTATGGTATGTACAGTTGTTAACCATGTATGGTATGTACAGTTGTTAACCTATCCTGTATGGTATGTACAGTTGTTAACCTATCCTGTTTGGTATGTACAGTTGTTAACCCTGTATGGTATGTACAGTTGCTAACCCTGAATGGTATGTACAGTTGTTAACCCTGTATGGTATGTACAGTTGTTAACCCTGTATGGTATGTACAGTTGTTAACCTATCCTGTATGGTATGTACAGTTGTTAACCCTGTATGGTATGTACAGTTGTTAACCCTGTATGGTATGTACAGTTGTTAACCATGTATGGTATGTACAGTTGTTAACATATCCTCTATGGTATGTACAGTTGTTAACCATGTATGGTATGTACAGTTGTTAACCATGTATGGTATGTACAGTTGTTAACCTATCCTGTATGGTATGTACAGTTGTTAACCCTGTATGGTATGTACAGTTGCTAACCCTGAATGGTATGTACAGTTGTTAACCCTGTATGGTATGTACAGTTGTTAACCCTGTATGGTATGTCCAGTTGTTAACCCTGTATGGTATGTACAGTTGTTAACCCTGTATGGTATGTACAGTTGTTAACCCTGTATGGTATGTACAGTTGTTAACCCTGTATGGTATGTACAGTTGTTAACCATGTATGGTATGTACAGTTGTTAACCCTGTATGGTATGTACAGTTGTTAACCCTGAATGGTATGTACAGTTGTTAACCCTGTATGGTATGTACAGTTGTTAACCCTGTATGGTTTGTACAGTTGTTAACCCTGTATGGTATGTACAGTTGTTAACCATGTATGGTATGTACAGTTGTTAACCCTGTATGGTATGTACAGTTGTTAACATATCCTGTATGGTATGTACAGTTGTTAACCTATTCTGTATGGTATGTACAGTTGCTAACCCTGAATGGTATGTACAGTTGTTAACCATGTATGGTATGTACAGTTGTTAACCCTGTATGGTATGTACAGTTGTTAACCCTGTATGGTTTGTACAGTTGTTAACCCTGTATGGTATGTACAGTTGTTAACCCTGTATGGTATGTACAGTTGTTAACCCTGTATGGTATGTCCAGTTGTTAACCCTGTATGGTATGTACAGTTGTTAACCCTGTATGGTATGTACAGTTGTTAACCCTGTATGGTATGTACAGTTGTTAACCCTGTATGGTATGTACAGTTGTTAACCATGTATGGTATGTACAGTTGTTAACCCTGTATGGTATGTACAGTTGTTAACCCTGAATGGTATGTACAGTTGTTAACCCTGTATGGTATGTACAGTTGTTAACCCTGTATGGTTTGTACAGTTGTTAACCCTGTATGGTATGTACAGTTGTTAACCATGTATGGTATGTACAGTTGTTAACCCTGTATGGTATGTACAGTTGTTAACATATCCTGTATGGTATGTACAGTTGTTAACCTATTCTGTATGGTATGTACAGTTGCTAACCCTGAATGGTATGTACAGTTGTTAACCATGTATGGTATGTACAGTTGTTAACCCTGTATGGTATGTACAGTTGTTAACCCTGTATGGTTTGTACAGTTGTTAACCCTGTATGGTATGTACAGTTGTTAACCCTGTATGGTATGTACAGTTGTTAACCCTGTATGGTATGTACAGTTGTTAACCCTGTATGGTATGTACAGTTGTTAACATATCCTGTATGGTATGTACAGTTGTTAACCTATCATGTATGGTATGTACAGTTGTTAACCTATCCTGTATGGTATGTACAGTTGTTAACCCTGTATGGTATGTACAGTTGTTAACCATGTATGGTATGTACAGTTGTTAACCCTGTATGGTATGTACAGTTGTTAACCTATCCTGTATGGTATGTACAGTTGTTAACCTATCCTGTATGGTATGTACAGTTGTTAACCCTGTATGGTATGTACAGTTGTTAACCCTGTATGGTATGTACAGTTGTTAACCCTGTATGGTATGTACAGTTGTTAACCATGTATGGTATGTACAGTTGTTAACCATGTATGGTATGTACAGTTGTTAACCTATCCTGTATGGTATGTACAGTTGTTAACCCTGTATGGTATGTACAGTTGTTAACCCTGTATGGTATGTACAGTTTTTAACCCTGTATGGTATGTACAGTTGTTAACCCTGTATGGTATGTACAGTTGTTAACCCTGTATGGTATGTACAGTTGTTAACCCTGTATGGTATGTACAGTTGTTAACCCTGTATGGTATGTACAGTTGTTAACCCTGTATGGTATGTACAGTTGTTAACCCTGTATGGTATGTACAGTTGTTAACCCTGTATGGTATGTATAGTTGTTAACCCTGTATGGTATGTATAGTTGTTAACCCTGTATGGTATGTACAGTTGTTAACCCTGTATGGTATGTACAGTTGTTAACCCTGTATGGTATGTACAGTTGTTAACCCTGTATGGTATGTACAGTTGTTAACCCTGTATAGTATGTACAGTTGTTAACCTATCCTGTATGGTATGTACAGTTGTTAACCCTGTATGGTATGTACAGTTGTTAACCCTGTATGGTATGTACAGTTGTTAACCATGTATGGTATGTACAGTTGTTAACCCTGTATGGTATGTACAGTTGTTAACCTATCCTGTATGGTATGTACAGTTGTTAACCCTGTATGGTATGTACAGTTGTTAACCCTGTATGGTATGTACAGTTGTTAACCCTGTATGGTATGTACAGTTGTTAACCCTGTATGGTATGTACAGTTGTTAACCCTGTATGGTATGTACAGTTGTTAACCCTGTATGGTATGTACAGTTGTTAACCCTGTATGGTATGTATAGTTGTTAACCCTGTATGGTATGTATAGTTGTTAACCCTGTATGGTATGTACAGTTGTTAACCCTGTATGGTATGTACAGTTGTTAACCCTGTATGGTATGTACAGTTGTTAACCCTGTATGGTATGTACAGTTGTTAACCCTGTATGGTATGTACAGTTGTTAACCCTGTATGGTATGTATAGTTGTTAACCCTGTATGGTATGTATAGTTGTTAACCCTGTATGGTATGTACAGTTGTTAACCCTGTATGGTATGTACAGTTGTTAACCCTGTATGGTATGTACAGTTGTTAACCCTGTATGGTATGTACAGTTGTTAACCCTGTATAGTATGTACAGTTGTTAACCTATCCTGTATGGTATGTACAGTTGTTAACCCTGTATGGTATGTACAGTTGTTAACCCTGTATGGTATGTACAGTTGTTAACCATGTATGGTATGTACAGTTGTTAACCCTGTATGGTATGTACAGTTGTTAACCTATCCTGTATGGTATGTACAGTTGTTAACCCTGTATGGTATGTACAGTTGTTAACCCTGTATGGTATGTACAGTTGTTAACCCTGTATGGTATGTACAGTTGTTAACCCTGTATGGTATGTACAGTTGTTAACCCTGTATGGTATGTACAGTTGTTAACCCTGTATGGTATGTACAGTTGTTAACCCTGTATGGTATGTATAGTTGTTAACCCTGTATGGTATGTATAGTTGTTAACCTTGTATGGTATGTACAGTTGTTAACCCTGTATGGTATGTACAGTTGTTAACCCTGTATGGTATGTACAGTTGTTAACCCTGTATGGTATGTACAGTTGTTAACCCTGTATGGTATGTACAGTTGTTAACCCTGTATGGTATGTATAGTTGTTAACCCTGTATGGTATGTATAGTTGTTAACCCTGTATGGTATGTTCATTTAAAGTCATCTGCTTTGAAAAGATCTACGAATAAAAATACAATATAAGCCGTCACGCGAAAAAGCCAACAGTATGGCATCTACGTAATATATCGATCAAGATCAGCCTGCGCAGTCCGCGCAGACTAGTCCGGGCCGACACATTCAGTCTCAGGCGGATGGAGGTGTAGAGTAATGATTCCTGAAACAGAAAATCCACAGGAAGCGAAACGTGTCTATCCGGGTAAGCCTGCGCGGCATGCTTATGCTGATCCGGTCGATACTTTACGCAGAGTCCACACTGTTGGTTTTATCGAGGGACGGCTCATATCTCGTTGAAGTTTCATTTTGATTCAGAGTTGATAAAATTGTGGGGGAAGCAAAAATTGCCGTTTCCCCGAATTTACTTTCAAAAGGTATATGTTGCTAAGTCGTCTCTGAGAGTCTGCACAAGAGACTGAAGACAACAGTTGCCACCAAGACAAGTGTGTTGGGCCACCTCCATGATTTCGTCGTGAACGTTACGTTTTTTAGACGCTGTTCTATCTCCAATTGAAGTCTCTAATTGAACTTGTTACACGAGAAGTTTCAGTCCGATTTTTACCCCAAAAGTTAATAACAGAAGAAATGCACTACATTTTCTTTACAAATTATATTAGCATAAAAAGTAATTGTTTGACTTTTATAGAATTCACAGCACGAATACCACGAAAGTGATGCATGCGACGTGCGGTGTTGACGTCGAAATACTTCTCTTATGCATACATGTCTTCAGATGACGTATTATTGTCGCTCAAACCGCTGAGCCTGTTACGTTGAACAGGAAGTGACGCAAAAAACATTGATTTATAACTGCAGTATCCGAGTCTGTAAAAGAAATAACTTTTTTCAACAACATCAGTTATTTTGAAATAGACTGACACACTCTTTGAGCTTTGATTGTCATTAAAGCACAACGCGATCATCTCGTTTAAAACGCAGCACCTGTCAATGACCACGAGAGATACATGTGGATACAGAAAACAGATCATCAATGGTCAAACATTGAATACATCCAGATGAAAATTGAGCAGTCCCGCAAGAAAACCAACAAAATGGCCTCTGCGTAATGTACCGACCAGATCAGCCTTCTCAGTCCGCGCAGGCTAATCCGGACCGACACATTCCGTCTCAGAGGTATAGAGTAATGATTCCTGAAACAGAAAATCCACAGGAGGCGAAAATTGTCCGGGTTAGCCTGCGCGGCTTGATTAGGCTGATCTGGATCGATACGTGACGCAGTCCACAATGCTTCTAGCGAGACGGCTCAAAGTGTATGCATACAAGGGAAACGTTTGATCAACACGTCATAAACGTTAGGAGCAATTGTGCGTGAAAATTGGCTGAACTAAAGAATGGGATCAACTCGTACTTTGAGGGGAAATATAGAATAAAATGTTAAAACAAATGGACAAGCAATGACAAGGAAGTATTGGACGGTTTTCAAATGATATATGACAACGTACAAAATAGCTCAAAAGCTTGAAGTGGGTTACAGTAGGCTCTAATTCTTGTTAAGTAGGATCAGGTCATTTTATTTAGTGGTTCGTTTCTTGTGTTATTGAGTTTATCATTTTTGTGGCGATTGGTTTGACAATCGCCACAATGCTAACAGAAACAACAACAACGAAAACATTTACATAGTCAGTTGTGTACAGCCCGTTGACTTTTGATTCCTTACTGCAAACCAATTAACCTACATCCGTTAAACCGCCAAATGTATAGTTCCATCAGTGATGCAGAGACACGATTAATAATAATCATTCTAGTGCTACTTTGGTACCGGATTGATACTAAGATTTGAGATTTATTGAGATAATATCTACATAGAGTTAAATTATGTAAATATTATCTTTCTTCATGTTTTGGCAGATAATAAATATCATTGCGCGTTCTATAACTCGCATAATAATCAGGGTTTTCAATAAGGACCGGCACCCGGTGAATCATTGCCGTTTCGTTTTGTCAAAATCACCGGTTCAAATCTGTGCCACAATCAAAGAATTATTAAAGGCGTTTTTTAAAATATATAAATAAATAGACTATATTCTCAGGAGTATTCTGCGATCGCTGCTACATGCAGCACTCGCCGAAAGTCGACAATTAACGATGACTTATGCTTTGTTTAGGTGTCTTCGACAAGGTTAGTCTGGTTCCCGACTTCCTATGATAGTAAGTCTGGCACAACCGAATAAATGACGGCCGGTGTAACATTAAATTTTGACCCCGTTGAAAAGTGACCCCATGGGTCATTTTTCAACGGATTATTGATCAATTTTCAACGTTAAAACATGACCCTGCCCGTTATTTAATGACACCAGCCACGCATTAAAAAATGACCCCGTTGAAAACTGATCAGCTGTATGCAGGTCATATTTCAACGTTGAAAACATATCCCAATAAGCTTACGCAATACGCCTTTTACCATACAGTTGTAATATAAACATTTTGGCATCATTTTCATATTTTTAAGTGATTAAAGGGGCTCGTTCACAGATTGCCAAATTGCACTTTTTAAGATTTTTTGTTTTATATTCCAAAATAAACTGATGCAACGCATTAGATATGTTAAAAATTGAAGACTGACAACTGGACTCTTTGAAACCGCTTGATTTCTACAGCGTTAATAACGCTCTGCAGACCTCTATTTATATCGAAGGTAGTGTACCGACTCCGTTGCCGAGTGGTCTAACACGCTGAAAATACTTTTGGACTTATAGTCGTGAGGTCGGTAGGTCGTTTGTTCGAAACCCCGCTCTGCCATTTTTTTTTGCTTTTTGCATTTTTTATTTTCATAATATATATGTCAAACAGCATCAGGATAAAACATTGACCATAAAGGATAGTTTTCCAGGCATGCTAAAATTTAGGACCAAGTTCATACCCCCGAGTCAATTCTCAACGTTGAAAAATGATCCATGGGGTCACTTTTCAACGGGGTCAAAATTTAATGTTACACCGGCAATGATATACCTCCGATGTATACAATTTAAAGGTCATTATTTTAATAAGCTGATCATCTGGATAAAATTGGTTTATTCCTTTAGTAATTAATATAAAACACTTAAAATGGATATTTACGAGTGAAGATTGCCTTTGTAAGAAGATGTGACGTATGTTTTTTGACAAACTAGAAAACGAGTAGTGTTCGGACAGTTGAATCATTTCGGATAATTTATAAACCAAAGGTTGCATTAATGTCCTGTGTGGTTTACTTTGACATTTCAACTGTGTGATGAAACTACTAATATTTGGTGATGCACTTTAGCTATAGTGTTGTAAATTTCTTAATCAACTAGAAATAAATATTTGCCCTTTTTCATCTTTACATGGTCTGCTGTTTAACGCTTTTAGTAGCCCAAATAGCAAAAAAATATATTTTATTTATCTTTTGTCGTCTTTCTTGCGTCAAATCTGACTATTATTGACTTGTATATTGATATTTAACAAGATGAATGGCAACATCTAGGTCAAAGGTCAAGGTCGCCAGGTCAAAAATGTTGGTACTGACAGAAAGGTCATGTCACAAGGAATACACATGTGAAATATGGTAGCCGTACCTGTTATGGTTCAAAAGTAGTGGTCAAAGTTAAAGGTTTTTTTCGAGAATGGCAACATCTAGGTCAAAGGTCAAGGTCGCAAGGTGAACAATTTTGGTATTGACAGAAAGGTCATGTCACAAGGTATACACATGTGAAATATGGTAACCGTACCTGTTATGGTTCAAAAGTAGTGGTCAAGGTTAAAGGTTTTTTTCGAGAATGGCAACATCTAGGTCAAAGGTCAAGGTCGCAAGGTAAAAATTACTGACAGAAAGGTCATGTCACAAGGTATACGCATGTGAAATATGGTAGCCGTACCTGTTATGGTTCAAAAGAAGTGGTCAAGGTTAAAGTTTTTTTTGAGAATGGCAACATCTAGGTCAAAGGTCAAGGTCGTAAGGTCAAAAATGTTGGTACTGACAGAAAGGTCATGTCACAAGGAATACACATGTGAAACATGGTAGCCGTACCTGTTATGGTTCAAAAGTAATGGTCAAGGTTAAAGTCTTTTTCGAGAATGGCAACATCTAGGTCAAAGGTCAAGGTCGCAAGGTCAAAAATATTGGTACTGACAGAAAGGTCATGTCACAAGGAATACACATGTGAAATATGGTAGCCGTACCTGTTATGGTTCAAAAGTAATGGCCAAGGTTAAAGTTTTTTTTCGAGAATGGCAACATCTAGGTCAAAGGTCAAGGTCGCAAGGTCAAAAATGTTGGTACTGACAGAAAGGTCATGTCACAAGGAATACACATGTGAAATATGGCAGCCGTACCTGTTATGGTTCAAAAGTAGTGGTCAAGGTTAACGTTTTTTTCGTGCAGACAGACAGACAGACGTGCAGACGTGCAGACAGGCCAAAAACTATATGCCCACCGAATCTATGATTCCGAGGGCATAAAAAGCAATTGTAGAAATTAGTATGCTATTCAATGAATTGGATGATGTATAACATCTTTTTCAAATTAATTTATCAAATGGATCACTCATACTACAAGATACCTGGGTTCCATGTCATTGCTGACGCATGGAGGTCAGCACCAGACTACAGTTATGTAAAAAAAACACATCCGAAAACTCCGGAGCAATTTCTTCTTTTGTCACCATGTTTTCAAAAAGCTGTCTGCTGCAGAGGCGTCAGAAAGCGTCTATATGAGGGAATGGGTTAAGAAACACTTGATTAATTGATTGGGGTTTAACGCCGTTTTTAACAATTTCTCAGTCATATCACGGCGGCCAGTTCACCTACTCATGTAAGTTAAGAAACACATACAAGAAATCTACAGCAGACTAATTTGGAAAAATATCTGGACAAAGTTAATTTTGGAAAATAATTATTACTGGTATCACATAAAGAGTTTCAAATTCTGAAATGAAGTAGCTGTGTTTTAAAAAATACTCAAATGCTAAGCCTAGTCCAATTGTTTAATGACATAAAGATGATGATGGTGTCACATTTTTTTCAATAAACATCCTTTTATATTTAAATTGAATTTAAGCATAAAAGAAATAGATTTTTTTTTTATTTCAGTGCAAGATTGAATTGTTTCAATCATGATCAAAGACACTTAGGCTATATTTTCACTAGTAGCCACTTCAAGGTGAAAATATAGTGTAGGTTTCTGAGATCACTGGGTGAAATAAAATTAAATCTTACACCAAAATCAACACATTTTCTGTTACTTTTAAGCTTGAATAAGCTTAAAATACTCAATAAGCAAATATTTTCTTTAAACCTTTTCCTTCTATAACATAATAAGTTTTGTCTAATTACTGAAGAAAGTTGAAACATTGTGGAAAAATCAGTAATAACTCGTAATGAACAATTTCATCTTTTGTCACAGCGTCTAATTGAGGAAAGGTTTAAGACAGATGTTTTCTAACTATGTGAAGTGAGACATTTTACTTCATAGCCAAATTATTGAAATCCCATTCAATTCCAAGGTGTTGTGTGCAAACATCACAGCAGTTATGTGTTGTGTTAACATTTTCAAAACCAAAGTAACTATTTATTTATCCGCCGGCATGTATCATTATTAAGACAATATTCCTTCATATCGTTTTCATACTAGGAAGCCCAACATCAGCTGTGTTGTAGTATAAAATGGCATCAGCTTCACCACTTGATCTGCCAGTCCTCCCTACCTCTTAGACATAAGCTGTGAAAGAATAGAAACAACTTAAATAATGTTCTGCATGAACATAACTAAATGTGCAATCTGCTCCATAAAATGTTAATTTAACCATATTTTAACCCTTTCCCATACATATTAAACATTGACTTTATGATTACATGTTTGCCTTTGATTATAAATGCAAATCAGATTGCTCATCTGTGTTTACTGTTAGATTCAACTGTATTAACCCTTTCCCACTAAGTGAAATATAGACGCATATTGACAACTCTGCAGTAGAATACTTTTGAAAAGCAATTTCTCCTTTTGTCACAATGATCTCAACTTTTTACAGTAATTATACTGTCATTTTTAGAGATCTTCAAAATGTTTTCAGTCGATTTTCGCATATGTGTTAATTGTATGTTGGAATGTGTCAAGTAAACAATGTAGATCTTGATCAGTATTATCCATGCAGGCTGATCTGGATCTAAGCTGCAGGAATATTTTATATAAGGCATAAAGTTGGAATGGCTAAATATCCAGTAATTTCAATTGACAACAGAAATTCAGAAATCATTTGACTTTAGAAATCAAATAAACAGTACGTTAACATTCAAATTGTTCAAAATAGAGCCAATATTGCTTAAATATGGGAGTACTAAAACTTATAATAAAGGAAACATGTGAACATTTAAATGATATACACGTATCCCATAATGATAACATCGTTTATTTCTAATGAGATCCTGTGTATCCGAATTTCAAATACATTTTCATCTATCCGAAAACTATACTACTCGATAACAAATAATTTTCTTCTAAACAGAACAAAGCATCATAAAATGAAAACATGGAATCAATTTATTACCTTGTTTTAAAACGATAAATGAATTATTATCCAGATGGTCAACAAAATAAGAAATTTAGATATTACCTAATAGTCCATCGCGTCCGCCATTATTTGGTTTTTGCCTGACCCTTAACATAGTAATAAGGGGAAGGAACTCAAGACTACGACAAGGTCCGCGTCTAAATTCCCGACTTTCATCAAATCATTTGAGCGCTTTAAATTACGACGACTGGCAAACTCTTGCGAGTCAATGTACTAAACGCTTGTTTATAAAGCGTTTAGCATACTTTGATTATAGAAGAACGAAATCTTGCAAGAATCAGGGAAGAGGTAAACGCCCCAGTTTTTACACCGAGATTTTTCTATACGATCGCCACTACAGTGCCATCGGCGCTTTGATTGATATATTCCATTATGTTTATTGTAATTGTTGACACAGACGTCAATATCAACATCAAAGGAATACTGAAATAGGCTTCACTATTCTTTTTTAAAAAAAGCTGAGTAATACGAGGGCATTGTTGTTTTCCGGCGATAGCTGATTAACGTGGGTTTTGACCTAGATGTTAAACAAATGATCTAGATTGTAAACCAATCAAATGTTGTATTTAATGAAATACTAATAAGTAAGATAAAAGTTAAATAATATGCGCATGTTCCATTTCTTAGAGTTTTCTCATATTGATCGCCGTTTATATTTTTAAAGATATTTCTTGTTTTTCTTGATATGATCATTTTACAAATGTGCGCTCAAGAAAAATAGAGTTAAAAGGACTGGAAGTGTGGAATATTATATCCACCAGTCACAGTAAAAACAAAATAAACCACGTGATACAAAAACATGATTTAAATTGTGACCTTTACAGTACAGATCTCAAATACAGCTCAAATCTAGGTCTCAACCGAGGCTGTGGGAATCTACCGATGAAGTTCGTTGTATGTTATATGTTAACATTGGTTGGTGCGTAGTCACTGTTTTCTTTCACTTCTGACCTTAACGTGAAGCCAGCGAAGTTTTTAATTCGAGTGCCGACTTGCTTGGCCAAAATATTTGAGTTGAGTTTAAATGAGTTGTATATTCAATTTCTGACGATAATTAAATAAATACGCAAACATGGCGAGGAAAATAAATATGATGCCAAACCGGAACATCATGTTTGTCCATTTTTGGTATGTTTTTGTCACCTAAGGTCAGCTTTTCAGCCTATCGACAACTCCATATATGTTTTACAACTGTCTTCCAGTCTCTTGGCTTTAGACAGCAATCAATACAAGCTGTCTTTGTAAGGCTCTTAACTTTATCGAACAATCGTAGCATTATCTTTATAATGGGACAACGTTCTAGTCCCTAGCTTTAGTCAACAATCGTTACACTGTCTTTATGTATAATGGGACAAAGTTCTTGTTTTAAGCTTTATTCAACAATCGTATCTCTGTCTTTATCAGGGAACAAAGGTCCAGTATCTTATCTTTAGATAACAGTCGTAACACTGCCCTTATATTGTGACAAACAGCCTATCTATTGACTTTTAAAAACTTATTACAGCAGAATTTCGTTATCACGGGACGAATTTCTAGTCTCTTAGCTTTAGATAATACTCATTACGTGCTGTCTTATCGTGGGACAAATTTCACGTTTCTTAGCTTTAGACAACAATCAGTACATGCTGTCTTTACCAGGGGACAAATTTCTAGGCTCTTAGCTTTATACAACAATCATTACGTGCTGTCTTTATTGTGGACGAATTTCTAGTCCCTTAGATTTAGACAACACTCATCACGTGATGTCTTTATCATGGGACACATTTCTAGTATATTAGTTTTAGACAACAACCCTTATGTGCTGTCTTTATCGTGGGACAAATTTATAGTCCCATTGTTTTAGACAATATTCATTACGTGCTGTCTTTATCGTGGGACAAATGTCTAGTCTCTTAGCTTTAGACAACAATCACTACGTGTTGTCTTTATCGTGGGACTAATTTCTAGTCTCATTGTTTTTGACAACAATCATAACGTGCTGATTTTATCATGGGACAAAATTCTACTCTCTTAGCTTTAGACAACAATCATTACACGCTGTCTTTATCGTGGGACAAATGTTACGTCTCTTAGCTTTAGACAACAATCATTACATGCTGTCTTAACCAGGGGCCACATTTCTAGGCTCTTAGCTTTAGACAACACTCATTACATGCTGTTTTTATCGTGGGACAAATTTCACGTCTCTTAGCATTAGACAACAATCACAATACACTGGTTTTACCAGGGGACACATTTCTAGTCTCCTAGCTTTAGACATCAATCATTGCACACTGTCTTTGTCAGGAGACAAAGTTCTAGTATCTTATTGAGATTAAACGCTACGTATATGCAGGCTTATCTAAACATTTTTTTCGCAGCATACTATTTGTTTCATAGAATCTGATTTACATGTAGTCCGATAACCCACATCTCAACTAGCACATTATTGGCAAGAAGTGTAGGTAAGGAAATATGTCTCTAGAAGTTACTTAATGCGACTCGGTTGGATTAGAACAAAATAAATATTTCATCACAAAATCCCGATGGTGTGGACACCTAGTTAAAGTTGTCATGGTAAACCGTGTTTTTTTTAATACCCGCAACAATTTTGGTTCTCGTGGAGATATGAAGAAAAATGTGTGAGTAAAATACAAATTTGCTTCTGAACTCAGTCCGATCTGAGAAAGAATGAAATGGCAATATACTTCGTATGCCAGAGTTTGATACGTTAATAAAATATTGCATTTCTTATAACTACAAGAAAAATAGAAAACTTGATCTATCCCAGGAGACATGGGATTGTCAGTTAAATCCGATGAATGTAATATAACGGTGTAGAAATTGAAGTGGGATTGTCTTCACTTTTCCGGGGGATAGTTTATGATATGTCGAGCATGTGGGTGTTATGTAGCAACTGTGGGTTGGTATAGTTTATAACTTGCAGATCATGTCTTTTGTTCTATATTAGCTGTGAGTTGATATAGTTTATGAATTGCCGATCATGTCTTGTGTTCTTTATAAGCTGTGAGTTGATATAGTTTATAACTTGCCGAGCATGTCTTGTGTTATACATAAGCTGTGAGTTTATATAGTTTATAACTTGCCGGGTGTGTCTTGTGTTCTATATTAGCTGCGGATTTATATAATTTATGACTTGCTGATCATGTCTTCTGTTCTATATTAGCTGTGAGTCGATATACTTTACAACTTGCCGAGTATGTCTTTTGTTCTATATTAGCTCTGAGTCGATATGCTTTATAACTTACCGAGCATGTCTTGTGTTCTATATTAGATGAAAGTTGATTTAGTTTATAACTTGTTGAGCATGTCTTGTGTTCTATATAAGCTGTGAGTTGATATAGTTTATAACTTGCCGAGTATGTCTTGTGTTAGATATTAGATGTGAGTTGATATAGTTTTTAACTTGCCGAGTATGTCTTGTGTTAGATATTAGATGTGAGTTGATATAGTTTATCACTTGCCGAGCATGTTTTGTGCTCTATATAAGCTGTGAGTTGATATAGTTTATAACTTGCCGAGTATGTCTTATGTTAGATATTAGATGTGAATTGATTTAGTTTATAACTTGCCGAGTATGTCTTATGTTATATATTAGATATGAATTGATTTAGTTTATAACTTGCCGAGCCTGTCTTATGTTAGATATTAGATGTGAATTGATTTAGTTTATAACTTGCCGAGTATGTCTTATGTTAGATATTAGATGTGAATTGGTTTAGTTTATAACTTGCCGAGCATGTCTTATGTTAGATATTAGATGTGAATTGATTTAGTTTATAACTTGCCGAGTATGTCTTATGTTAGATATTAGATGTGAATTGATTTAGTTTATAACTTGCCGAGTATGTCTTATGTTAGATATTAGATGTGAATTGATATAGTTTATAACTTTTCGAGCATATCTTGTGTTCTTTATAAACTGTGAGTTGATATATTTTATGACTTGACGATCATGTCTTGCGTATCACCAGAACGAAATGATTGTTTACGTTAAACGGTTATAGTTTGTTTCTATTGGACGCAGACAAGGTGATATATGTTATGAGACTTGTACAACATGACTGTGTGATGGAAATACCGTGATCAGACTTATGGTTGGATAGACAGACAATGACCAGACTTTATGGTGGGATAGACAGACCGTGATCATACCTCATGGTGGGATAGCCAGAATGTGATCTGACTTTATGGTTGGATGGACAGACTGTGACCCGTCTTCATGGCTGGGTGGACAGACCGTGGTCAGACCTCATGGTGGGATAGCCAGAATGTGATCAGACTTTATGGTTGGATGGACAGACTGTGACCCGTCTTCATGGTGGGGTGGAAAGACCGTGGTCAGTCTTTATGGTGGGATGGACAGACCGTGGTAAGTCTTTATGGTGGGATGGACAGACCGTGATCAGACTTATGGTGGGATGGACAGACCGTGATCAGACTTTATGGTGGCACAGTCCGGTCTGGTTGACCCAAAGTAACAGAGACTCGAATCTGAACGCTTCATTTGATAATTTAAATTGATTGGAGTTTTACGCCGTTTGCAACAGCATTTCAGTTAACCATGGCGACCTCTTCGCACAGAGGACTAGATAGGGAGAAGTGAACTGGTCTTTTCCCATCCATATCTCTCTTATGACTCCATTAAACCCTATGATGTGGGTACTCAAAAGAAACATAGGGTTTGAGGGTTAAATAATGATTTGGGGATGTGAAATACTATTCTTATCTTGAGCTCTGTTCGCCTATCTTAGTGATTCCTGCTTTCGCACACCAATATACCATATATCAACTGTCTACCTTCCCTCACTGACTGTAGATCAGCTAGTCGGGTTCCTGTCATACACGTCTATTAAAGTTGGATATTCCTTTAATTTTCATGGTGTCTTTCAATATTAATTAGGATAAAAACAATCCTCTAACTTTCCTTTTTGAAATATGAGATATCAAAACAATGATATAACAAACCTTTCTGAGAGATCAAAGCAGTAATCTAACAAGGCTTCCTGAAATATGAGATATCCTTCAGACTCCTATAGCTTTGAGTTTTTCTCATAATTTATGGAGATGACGGTGAAGAAAAGAGGGATTGTGAAACACCATTATTTATCTATTTGTTTTAAACAAACAACCCTTAACCCTTTCCTTAATAGATACGACTTCCTCTGCAGCAGACGACTCTTGATAACATTGTTGGCGTGAGGTGAAGTAGGGAATTGCTCAACATCGAGGAAATTCTCCTGCACTCAAAGGTCTTGTAACTATGTGTCAAGGTTTTATACTAACATTATTTCAAGATTTTTTTTTCCTATGTTTTTGTTTTGGTTATTTTCAAAGCAGAATTGGCATATCAAGTAAAAGGTAAGATGTCTTTGTTCGTGAGTATCAAAGGAAACTAAGGCTTGGCCATACTAGAAAAGTCAACGGCGTTTTGTTCCATAAGGTCAGTAGCTTTGAATTGAATGATTCGGATAACTCGCGTAGTCTTTTGATAAGTTACTATGAAACATAAACGATTGCGTAGATAAGGATGAGTAAACAAGTCCTTTATCATCTCCTCTTGTCACTCAATGAATCCCTTATCCCAAAACGGAATCGTCACGCTAAGATGATTTAAGTGTTTTAGAAAATGATATACACCCCTTATCTAGAGCACAACTGGGATAGCCTTCATAATTCTATAGTTTTCAGTTCCATTCAATATTTATGGAGATGATACGTGACGTTTGTTTGCGAATCAATCGTTTTACTTCTATTGACAACTTCGGCACGAGTGGCAGAGACCTAGATAATAGAGAATGAACTGGTATGTTCTCCCGTTTGGTCCAGTGTAATTAGTAATTACCCCCCTTGTATAAATTACTGTTACTGACGACTCTTCTGTTAAAGGAGTTAAATAAGGTATACGACTTTCACTTACGGTGGGCAAATTTGAAGTACAAAAACGAAATAACAATGGAAACGTATCTAAAATCAACAGAAACTTGATGTTGTATGTTATATTATGGTACTCAATGGAATCGTCTAATGCGATCACATTAAGTTACATATTATGTATTAACGTTATCTGACTGTAACTCTGAGTGCAGGACTGCCAAAATCAGTTCACTTTCTATCCACATATCCAAGTCGACGTTATTTGGTCATCTTAAATCAGGTCTGAATCATCATGAAGCTAAAACGACCTTCTCTCGTGCTTTCTTTCAGTGAATATAATGAGAAATAGTTATATTAATTGGACATACTATAGTCTGCAATCCGGAAGAAATCTTATGAAACCGGACATTAAATCATGACGTTTCAAGAAAACCGGCATACCGAACTGGTAATTAATTACATTTTATCACCGAGACAAGTCATTTTTATCCAACTCCGTTTGAATCGAGTTTTCCCTTGCTGTATTCCGGCTTGGTCGTTTATTCTTTCCGGTGATTGATAGCATCCAGTGTGACTGGCGTCACTCGTATCCCATTACTATGATAGGTAAATGTAGGCAGATGCTTTGGTTAAAAATAATCCCCAATTTCATTAAAATCTGACGAAAAAACTTCTGTATACGATCGTGCGAGTTTAATTCTGGTTTAAATGATATTGAATTATCCCTTTCTCACGTGTATACGCAATATGGCGCATGTGCAGTAGACGACGTTTGAAAACATTGTGACAAAATGAGAAACTGCTCATAATGAGCAATTTCTCCTTTTGCCACTCTGTTTTGAACCATATTTACTAATTGAGCTTCAATTATTAGAGGTTTTCCATATGTTTGATCAGATGTTTTCAAAGTCTTCTGTAGCAGATTGGGTATACGTGGGAAAGGGAAATTGTTTTGTATAATAGTTATACAAAAAGGACAGGTAACAACATGGTAGGTTAACTGACCTCTGTGATTTAACTCAAATACTTTAAAGATGGAGGTAATGGCTTCTTTCCCTCCTTGGCGTTCAGGATTGTAGGTTTAGAATTACACTATACTGATTGGCTGGTGTTATGATAAATGCACCAGTAGTACTGGTAACGTACCACCGAAACGCCGTGATGTAAGTAAACAATGGATGGAAGCGGCGTAAAACACCATATAAAACGAACACACAAACAAACAAAATTAAATACTGTTTTAAATGGCATTATCCCAATTCGTTTTCTGTTAACTCATACACGCTGATATATTTATCTTCACTCATACACGCTGATATATTTAACTTCACTCATACACGCTGATATATTTATCTTCACTCATACACGCTGATATATTTATCTTCACTCATTACATTACACTTTCACACTTACGCCTTCTGACGCTTCTACAGCAGACTTTTGAAAACATTATAGCAAAAGGAGACATTATTCCTTTTGTCACAATGTTTTAATCTCTTTTCAACGATTATATTTACTTTTATAGACATCCCGGTGTTTTTGCCTTGATGTTTTCACAGTCTTCTGCTGCTTAATTGCTGTATGTGGGAAAGGGTTGAACTATTCTTGACACTGGCATGTTGGTTTTGAGCCGGTGGTGCATCGAGTATCTCCCTCTGAAACCCTTGTCACTTACAACAACAGACAACTTTGAAAACTATGGAACATCCCTGTATGTAAATGTTTAATTATTGAATAGAGTTAAAAACATCGTGGCAAAAAAAAAAAATCTTATTATGAACAATTTCTCCTTTGACTCAAAGCTTTCAAAAATGTTCGCTACAAATGCGTCAAACATTGCGCCTATAAGAATGAAAGGGTTAAACCCAAACCGACCATTTTCATTATACACTCTTTGTGTTATACGCAGCAACGTCACTAGCAGTTCAGACTTCACATATAGGACGTTTTGTTCGTACAAACTAGTTTCGGTTTCGCAATATGTCTATTTGTATTTTAAGTTTTTGAAAATTTCGAAACCAACTCCGGAGGCGGTTACGTCGATTCGACTTTATATAATAGTTCATCAGCGAGAAGTAATGGCGGACGAACGGTCGTTTGCCTGCTTTGACTAACTATTGTACACACTAGGTGAACATTCTGCAACCACTTGCTCAAATTATTTTCTGCTCATACGAAAGCGATCTTAAAGACATCAATGCTATACATCGGCGAAACAAATTCAACATAATTGGAAAATCTTGTCTTCCTATTCCGGATTGTACTTGCAGAAGCAATGACACTGACTGAAGACAACAAATGTTGTCTCCATTTAGTTGAAACAGGCAAAAGATCATCGGTATCATAAGCTTCTTCTAGTATTTCTGAAATGACAGCTAACTGTACGGCAAGCGCCTCATTTGTGGAAACTGTGATGAAAACTATTGATTTGTTACTTCAACCAAAACTATTGAGACCCAATTTCAGTTTTTTTCAAAACTTTTAAAAACTCTTGCAGTCAAATAAATATAAATACTCTTTCATTCTAACTAAAGTAATCGAGAGGTTCATGCCGTCTAAAGTAATCGGGAGGTTCATTCTGCCTAAAGTAATCGAGAGGTTCAAGTCCGTCTAAAGTAATCGAGAGGTCATCATGCCTTCTAAAGTAATCGAGAGGATCATTCTGTCTAAAGTAATCGGGAGGTTCAGTCCGTCTAAAGTAATCGAGAGGTTCATGCTGTCTAAAGTAATCGAGAGGTTCATGCCGTCTAAAGTAATCGGGAGGGTCATTCTGTCTAAAGTAATCGGGAGGTTCATTCTGTCTAAAGTAATCGAGAGGTTCATGCTGTCTAAAGTAATCGATAGTTCATGCCATCTAAAGTAATCGGGAGGTTCATTCTGTCTAAAGTAATCGAGAGGTTCATTCCGTCTAAGTAATCGAGAGGTTCATGCGTCTAAAGTTATCGGGAGGTTCATTCTGTCTAAAATAATCGAGAGGTTAATCCCGTCTAAAGTAATCGAGAGGTTCATTCCGTCTAAAATAATCGGCAGGTTCATTCTGTCTAAAGTAATCGAGAGGTTCATTCCGTCTAAGTAATCGAGAGGTTCCAATCCGAAGGGTGTATTCCTTTAAAGTAAATTAGATATTAATGGTGACAAGTGTCTTTAGAGGCAGTCGTTATTTTCTCAGGATCAGATCAGGTCCGATTACTTTGTAATCAAAACCACTTTGGTTGACGGTTTTTATTAATGAATTATAACCTTTCCAGTACGCTGCTATCGCCTGATAAT